>OY856415.1:617513740-618113740 GCA_963693085.1 Alisma plantago-aquatica
GTTTTGAAAAAAGAGAGCAAAGATTTATAGCAACATCTATATAATGACTTAGCACACATTTTTTGTGCTACGACTGGATGAACATCACACTCATGACGCTAATAAAAATAATTGAAAGGGGTTAATGATGTATCAACCTAATGAACAATTCTCTATGATATTGGAATACAATTTTGCATCAACTTCTTTTTGGTAGGTTACCACAGACTCCTATATTTGCATGGCAACCATGTTTCTTGGGTGGTGTTGGTATCCTTCTGGTATTTTGTCTCATCACATGTATTAACCATGTAATATTACCTACACACAATGGAGAGATGCATGTACGTTCAACTAGTACTTGAACCTTGACATAGAATTTGGGTATAAACTTACATGCTTATTATTATTTTTTAAAATTAAGCCAAGAGATAGTTTATTCATCCTACCCTCCCCTCATAAGTAAAAACATCAATGAATACATCTTTTGCTCATCATCAACAGTTTCCTCCCCAAAAATTTCACATAAGGAACAAAAACTATGCCATCATACTTGTCCAACTAAAATTAATGTAAGGCATACCTCGTCTATCCAATGAGCATACCTCTGGCTTGAGCCGTGAGGAGGGAGGGTTCTGTGCAAATAAATCATTCGTCCAGGTGGCGTCCCCATCTTCCAAGTTCAGTAGTCATGAAGTTGATAACTCTAGCGATGACGTGACCTATGACTGAATTTTGACCTCGTGGATGAAATGTCACATCTTCAAGGTCCCGATTTAGAACCCCAAATGATGTCAAACACAAAAAGGTCGTCCAGTTCAATAATGGAGATGTTGAGATTTTTATCATTTGTAATCTTTAGAGTTATTGAGCATCCTTGAATAAGTGTCGGGATGTAATCCATTTCATTGAGTCAATGTCTGAAAGCAAGCCTTGTGTAAGCATGATAGTTATTGATCACCCCTGCGACCCACCTTCTTTGAACGCCATTAATGTCACAATCCTTTCCAATGGTGATACTCAGCTTAATATTAGCCATATCGGGGGGTTTCCAACATATAATCTCAAAAGTCTTGATCTTCCAGGTAGGATCCGTCAGTCGTAGGTTCTCTCCGACTGGTTAATAAAACCTGGATCATCATTCTTGAAGAAGATTTTTTGGAAATGGCTCTATGATAGAATGTGGTAATTTGATTAAGATTTATATCTCAAATGTTTTATATCCTTTGAAGTTGTTATACATATACTCTTATTAGAAAAGAATTAGGGTTTGAATGTCCACTTGTATGATAAAGCCTTAATGCATTCAATTAGCAGTAATTAATCAAGTGTAACCTTAATCATGTAGAGCCCTGTGCCGTAGAGCCATCTTCAGTGTCAGAACTTACTAGATGGTGAAACGAGTATTCCCAAGGGGAACTCGGAGCGTATACTGTTGAGTATGTGGGGGTGGAAAGTTAAGGATATATCCTTATCATCCACAATTGCAGGTTATGGAGGATGGCTATGGTCATGCCTCTGACATTTGATGTGATTGAGGACAGTTGCGGTTGTACCTCAGATTAGAGGGTTTTGTATACCCTATTTTCTAGTGCCATAACTTGTACCAAGTACAAACTAGTTGTTATCAGTTGACTATATGTCACTATTGGCAGTTTGACTGGTATGTCACTGCATCTTACTCGTACTGACTGAGGGGAAGAGATCTTAGGATACTGGCACTCCTAGATCTTATACAGAACTAAATAGCACTTCACAGTGGTCAGTTAGACTTTGAGTGGTACGACTCAAAATCCCCAGGGCATAATAATAAAAGATATAATACCAGCCGTGTAGTATAATTGCTAGGGTTTAATACGCATCACATTGATTGATTAACCCTTGTCTTGTGTTTACACTGCATAGTTCTTACATGATGTAGACTTATGAAAATTGTGTACTTCTACTTGATGTTACAACTTATTTGCTTAAATGCTTAGTATGCTTAAACTATTCAATCGGTTCATATTGCTTATTCAATATCCTAACTACTCAATTTATTTATTGTTAACCAATATGTTATAATCATTATATGTTGGAGAGAGTTATATCTCTCGTTAGGACTGGGTCTCACCAGTGGGTCACCACATTTTTTTAGGTGGTCACTGACAACGAGGTCGAGGTTGCGCTGTGGAAGAGAACCAATCTGGTGATCAATAGATTTAGAAGGTTGGTTAGTTGTATATGTTAGTAGTAGAGTCCTAGTGTCATCCATGTACTCTCAAGTTTGGGTATGGGATGTGTTTTCTAGATGATATACTCATATCAACACGAGGTTTTGGTAGTATGCTAATGTTTGTAAATATATGGCATGTACATGTGAAATATCTTTTATATGCAGGATGTGACTGAGGTCTTTGGACCCATATGTAAATACTTGTTACAGTATATGATAATGAAATGATGGACCTTTTATAAATGTTTTAGAGTTTATTTACATTGTTGGAATTGGTTTCAATTATTCTGCATTTTTTACTATGTGATTAATTAGAAGTTTATCGTATTTTGTGGTTTGAGTAATCTCATTTAGCGTGATGAGGTGTCACATAGATGATCTGGAGCTTGCAATAGTGGTTCATGCATTGAAGATATGGAGTCATTACCTTTATGGTGAGGAGTGTTAGATCTTCATGGACCACAAGAACCTTAAGTACATCAGGAGTTGAATATGCGGCAGAGATGCTGAATGGAGTTGATTAAAGACTATGCTTACACCATAGATTACCATCCAGGGAAGGAGAATGTGGTGGAAGATGCCTTGAGTAGGAAGTCTTCTTTGTCATCATATGTGGGCAAGGTGAAGTTATGCTCTTTGGTGTGCCATAATAGAGACATGTTGGTCTCCTTGTGTTAGATGAATGTGAAGTTGTAGGTGTCCTTATTAGTGGGACTATTGGCCTAGTTATAGGTGAAGCCTACATTGAGGTAGTAGATCAGAGTTGCACAACACGATGATAATGTGATTCAACAGGTTTGATTAGAGTTGAGCAGTGAGAAGCATGATGGCTTCCACAAGTTAGAGGATGGGACAGTATGTTACCGCAATGGTTCTTGATGTAGACGATCTGGGGAAGTTGGTTCTGGAATAGGCTCACTCTTTGATGTACGCTATGCATCCAGGTAGCACCAAGATGTATCACAACTTGAAGGATATGTCCTATCTTGAAGTGTGATGTAACTGAGTTTGTGACAAAGTGTGCAGTGTGTCAACAGGTTAAGGCAGAGATCAAAAACCTATAGGGACTTTGCAACTGTTGCCTATACCATAATGGAAATGGGATCATATCATGATGGACTTTGTGGTTAGACTTTCTAGGATAGATAGAGTCCATGATTCCATATGGGTGAGTGTTGATAGGTTGACCAAGTCAGCGCATTTCCTTCCTGTGAAGACAATGTATACATTATAGAAGTTGGCTCAGGTGTATATTGATGAGATCGTTCATTTGCATGGCATACCAACTACCATCGTATCAGATAGAGGTCCTCAGTTTACGAGTCACTTTTGGGAGCGTCTGCATATATCCATGGGTATGCAGTGGAGGTTTAGTACAACATTTCACCTGCAAATAGATGGGTAGTCTGAAAGGACTATATAGACTTTAGAAGATCTATTGAGAGCATGTGTCTTGTAGTTTTTGGGCAGTTGGGATATACACCTCAATTTCATAAAGTTTTCCTACAACAATAGTTATCAAAGGAGTATTGATGTGGCACCTACGAGGCTTTATATGGGAGATACTGTAGATCTTTGTTGTGTTGGTATGAGACCACTGAGTACCAACTTCTAGGTCCTGAGCTTGTATAACAAACCACAGAGAAAATAAAGATGATTCAGCAGTAGTTGAAGGTAGCTCAGGATAGGCAGAAGTATCATGCTAATAATTGTTGTAGGCCTTTGGAGTTCCAAGTGGGGAACAAGGTGTATCTCAAGTTTTATCCTTGGAAAGGCATGTTGAGGTTTGGTAAGAGGTAAGTTGCCTCCCAGGTATATGAAACCTTACCCTATGGTGACACATGTTGGGAAGGTGGCTTATGTTGGATTTTCCACCTGAGTTGCACATGTTTAATCCGGTGTTTTATGTTTTGATGTTGAGAAAGTGTCACCCCAACACTGAGTTGGTGCTACATCCAGTGGAGGCTGAGCTAGATGCGGACGTGTCCTATGTGGAGGGTCCCATGTTGATCCTAGATAGGAGGATCAATAAATTGAGAAAAAAGGATATCATTTTGGTTAAGGTTTTTTGGCATCACCGTGGCATAGAAGAAGACACGTGGGAGCTTGAGGAAGACATGTGTAGGAAGTACCCGTCTCTTTTTACGTAGGATTTGGGGGGGGGATTCTTGTTAGGAGTTTATGGATATAAGGCCCCTGATGTAGCTTACTACTTGTTTGTGCTTGTTTTCTTAATAATATGCTTAAACCTTAATCTAATCTCTTAATATGTCTTAATTACATGTGACAAGTTTATGTTTTAAGTTTGATCTTGTTTGGTTGATGTTTGAGCTAGTTATGCCTATTTAGGACCAAGTTGCATTTTACTTATGTTGAGGCTCTATCTTGCAATTTGTAACATGTAGGTTGTTCCTTTTGTGTCTTAGCATCATGAGAGAGAGAATGATGCTTTGTGATACCTTGTTGGACCTTGGTTGATGAGGTGGCATCATTATGTGATTTTAGGATTTGCATGGCTTTGCATGGATGCTTGAGTTTGTTGGTGTATCGACCATGTGTGTAGGTTTTTGAAGTGTTGTGACTGCAACACTTCCTTGGGAGATGTTTGTTGTGACCTTGGTGCCTTGGGCAAGTGTTTTAGTTGCTAGGGTTACATGTGCTTGAGATGTGTTGCCACCTTGGTGATGTTGTGACCTACCTATGTGCTTTGTTTCAACCTTGGGTGTGAAGTTGACTTAAGTGGTCACTACACTACCTTGTTTGCATCACCCTTTGTTGCATGCATGTATATAGTGGATGCATGGCCAATCCTTTTTGGGACATGTGTCCTTTTGGTACTCTTATGTCTTACCACCTCATGATCTTACCTCTCTCCTACCCCATTGGGTATATAAGCTCTCTATTTCACATGAAAGTATCTCATTTAGCTCTTTTTCCTCTCTTCTTCCTTGTGTTTGTCCTAGAGCTTGTGGAGTTAGAGGAAGGTGGTGACCTTGGAGCTTTGGTAGCCAATCACCTTTGCATGTGGTGATCTTGAGCTTGATCATCTTCTTTGTGGTGATCCTCCTTCTTGGTAAGTGGTTCTACACCCTTGATCTCATTTTTTCCTTTGGAAACCTACCTTCCGTACTCTTAGTTGTGAGACTATGGATCACCATGGTGGCTATATTGAGGATCTTCTCTTCACAAAGGTCAGAGACTATGGTTTGACCACGGTAGTACCCATGTGAGATGAAGCTTCCTCCTTTCTCCTTTCTTCTTTCTTCTTCTTTGGTCGGCCTAGAGTTTGAGTTTTCTTCACCTTGAGCTTTCCTTTGACCTCGATATGTTTTCTTCTTCTTGAGGTGACCTTTGTTGACTCAAGTTCAATTAGGTCAATGTTGACTCACGTCTAAATTGACTAAACCTGTGTTTTGATGATGACTAACCATTCCACATATTGGTGTCTAATGTCTCTACTTGAGTGATTTTAGATTAGGTATAGACACACTCCAAAATGCCCTAACTTGCGCATATCAAATTGGAGAAAAGACAAGTCAAAGTCAATACAAGTGCACATTTTTGTAATATGATGTAAATCCATTAGAATCATGTTATAAATCACTTGTAATGATTGTATGACTTGTAATTAAGCTTAGAAAAAATCAGGAGCACTTAGATCAAATGTTTAAGCACTCAAAAGCCATTTTCCAAAATTCACATCAGGTTGTTCATCGGTCGAGTTCTGTGAGTTGCAAACTCGACCGATCCTGATTGGATCTTGAAAATGACTTTTGATCGGTTGAGTTTACACTTCACAGAACTCGACCGATGGAGTACCTGACCAACTCAATTTTCATTGGTCGGTCGAGTTTCCCCAAGATAAACTCGACCGATGGTCTGAATATTGACTTTGTCTTTTACTCTATCGGTTGAGTTATCTTTATAGAAACTCGACCAATTGCACTATACGGAAAAGTGCTTCTAACCGTTGTGGAGTTGAAACAAGTGAAAATATATCTGTTGCAAGCCACAAAACAACTAGTTTTCGTACTCAAGTGTACCCAAAGGCTAAGAGGCATCCCCAGCTATAAATAGGACCCCTTGGATTTCATTCCAAGGTAGAGCATTCAATGCAAAACTCTATGTGAGGTTCTTATTCCATAGTTGAGTGCTTCCTACAACCTCCTCTCTCTCTCTCTCTAAGCTTAATCACTTGCTACATTTGTTAGAGTGAGTAGGAAATCTATAAGAGAGCTAGTCATACATGTATATCTTGTGAGGCTCTCACTTCCACCACCTCCCTATCTCTTATTTCAACCATGAAGATGAAGGTTCTCTCTCTTAGATAAGGGAGGTGAAGAAGAACAAGGGAAGGCGTCCCTTGGTGAAGATCAAGGCTGAAGACTTGGAGTAAGATTGGGTAAGCCCTTGGTGAAGGCAGAAGACTCCTTGCTCAAGTGGGTAAGTCCTTGGTGGAAGCTTCTCTGAGTGAAGGTGAAGTCAAAGTCAAAGGCGGAAGATCCAAGAAGAAAGGGTAATCCCTGCAAGGCTGAAGACTTGTGTAAGAGTAGGTAAGTCCTTGGAAGAAGGTGGAACAGTCCTTGCAAAGTGGGTTGAAGACTCTTTGTATTGCATAGGTAAATCCTTTGGTGGTCATGTATTGTATCTCTCATAATGAATATAATGAAGGTGCAAGGTTAAGAAATCCTAGAGGTTGACCTCTCTAGGTAGTTGACTGACTCACTTCTAGTTTGAAGTGTGGAACCACTCTAAAATAGTTTTTCAATTGATGTATGTTCAATCTCTCTCTCCCTTGCTATGCATGTTTTAGTTGCACACAAATTTCCTATTTAGCAACCTTATCTTGTAATATATCTTGAAGGTCTAATGAATTTTTTTAAGTGCATTCAACTCTATTCACCCCCCACTAGAGAATCTAATCACCCATCTAGGATCCAACAATTGGTATCAGAGTAGGCTTCTCCAAGAATACTTCAACAACTAGGAAAAGATGGGTGACTACCAAGGAGGGTGATACTTGATCAGCCTATCAATCTTTGATGGGAGAAATTTCCTCTATTGGAGAAGAAGCCTTCAATTGTACATCCCAGGATCAAGTTTTGAGATGTGGCAAATGGTAAATAACCCATACATGCTACCAAAGACAAAGATTGAAGAATGGGATGAAGCTACCTTGAAGAAAGCAACCTTGAATGCTAGAGCCATGCACATCCTCTATGCCTCCATGACCCTCACTGAGTTCAACTGGATTTCTTCATGTGAAACAGCCTATGAGGTATGGAGAAAGCTATGCATCACTTATGAGGGGACATATCAAGTGAAGGAAAGCAAAGTCTACATGCTCAAAGGGCTGCTTGAGAACTTCAAGATGGGAAAGGAGGAGAGGATAGCCAACATGTACTCAAGGCTCAACACCATTGTGAATGGTCTTGCGGTTCTAGGTCATCCTATGTCTAGAGGAGAGATCAACTCAAAGATCCTTAGAACTCTTCCCAAGTGGTGGGAACCCAAGGTGACTTCCATTGAAGAAGAAAGGTCTCTTAAGGATGTCCCTATTGAAGAGCTCATTGGAAATCTACTAGCACATGAAGCTACACTTGATAAGAGGGAGGAAGTAGAAAGACAAGAAGAGAAAGAACTCAAGAGAATGACGAAGGCTGAAATCAAAGCTCAAATCAAGGTGATTGTTGGTCAAGCTTCTCCATTCTCTCAAGTTGAAGAAGATGCCATGTATTCCAAGGGTAAACTCTACAAAGGCAAGTCCTCCTCCATCCGGTGTTTCACATGTGGAAAGAAGGGTCACTTCAAGATAGATTGTCTACAAGGCAAGAAGACCCATCATCACAAGAAAATAGAAGATAAGTGCCACTAAAGCTCAAGTGACTCCTCCAACTCAAGCTCAAGTGAAGATTCAAGTGGAGGATCAAGCTCAAGATATAGTGATGAAGGAGAATGCCATTTTGCTCTTATGGCATCAACAAGTAAAGACTCAAGTGAGGTAAATCTAAACTCTTTATATGAAGAATCTTTGATTGCCATTATTCATGATACTTGTGCCTCTCTTAAGTCTTATAAAGGGAAAAAGAAAAAGCTTGCTAGAATTGTTGATAATATGCATGTCGAATTAGATGATCTTGAACATGCTAATTCTTGCTTGCTTGATGATAAAAATGCTTGTCTTGGTCAAGTAGATTCTCTCAAACTTGAAAATGCTAGCTTGCTTGACAAGATTAGATTTCTAGAAGCTCAACCTCTTATGCCTAGTTATAATGAAGAGCATACTTTAATTGTTGATTCTCTCATGCATGATATTGATGTTCTTAAATCTGAAAATAAGGACAAAGATTTTTCTTTGCAAGGATTAGAATCTGAAAATGGTGTTTATCTTTCTAAGATTGCTTTGCTTGAAATAGAAAATGCCTCCTTGCTTGCTAAAATCAATGTGCATGAATCTTGTTCTAGTTCTACTAGTAGAGAGAATGATGTTGCTGCTCTTCATATTGATATAGATTCTTATTTAACTAAATCTCTTTGCTTAGAAAATGATCTTTTGCATGCTAGAGATAATATCAATCATTTCTACTACTATTACTTCTCTTATGTATGATAATGATGGTTTGAGATCTTCTTTGCAAAGATTCTTAGTTGGTAAAAAGAATCATAATGACATCCTACACCATACTACTAAACAAATTGGTAGACATGGTTTAGGGTATGATACTAGTCAAAGGAACAACAAAGGTAAAGGACCTCCAATATTCCATGGAGAATCCTCTAGTTCCAAGACTATGGGCACATGCAACTATTGCAATGATTTTAGTCATTATTCTACTTGTTGTCCTTTTAGAAAAGCACCCAAGAGCAATAGGACTTGGGTTGCTAAACTAACCCCTCCGAACCCAAAAACGTGATTGGGGACCATTTCATCTTTCTTCTTGTAGGTACTTGCAAATGGATTGACTTGAGCTATTGAATTGCAAATTGACTTCTTAATCTACATGAAAGAAGAAAGGTGAGATGTGTAGAGGGTGAAAACAAGTCGAAAAAGGAATGGTAAGAAAAAAGGTAAAGTTTTCTTTCTTATAACCTTTTCTAACTTGTTTTTGTCAAGTTAGTGTGCACTATGCATGTGGTTTTTGAGTCAAAAGTGGTATTTACTGATTCTCTTCACAAACTTGCTCAAAAGCTATTTCTAATACTTCTATAGTGCATTACTAACTTGCTTAGACATGTTTGGATATGGTTTGTATTTTTAGCTTGCCTCTAAATATGTTTTTATGAAATATATGTGCCTTTTAACAGCAGTTATGTCGGTTGAGTTTGTCATGTTTGAAACTTGACCGATAGGCACCAATGGGTGTTTCCAATAGCTGTCATCGGTCGAGTTGTCAATGCACAAAACTCAACCGATAACACTGTGCACAGAATATACATTTGGCTTATTGAATGAGAATTTCCCTCTCAACTAGATTTTCTCAACCAATAGCCTTATTCTTTGGCACTCTCATTTGGTACCTTTATATATGCATATTGCCATGTTCTAAATTTCCTATCTTACTTACAACTCTATCTCTCTAATTGCTCTAAATTGGTATATTTATATGTTGCAATTACTTGCTTTGAGTTGTTTTGCAGGTTTTGATGATGATCTCTTTGGATCTCTTGGTTGTGTCTAAAATTTCTTCCATTATACTCCAACTTGCTACATCTATCTAGGTGTATATCTTATTTCGATACAACCTTGAGGTTCTTAGTGGTAATCATCTTTTGATAATGATGCATATTTGTATGTGAGTTATATCCTTTCATGCTTCTAAAATTTGCATATCTCTTTATTTGAATATATCTCTACATCTACTCATAACTTGCTTTCTCTTATATATCTTTTAGTATATCTTGCTATGACCTAGATCCTACTAGTAATCCTAATTTGTGATAACATCTACTAGTAGTTCATATACATGTAGTTCTAACCTTGTTTATAATTGGTATCTTTGCTCATCTAGTGGTTTTTTACTATATGTTATGCTTGTATCTTGCCTCATACATGCTCAAGCTTGTTCCTTGAATTGCTTATCTACTATCTTGAGTTGCTTGCATAACATTGTGATGCAGGGTACATAGATCTACATTCTATGTAGAAATTGGAGCATTTTTGGATTTTATGCATATTTTGCTCGAGTTTCAGTTTTTGCTGCAAGAGTAGTGTTTTTTATGCATAAACGACCTTCTGAGCAAGACTCATCGCTATGCCATGAGCAATGATACTTTTTGTGCAAATTCTGTCATCTTTAGGGTCAAAATTGTGATTTATTATTTTTCTGCAGCACTTTATCTTGCATTTTGGGTTGTTCAAGTAAATTCTTTAACTTACTTTTCTTTCTATGCTTGGACAAGCCCCTATCTATGCTCTTATACTCTCCTTATATAAGTTTTTGTTATCTCCTTTCCTTTAACAAGTGGTGTTTTCTTATTTTTTTCATACCCCCACTTTTTGAAATGACAAAGGGGGAGAAAGGTATGTCTTCTTTTGACAAAATAGGGAGAAGGCATGTCTTACATGAAGAAGAAAAGTATGTCTATGTAAAGGGAATAAGGTAAATGGGAGAAGACATATATGTGTAGAACATATATGAGTAGAAGACATAGTTTCTATAAATGTTATGAAAGCTAACCATGCAAGAGAAATAGCATCAATTGAGGGGGAGTATGAGAACTCCATGCGCATCAATTGAGGGGGAGAATATGAGCTCAATCCTATTGAAACCCCTAGGTTTCTCCGAAGGTATGATTTTACTTAAAAGCTTTCAATACATTTATGGAATGGTTTGCCATCTTCAAAAAGGGGGAGAATGTTGACTTAAGGTCAATTAGGTCAATGTTGATTCATGTCTAAATTGACTAAACCTGTGTTTTGATGATGACTAACCATTCCAGATATTGGTGTCTAATGTCTCTACTTGAGTGATTTTAGATTAGGTATAGACACACTCCAAATTCCCTAACTTGTGCATATAAACTTGGAGAAAAGACAAGTCAAAGTCAATACAAGTGCACGTTTTTGTAATATGATGTAAATCCATTAGAATCATGTTGTAAATAAATTCTAATGATTGTATGACTTATAATTAAGATTAGAAAAAATCAGGAGCACTTAGATCGAATGTTTAAGCACTCTAAAGCCATTTTCCAAAATTCACATTAGGGTGTTCATCGGTCGAGTTCTATGAGTTGCAAACTCTACCGATCCTGATTGGATCTTGAAAATGACTTTTGATCGGTCGAGTTTACACTTCACAGAATTCGATCGATGGAGTACCTGACCAATTTGATTTTCATTGGTCGGTCAAGTTTCCCTAGGACAAACTCGACCGATGGTCTGAATATCAGCTTTGTCTTTTACTCTATCGGTCGAGTTACCTTTATAGAAACTCGAACGATTGCATTGTACGGAAAAGTGCAGAAAAGTACTTCTAGCCATTGTGGAGTTGCAACAAGTGAAAATATATTTGTTGCAAGCCACAAAATGGCTAGTTTTCATTCTCAAGTGTTCCCAAAGGCTAAGAGGCATCCCCAGCTATAAATAGGACCCCTTGGGCTTCATTCCAAGGTAGAGCATTCAATGCAAAACTCTATGTGAGGTTCATATTCTATATTTGAGTGCTTCCTACAACCTCCTCTCTCTTTCTAAGCTTATTCACTTGCTACATTCGTTAGAGTGAGTAGGAAATCTGTAAGAGAGCTAGTCCTACATGTATATCTTGTGAGGCTCTCACTTCCGCCACCTCCCTATCTCTCATTTCAACAATGAAGATGAAGGTTCTCTCTCTTGGCTAAGGGAGGTGAAGAAGAACAAGGGAAGGCATCCCTTGGTGAAGATCAAGGCTGAAGACTTGGACCAAGAGTGGGTAAGCCCTTGGTGAAGGTAGAAGACTCCTTGCTCAAGTGGGTAAGTCCTTGGTGGAAGCTTCTCTGAGTGAAGGTGAAGTCAAAGGCAGAAGATCCAAGAAGAGTGGGTAATCCCTAAAAGGCTAAAGACTTGTGCAAGAGTAGGTAAGTCCTTGGAAGAAGGTGGAAGACTCTTCAAAAGTGGGTATGTCCTTGGTAAGGTTGAAGACTCTTTGTATTGGATAGGTAAGTCCTTTGGTGGTCATGTATTGCATCTATTATAATGAATATAATGAAGGTGCAAGGTTAAGAAATCCTAGAGGTTGACCTCTCTAGGTAGTGGACTGACTCACTTCTAGTTTGAAGGGTGGAACCACTCTAAAATAGTTTGTGAATTGGTGTATGTTTTGATCTCTCTCTCCCTTTCTATGCATGTTTTAGTTGCACACAAATTTCCTATTTAGCAACCTTATCGTGTGATATATCTTGAAGTTCTAATGAATTTTGTTTAAGTGCATTCAGCTCTATTCACCCCCCTCTAGAGCATCTAATCACCCATCTAGGATCCAACAATTGGTATCAGAACAGGCTTCTCCAAGCATACTTCAAAAAGTAGGAGAAGATTGGTGACTACCAAGGAGGGAGATACTTGATCAGCCTACCAATCTTTGATGGGAGCAATTCCCTATATTGGAGAAGAAGGCTTCAATTCTACATCCAAGGATCAAGTCTTGAGATGTGGCAAATGGTGAACATCCCATACATGCTACCAAAGACAAAGATTGATGAATGGGATGAAGCTACCTTGAAGAAAGCAACCTTGAATACTAGATCCATGCACATCCTCTATGCCTCCATGACCCCCACCGAGTTCAACCGGATTTCTTCATGTGAAACAGCCTATGAGGTATGGAGAAAGCTATGCATCACTTATGAGGGGACATATCAAGTGAAGGAAAGCAAAGTCTACATGCTCAAAGGGCTGCTTGAGAACTTCAAGATGGGAAAGGAGGAGAGGATAGCCAACATGTACTCAAGGCTCAACACCATTGTGAATGGCCTTGCGGTTCTAGGTCATCCTATGTCTAGAGGAGAGATCAACTCAAAGATCTTTAGAACTCTTCCCAAGAGGTGGGAACCCAAGCTGACTTCCATTGAAGAAGCAAGGTCTCTTAAGGATGTCCCTATTTAAGAGCTCATTGGAAATCTACTAGCACATGAATATACACTTGACAAGAGGGAGGAAGTAGAAAGACAAGAAGAGAAAGAACTGAAGAGAATGAAGAAGGCTGAAATCAAAGCTCAAATCAAGGATATTGTTGGTCAAGCTTCTCCACCCTCTCAAGTTGAAGAAGATGTCATGTACTCCAAGGGTAAACTCTACAAAGGAAAGTACTCCTCCATCCGGTGCTTCACATGTGGAAAGAAGGGTCACTTCAAGATAGATTGTCTACAAGGCAAGAAGACCCATCATCACAATGAAAGAGAAGATAAGTGCCACTCAAGCTCAAGTGACTCCTCCAACTCAAGCTCAAGTGAAGGATCAAGCTCAAGTTCTAGTGATGAAGGAGAATGCCATTTTGCTCTTATGACATCAACTAGTAAAGACTCAAGTGAGGTAAATTTAAACTCTTTAGATAAATAATCTTTGATTGCCATTATTTATGATACTTTTGCCTCTCTTAAGTCTTATAAAAGGAAAAAGAAAAAGTTTGCTATAATTGTTGATAATATGCATGGAGAATTAGATGATCTTGAACATGATAATTCTTGTTTGCTTGATGATAAAAATGCTTGTCTTGGTCAAGTAGATTCTCTCAAACTTAAAAATGCTAGCTTGCTTGACAAGATTAGATTTCTAGAAGCTCAACCTCTTATACCTAGTTCTAATGAAGAGCATACTTTAATTGTTGATTCTTTCATGCATGATATTGATGTTCTTAAATATAAAAATAAGGACAAAGATTTTGCTTTGCAAGGATTAGAATCTGAAAATGGTGTTTATCTTTCTAAGATTGCTTTGGTTGAAATAGAAAATGCCTCCTTGCTTGCTAAAATCAATGTGCATGAATCTTGTTCTAGTTCTACTAGTAGAGAGAATGATGTTGCTGCTCTTTATATTGATAGAGATTCTTATTTAACTAAATCTCTTTGTTTAGAAAATGATATTTTGCATGCTAGAGATAATATCAATCATTTGTCTACTACTATTACTTCTCTTATGCATGATAATGATGGTTTGAGATCTTCTTTGCAAAGATTCTTCGTTGGTGAAAAGAATCTTAATGACATCCTACACCATACTACTAAACAAATTGGTAGACATGGTTTAGGGTATGATAGTAGTCAAAGAAACAACAAAGGCAAAGGACCTCCAATATTCCATGGAGAATCCTCTAGTTCCAAGACTATGGGCACATGAAACTATTGCAATGATTTTGGTCATTAAACTACGTGTTGTCCTTTTAGGAAAGCACCCAAGAGCAATAGGACTTGGGTTGCTAAACTAACCCCTCCGGACCCAAAAATATGATTGGGGACCATTTCATCTTTTTTCTTGTAGTTACTTGCAAATGGATTGACTTGAGCTATTGAATTGCAAATTGACTTTTCAATCCACATGAAAGAAGAAGTGAGATGTGTAGAGGGTGACAACAAGTGGAAAAAGGAATAGTAAGAACAAAGGTAAAGTTTTCTTGCTTATAACCTTTTATAACTTGTTTTTGTCAAGTTAGTGTGCACTATGCATGTGGTTTTTGAGTCAAAAGTGGTATTTAGTGATTATCTTCAGACTCTTACTCAAAAACTATTTCTAATTCTTCTATTGTGCATTACTAACTTGCTTAGACATGTTTGAATATGGTTTGTATTTTTAGCTTGCCTCTAAATATGTTTTTATAAAATATATGTGCCTTTTGACAGCAACTCTGTCAGTCGAGTTTTCTTGTTTGAAACTCGATTGATAGGCACCAATGGGTGTTTCCAGCAGATGTCATTGGTCGAGTTGTCAATGCACAGAACTCGACCGATAACACTGTGCACAGAATATACATTTGGCTTATTGAATAAGAATTTCCCTCTCAACTAGATTTTCTCAACCAATAGCCTTATTCTTTGACACTCTCATTTGGTACCTTTATATATGCATATTGCCATGTTGTAAATTGTCTGTCTTTCTTACAACTCTATCTCTCTAATTTCTCTAAATTGGTATATCTATATGTTGCAATTACTTGCTTTGAGTTGTTTTGCAGGTTTTGATGATGATCTCTTTGGATCTCTTGGTTGTGTCTAAAATTGCTTTTGTTGTACTCTAACTTGCTACATCTATCTAGCTGTTTATCTTGTTTTGATACAACCTTGTGGTTCTTAGTGGTAATCATCTTTTGCTAATGATGCATATTTGTGTGTGAGTTATATCCTTTCATGCTTCCAAAATTTGCATATCTTTTTGTTTGAATATATCTCTACATCTACTCATAGTTTGATTTATCTTGTGTATCTTTTGGTATCTCTTTGTATGACCTAGATCTTACTAGTAATCATAACTTGTGATAACATCTACTAGTAGTTCATATACATGTAGTTCTAACCTTGTTTATAATTGGTATCTTTAATTTGCTCATCTAGTGATTTTTCACTATATGATATGCTTGTATCTTGCCTCATACATGCTCAAGCTTGTTCCTTGAATTGCATATCTAGTATCTTGAGTTGCTTGCATAACATTGTGATGCAGGGTACATAGATCTACATTCTATGTAGAAATTGGAGCATTTTTGGATTTTATGCAGATTTTGCTCCAATTTCAGTTTTTACTGCAAGAGTAGTGTTTTTTATGCAAAAACGACCTTCTAAGCAAGACTCATCGCTTTGCCATGAGCAGTGATACTTTTTGGGCAAATTTTGTCATATTGATGGTTAAAATTGTGATTTATTGTTTTTCTGTAGTAGTTTATCTTGCATTTTGGGTTGTTCAAGTATATTCTTTAACTTGCTTTTCTTTCTATGCTTGGACAAGCCTCTATTTTTGCTCTTATACTCTCCTTATATAACTTTTTGTTATCTCCTTTTCTTTAACAAATGGTGTTTCTTATTTCCTCATACCCCCACTTTTTGAAATGACAAAGAGGGAGAAAGGTATGTCTTCTTTTGACAAAATAGGGAGAAGTCATGTCTTACATGAAGAAAAAAATATGTCCATGTAAAGGGGAGAAGGTAAATGGGAAAAGACATATATGCATAGAACATATATGAGTAGAAGACATAGTTTCTATAAATGTTATGAAAGCTAACCATGTAGGAGAAATAGCATCAATTGAGGGGGAGTATGAGAACTCCATGCACATCAATTGAGGGGGAGAATATGAGCTCAATCCTGTTGAAACCCCTAGGTTTCTTCGAAGGTGTGATTTTACTTAAAAGCTTTCAATACATTTATAGTGTGGTTTGTCATCTTCAAAAAGGGGGAGAATGTTGACTCAAGGTCAATTAGGTCAATGTTGACTCACATCTAAATTGACTAAACCCATGTTTTGATGATGACTAACCATTCCACATATTGGTGTCTAATGTCTCTACTTGAGTGATTTTAGATTAGGTATAGACACACTCCAAATGCCCTAACTTGCGCATATCAAATTGGAGAAAAGATAAGTCAAAGTCAATACAAGTGCACGTTTTTGTAATATGATATAAATCCATTAGATTCATGTTGTAAATTACTTGTAATGATTTTATGACTTGTAATTAATCATAGAAAAAACCAGGAGCACTTAGATCAAATGTTTAAGCACTATAAAGCCATTTTCTAAAATTCACATCAGGTTGTTCATCCGTTGAGTTCTGTGAGTTGTAAACTCGACCAATCCTGATTGGATCTTGAAAATGACTTTTGATCGGTCGAGTTTACACTTCACAGATTTCGACCGATGGATTACCTGACCAATTTGATTTTCATTGGTCGGTCGAGTTTCCCCAGGACAAACTCGACCGATGGTCTGAATATCAGCTTTATCTTTTACCCTATCGGTCGAGTTACCTTTATAGAAACTCGATCGATTGCACTGTATGGAAAAGTTCAGAAAAGTGCTTCTAGTCATTGTGGAGTTTCAACAAGTGAAAATATATCCATTGCAAGCCACAAAATGGCTAGTTTTCTTTCTCAAGTGTTCCCAAAGGCTAAGAGGCATCCCCAGCTATAAATAAGACCTATTGGGCTTCATTCCAAGGTAGAGCATTCAATACAAAACTCTATGTGAGGTTCCTATTCTATAATTTAGTTCTTCCTACAACCTCCTCTCTCTCTCTAAGCTTAATCACTTGCTACATTCGTTAGAGTGAGTTGGGAATCTATAAGAGAGCTAGTCCTACATGTATATCTTGTGAGGCTCTCACTTCCACCACCTACCTATGTAACATACTCAATTTTGACTACTATTATCTATGTTGAGCTATTTTTTTCCCTAAGTTGAATTTATTTACAATACTGCCCTTCATTTGAAATTTGCACTTATTTTGAATAAATTATCTTTAATTTTGATATCGAGTAGTCTTTGATTGAATTCCTTTGTGTCTCAATGTATCAATTATCCTCACTTGAGAAATATTTATGATTTAGTCCCTAGTTTGAGTATCATATTCTTGGTTGAAGTCATCTAGTCCAATTGATGTTTATGTGCCTATCTACCTTCATTTGACCTCAAACCCACCTAGTCCTCTCAATTTGGAATCAATGGAAAATATAAAATAAAATTAAAGAAAATTGACACAAGAATTAATTATAAGTTAGATATGTCATATTCATAAATAATGGTAATAATATCTTAAAACTTAGTTGAATGGGACTACACCCCATGGTCAAAAACCTCATAGCATCTTGCTTTTCCATTTAGAAGTTACAAAATTTGAAAGAGAGTACTAAACAATACATTGACTATAGTTAATAGATTAACTCTAATGCCTCGTTACACCTCTCTCTCTCTCCCTCTCTTCCACGTGAACCCTCGCGTCTTTCTTTCCCTGACCCCGCACGGCCGTGTTTCCTGTTGTTTGGTCGTTCCGCAGGCCAGACCAACGATGAGAGAATATGTCCCTCTCACAGCACCTCGCCTTCCGTTTCTACTCCCACAAGCTTCCGACTCCCCCCTGTTTGAACCGTCGGCTATGCAGTTAAGAGCAGGGGAAGCCGAAACTGCAAAAGCCATAAAGACTAAAGAACTACAGAAGAAACGGTCGGCACACCGTCCTCTAGGCGCCGAGCCATCCAACCCCTGCGCCTGCTTCCCTAGACGCACACCTAGGGTCGGCGCCCCTATAAAATCCCTGCCCTGATCGCTAATCTGCAGCGCCCCTGCCTAGATGGACGGAACCGGCAGATCATTCTCGTGCATGAACCTCTCCCTCTCCATCTTCCTATATCTAGCTTCTTCCTCCTTCCTCAGTTACCCAAAATCGTAGCCCCTCGTCTATAAGAAGGAGAGACATCCCAACACCGAAAGCACCCACCCCAGCAGCGCTCGCCAGCAAGAAACTCGACGACCTGCACTAAGAACCCACCACCGTCGAGTTCAGACTCCTCCGAGGTGCACAACCACCACCCTCGTCAGGCCTGCTCTTCTCCTCTACCTCTCCCTTCCCATCTTCAGGCCAGCCCGATAGCCGGCTTGCAAAACACCACCATCGTCAAGACTGCTATGGATTCACGAACTGCTAACCAGCCGCCATCTACAACCGTGTCAACCTCCTCCTCTGATCAAATGTGAATATTCCACGCGTCCGGTCATCATCAGAATCAGCAGGCACCCACCATCGCGTAGGCATCGCCCTGTTCGACTCTGCCAAGTCGGATCGTCATCTACCTCTTCTCCTCCGACCAACCTGCCACTTGACGCAAACCTGCACGCCAACAACACCTGCCGCTGTGCTCAGCCACCACCACTACTAGAAAACACTTCATCTATTACGTTCAAGTGTGTCACCTTTATCCTAATAGATGACGTGATTGATTGTCATGTACCTAATACATGTCATCTTTTATGTGTAAGCTTTGTGCTATGTAGGCTCTTCTAAAGCATGTCATCTAAAGCCAATTATAGGTTTGCTGGAAACTGTCAATAGATGACATCAAACACTATCATCGTCGCAAGTAAAAGCAATATCTATTGTTGTCACCTATGTAATAATTGATGATGACACTTGTTGTCACCTAATCGATATAATGTGTGTTGATGATCACATAAATTCTGGTTTAGAGTGGGTGTTTGATGATTAGGAAGATCACAGTGTTGTACGTCCAGAACGTATCAACATTTTCATATATTGGTTGCATTTACTAATCATGATAGCATATATAGATATCATATTCTCACGGTAGAAAGAACCAAAGGAGCCAAAAAGAAAGGACTAAATAAATATATTATTAAAAATCAATGTATACATGACTCATACACATTCAACGTTTGTTCCATGTTTCATGTGTCAAATGTACAACTACAACACTAGTTCTGTCCACACTCCACACAATCAGACTAGGGAGAACTCCCACCAAACAAATTGATAAATGGCGGGGACCAATGTGTGTATCTTGAAACATTACAAGCTGATGTATCATGAGATGGAACGGTCTAGGATGAATGAGTTAAATTGGTTGGAGTTGAAAAGGCTGCAAAGTCCATGCTCTTTTTAGCTTCTGTGTCATGCTCCCAATTGGTAGCTCTCGGTGCCCGACCATATTCCGTTGGAACCCGTCCGTCGAACCTCCGCATCTCTGACATCTGAGATATAAACAGATACAAATTTATTGTCCGTACTACACATGTATACAGTAATACTGCGGTTTATAAGCATGGAAATGTGCTGCTAAATAGTTTACTTACGTTGCCCAGGATGGTGGTGTACGCGACGATTGGTTGTGTGCCGTCGTTCTGCACGGATCTCCCCAGAAAACCTGCAATACAGCGAGCTTCTCATCGAAGATGGCCTTGATTCCCTGGGAGTAGTCGAACTCCAGCAGGATGTCTGCTCCAAAAGGTTTGTTGGTGAGTTTCTTGGTCTCACGGATCTTCTTGACCGCGACGTCATACCCGCTCTGCATGAAAATCAAAACATACTTTTAAGAGTATGAATCCCCAATATAAAATGGAAATTAATAGCAATATCTAATTGAACACCACGACTCTAAGAAAAATTTAGCATGCAAAATCTGTATGCTACAACATGAGTGTTGAGAAATCGTTTTCTTTGTTTCCCTTATGAGCATGTTACATGTCTTCTACATATTAATCAATTCCTTTTCTTTTGCTAGGATTTTAAGTTTGATGAGTTATGTTTGTTCATTTTCTTATTTGTTTTTATTCTCTAAATATTTCCTAGGCCCTTATCGTACAAAGAGAGTAGGATTCAACTATGAAATTATGTTTAATGGTTTCTGTTTATTGTCCTTTCTAACAAGACTCACCGACTTAAAAGACAACAACTTCAAA
Source organism: Alisma plantago-aquatica (assembly GCA_963693085.1). Classification (NCBI taxonomy): domain Eukaryota; kingdom Viridiplantae; phylum Streptophyta; class Magnoliopsida; order Alismatales; family Alismataceae; genus Alisma; species Alisma plantago-aquatica. The sequence continues at coordinate 617,534,309 of OY856415.1, forward strand.
GTTTGATAGCATAAACTCATCATGTCTTTTCATATATTCTGTAGTTTATGATGTTTATTTCCTAAAATCCTCACCAGAAAAAATTCTCAAGAAATTATGAACAATCAAAGAAAATTCATTTCTATTAGTGTATCTAACCCAGTCTTTAGCAACCTGAGTTGTGCAACGAGCAACTCCATCCCATTTGTTGTATATGCCTCTGCTGTTTTCTATCCAGGTGCCAAAGTCCATCCTATATCATAATAAATGGAAAGGGAACAAAAATCAGTCTAACAGTTGAACACTTTGAGTTAGAGGCAATAGTAACATTAAGCTTACCCAACCACAAAAAAAGCATAACCATCCAAATGGTAGCTCTGAACAGTAGAACCATTGTTTTGGAATATTATTTCCAGTAACCTAGTTATAAACGGATATCCGGTAATAAAATTAACCCGAAAAGTAAATACATGTTTGGAATTGTCATAAAACAGCCAGCAAAGCAGAAATAGTTGTATCCGTTACTATACGAAGAAAAATAAGACACCTATCAGATGCGGAACAACTATTCACGCCCCAAATGGACTACTTAAGAGTAATTTGTGTGATAAACTATTAGTTAATGACTTCAACTCGTTGAAGAAATTATATACTACCATTAGAACAAATTGATGTTCGAAGTACTTGTGAAATTATGACAATGAGAGTTCAAGACAAGATTCATATGAATGATACACCTGTCATACATAATTACGTATGTACATAGATCACAGGTATAAAAGTAATTGCTTTCACACAACGGATGTTCAATATCTTCACGGCCGCATCAGATGTTCCACACCTCTTTTCATGACCTCGCTTATTCGAAGCCGATACAAGAAGCTAATGTGCATGCATGCATGTTTTGCCAACTTACAGAAGGACCCGAGGTGACTACTGGCAGTATCAGGTAAAATGAAATACCGTCAGTTGCACCTACTGTCAGTATCAGGTAAAATCTGGGAAGGAACAACAACCCCACTGATACAGAACAGATAAAACCAAGAAAGGAAACCTAAGGATCAGAGGCGGGGCAGTAGCTTGGTCACAACCAAGACCAAAAACCAGAACCGTCGGCGGTGCAGACCCTCTACCTGCTAACAAATGACCACTACGTGAGGCAGCGTCACCCAGCAGAGAAGAAAACCAGAGATGGTAGAAAGGACCCAGCCGAAGCCAAGCCCCAACACCAACACGATCCCGATGTAGCTTGGGCCGCCGGACGATCCCCGATTGAAGACCCCCGACCGAATGGAGGTCCTGGTTTAACTCAAACATGGTTGAATACTCTTGTAGGCATTTTTTCAAACAGTCGGTGTGCATGGAATTCAAACAGATAGAGGGAATAGAAAAGCAACAAGAAAAAAGTGGACATATACGTGAAGATCAGGGGCTTACCTGGATGACGATGACGATGATGCAACCACCTCCACCAACTGATGCTGTCACCACCGTCGATGCCCTTGGGAGCTAGCTCGGATTTGGTGCTTGTTTCCGCCAATGCCACCTTGCGGTCAAGCTTCTGCTGCGAGCGTTACCACCTGCACACGCCAGAAGAAAAGAAACTCAATGATAAAGAAAATCCAAGTCTGGCGCGCCATGAACTCTGAGCGAAGCGAAGAGAATGGAACCATCGAAGTCTAAAGCACCATGATTCCATGGTCCACCTGGAATTAGGGGTTTGGTAGCAAGCTCTGGAAAATGAACTGAGGATCGAGTATAGCAGGGATGAAGGAAGCGACAGACCCCCGATTCTAAGCTAGGGCATCTGCATGACTACTAAAGACGACGCTCCATTATCGGCAAGCTCTAAATCGTGATTGGAACGGAGTCGGAGATCCGTGGATTGCAACCCTTACAACCGACTGGAACGGGATCAGCCGATTGGGACGGGCAGTGCGGTTGGGATAAGGGATTTTGCGCTGACAAAACTGGCGGGCGCGGGTGTTTTAGGAACCGGGGGATTAAGTGGGGGGAAAGGTAGTTACAACATTGGTATAGACCATTGGGAGGGTTATCTAAAATTTATTTTTTTTAATTGAGTGATAACTATGAATATTTGGGAGGCATCAAAACTACAAATTTCATTGGTACGCAGGAAACACCAAAAGAATTGAATGATGATTGAAACTTTGATTGTATAAATTAGTAAACATGTCCATCAAAATGCATTTGGGAGTGAAACAAAGGACCTGTTGCCCAAAACAGATCGAGGAAGAAGACAATCTGTGAGCCTTCAGATTGCGATCCAACGGCTGAGATTTCGCGCCAAATTAAAGTTGTAAATTTGATTCTCATTCAAATTCGACTAAAGTGATTTAATGTTTTTCTCTCTCCCCATTTGGAGGCCCAAATGACGTCCAAAAATTACTAAATTTTATATTCTGACTTATTTTGACGTTTAGAATCCATATATAGAATTAGATTTGCCTTTTGAGAATCTTTAATGTATTAAATAATTCAAAACACATTTTCTCTTTCCTCATTTATTTATGACTCTATGATTATCCAAAAATTATAAAATTTCACTCATAACTCATATTAAGTATGTTAGTCACGAATTTGGTATTATTTCCATTTGTTGAAGTGGTTTATTATTTTAAATAATGATTTGAAAGTTTTTTACACTTTCTCTCTCCTTAATTTATCTTCTCAACAAATATTTTCCAAATTGATTCAAAATTCATCCAAAGGTCTATTTTAACATGTAGAATACGAATTTAGCATTATTTTATTTTTTGAAGACTTTTATTATTTTATTTAATACATTTAAATTTTATCACTTATTTAACCTTTTAATTTATTAGAGGCATCTAAAAACCTTCTAAAATATAAAACTTGGTCTACAAGTAATAATAAACGTTAGGAACACGTTTTTGAGATTAATTAATTTTTATCAACATATATTTAATATTTTTGGTCTTTAAGTCATTTTCTCTCTCCTGAATAAAATAAAATATTACACATTAACCAAATTAAATACAAATTCACACATAGACTAATTTTAATATGTAGATTACGAATTTATAGTTATTTTTCTAATTTAATGACATTAGATATTTTATTTCACCTTATTGGCTTATTTCCCATTATCTTGTAATAAAGGCTTTAATATATTTATTTATTATCCAAATTAGATGATACTTGGCCATTAAGTATCTTTTAAGTCAAGAAAACGAAATTTATATATTTATTATCCAAATTATCTTTTTGGGTTTCTATTTAGGATTTTTGGAACAATATATTCCTCATTATCTTCTTTTATCCATATTATCCCCAATTATTGCATTTATCATCTCCTTTATTTATATTTCGGGATTTTCTTTCTTTTTCATATTCTAAAAAGCACTAGAAAGTTCTAGGACGAATTTATTTATTAGGGAGAAAAATTGAAATAGTCAAAGATCCGACTACCATTTCACTAAATTCAATCACAAGTAATTTCCTTCAACATTGTTAGTTTCCTTATTTTTATAACAAAAGGATATAAATATTTGTGATAGTCAGAAATATTTAATTAGGTGTAATATTATTCTAATTGATCATACGTTAAATAAAATGTAAGACTTTATGAATGACAAAAATGGCAAGATTTTTATTATAACAAAAATGATTTTTTCTCGTTGGGTCTCCTAGAACAGTCAATTACAAGTAATTTCCTTCAACATAGTTAGTTTCCTTATTTTTATAACAAAAGAATAAGAGTATTTGTGATAATCTACTATAGAAATATGTAATTGGGTTTAATGTTATTCTAATTGATCAGGATCGATCGAGTTTGCAACTCGACCGATAAGCAACCTGATGTGAATTTTGGATGTGCAAGTCAGGGCATTTGGAGTGTGTATATGCATAATCTGAAATCACTCAAGTAGAGACATTAGACAAAAAAAAAGTGGAATGGTTTAGTCATCATCAAAATAAGGGCTTAGTCAATTTGGATGTTGAATAAACATCAAGGAGGATACTTGGCCCATATATTGGTAGTGTCCTCTAATAATAAGTCCCTAAAAATGCATTTCGGTGAAGTTTGGGCCCATATCATGACAATGTCCTCTCACGCCAAGTCCTTGAAAATACATTTGGGAGGTTCCATCGCACATATGATGAAAATGTAATCTCATAATAAGTCCTTAAAAATGCATTTGGGTGGTGTCAGGTCCCATTTCATGACGACGACCTCTCATAACAAGTCCATCAAAATGCATTTGGGAGGTGTCAGGGCCCATATCACTCCAATTCCTCCTAGAAGCTAAGTGTCATCAAACATCTTAAAGCAACTCCATGAAAATGCATTTGAGAGGAGACATGGCCCATATCATGAGAGTGTCCTCTCAAACCAACTCCCTAAAATGCATTTGTGTGGAGCCATGGCCCATATTGTGCCACTAACCTCTTGCACCAAGTCCCTAGAAATGTATTTGTGTGGTGTCATGCCCTTCTCATGACAGTGTCCTCTCACATTAACTCACAAAAATTGCATTTGGGATGAATATTGTGACAGTTTCCTCTCACAATAAGTTTTAAGTGAAAATGGGAGGTGCCATGGCAATATGATGGCAATGTCCTCTCAAGTTTGGGCCTATATCATGACAATGTCCTCTCACACCAAGTCCTTGAAAATACATTTCAGAGGTGCCATGGAACATATGATGATAATGTCATCTCACAGTAAGTTCTTAAAAATACATTTGGGAGGTGTCGGGTCCCATATCATGACAATCTTTTCTCACTACTTGAAATTCATTTGTGAGGATCTAGGGATCATATCATGATAGTGTCCTCTCACAACAAGTCCCCAAAAATTCATTTGAGTGTATTTGGGGCCCATATAATTACAAATGTCGTCTCACAGTAAGTCCCAAAAAATGCATTTGGGAGGAGCCACGACCCATATCATGATAATGTCCTCTCATAAAAGGTCCATAGAAATGGATTATGGAGGATCCAAGGCCCATATCATGGCATTGTCCTCTCACATAAAGTCTCTATAAATGCATTCAGGAGGAGACATGCCACATATCATGACAGTGTACTCTCATAGAAAGTCCCTAGAAATGTATTAGGGAGGACCCACGACCCATATCATGACAATGTCTGCTCACAACAAGTCTGTAAGAATGAATTTGTGAGGAGTCACAACCCATATCATGGTGTTGTCCTCTCACATCATGTCCCCAAAAATGCTTTTAGGAAGAACTATGGCTCATCTCATGAAAGTGTACTCTCATAACAAGTCTCTGAAAATGTATTTGGGAGGTGCTTGGGCCCATATCATGAGAAATGTCATCTCATAGCAAGTCTTTAACAATTCATTTAGGAGGATCCACAACCTATATCATGGCATTGAGCTCTTACAACAACTCCTTAAAAATGCATTAAGGAGGATCTAGTGCCCATATCTTGACAGTGTCGTTTCACAACAAATCTTTACAAATGCATTTGGCTAGATTTGGTACCCATATCACCACAATGTCCTCTCACAACAAGTCCCTAAAAATGCATTTGGGAGGTATCATGGCCCATATCATGATAGTATCATCTAACAACAAGTCCCTCAAAATGCATTTGGGATGAGATAAGACCCATATTATGATAGTGATGTCTCACAACAAGTCCATAAAATTGAATTTGTGAGGAGTCAGGGCCCATATCATGATGGTGTCATCTCACAATGTCACTTAATATGTTTCATATGATTGCTTAAAAGATTACATAAAAGCTCTCACAGAAGCGCAAACAACAAACTGGGTTGCCAATCCTTGTTGGATGGCAAAACCCAAGGACCCAAAAAGTTTTTTGAAAGGATACTTGTCAAGGGAGAAACTCGTGTTAGGTCAACCCAGGCATGTTTTCCATTCATCCAGTGAAATAAAAGAATGTCTGCAAGTTGCAACGAATGAACACCATCAGATTGAGTGCCAAGGAAGGCCAAAGGAGCTTCTTTCAAAACCTTTAACCCAGATCGAGTGCCAACATCATGACGAAACTTATAACCAGGCCGCGAGCGGAAATGCACTGCATGATCACCAAAGGCATCAAGATCTGTGATGTTGCAAATTAGACAACGTTCATCACCTGGATATAATGGAATCATAACCCAATACCGAAGGATAGCTCGATACTCAATGGGTAACATAGACAGACCAAGGCCATCAATAGGAACAACCCTAAAAAAAATTGTGCATGATCGGCTTGTAAAGAAGTAAGAATAGCATGTTGCTGTAAGGATAGGTCACTTGTCGTGATTTGCTGGATGACTGTTTTGTAGTAAGCGTCTACCAAAATAGACTGGGTCTTTGGGGTGGTAGAATGCGTACTTGTCAACATAGACCAACATAAAGATGGCAAGATATTGCATATGCAAGCATGTGCTTGGACAAAGGGGAGCCCTGCAGGCATGCATGTGACCTCACACAACATATGGTCTTGGAGATCTTTAGTGTGTATCTGAGAGGCAATAAAAGAAAATTTATTGACATCATGAGAGGACTTGATCCCCAATCCCCCTAGATGCATAGGAAGTGTAGCCAAACACCATTGTAAATCACAGGTGTGATAGAAGAAGGAGGTGTTGTACGAAGTTCAAACAATAGTTTGGACATCCCAACACAAGACCTAAGAAGAAGAATCTCATATTGTGGGTCCTGGAGTGAGGACATGCGATCCATCATATCATGGGTCTTCATCACATGTTTCTGGAGAAGTTCCTTTGCAAAGGATGCGTCTGTAGAAAATTGGACCACCTAGAATCTTCACTCCACGCTCTGGATGAGAGATGCCAGTTGGAAATAAGCCCACATTCGAGCCTCATCTAGGGTCATTAGATGGCCAAAAAATCTATCTTCTTAGTATTGAGATGAAAACCATACATCGGGCCTCGCTCCTGAATGAGGGATAGAGCCTTCGAAACAACCTCTGTGTCCCCAATGAGGGTATCATCATCAAGGTAGAAAGAAATGAGGTCAAGTTGACATGCATCTTTTTCCTGTAAAATAAGAGGGTGGAGTCCCAGGGAAAAAAGTAGGGGGCCTAATGGGTCACCTTGTTGTACCCCGACAAAAGAAAAAAGAGGCTCGCCATAATCCATATAGAGAGGAGATGGAGAGCAATAGAAAAACTCAACCCATCGTACAATAGAAGGGCAATGAAGACGAACCTATCAGAATATGGTAGATCTATCAACCATGTTGAAGGCATTGTTGAAGTCAATAAGAGCCATGGTGACTGTAGTGTGGTGTAACATCAGAGCCATCTGAAGCTTGATGAGGACATGCTTTAGATCATGGCACGATGTCAAGGCATACACCACACATCCAATGCTTGGAAGAACAAAGAGCAAACACCAAACCCTCCCAAACATCCGCATACTCCAATGCCTTACAGATTCCATCAACACGACTCAATGAAGATAAATGAACAACTCGAAGATGATTACCAAAACTATTAGCTGCTAAAGGTTTGCCGCGACATGTATGGAGGTTCCTAAAAGGACATGAAACTTGTGCAGCAGGTCCAACCATGCAGGATGTAGGCCCCGCGCGGTAAAGGACCACATGAACAACCTCACGGATTTTCACTTGTGATGCAGCAAGACGGTCATAATGTGTCATTGTCGATGTGGGAAAACTGAATTTTGCCATTAAAGAGAGCGGAACTGAGACATGGAGGGAACCCTCTCGTGTATGGCGGCCAGCAGGGCAGTCCTTCCTGCTGGGTTGACCAGTGCCAAGCCTACTTAACACATGACTGTAGGGAACCATGTATGGGCTGGTGCCTCCGGGGATTGATGTTGGACTCTATTGTATCGATCCTCAACGTGTTGAGACCTGGACGGCTAGGCACCAGGGACGCTCCGAGTGCGTTCTTGCCCTAATCCCTTACTGATATGGGTGTGGTTGCTGAAAAAAGGGTAGCCACCACCGGTATGGCCAAGTCCAACAAAAGTTGATAAGTTGAATCAGACTTGAAGTCTTGCCGAACCTTTCTGGTCACCTTCCGTCTGCATTCGGAAGACACTATGGTAAGTCAGATCTGGATACTATGGTGTGGGGGAACAAGACGAGCAGAGAACCCCGGCCATCAACGACACTGGGGAGGTGCAATAATTAATCAGAGGTAGGTGGGAGCCAAACATAATCGTCGTCGGTGCCCATGTCACGTGCAGCGGCTCGGAGCCTTCGCATCGCATCATCTTCTAGCGCACGGTGACCAAATAAGTGTTGATATATTCTAACAAAAATACACTCGGGAGGAGCCATGACACATTTCTTCTCATAAAAAGTCTCTTTCAATGTATTTCTTAGGAAGTGGGGCCCATATAGTGACAATGTCCACTCACAACAATTCTCTAAAAATGCATATGTGTGGGTTGGGGCCCATATCACGAGAATTTCCTCTAACAACAGGTCCCCCACAATGCATTTGTGAGAATTCAAGGCCCATATCAAGACAATGTCCTCTCATAGTAATTTTGTAAAATTTCTAATGTTAGGTGACATGAATTTATGTCATCTATAACTTTGGTGACACACATACATGTCACCTAAATGTTATGTCTCCTCTCATAGCAAGTCCCTAAAAATGCACTTGGGAGGTGTCAGGGCCCACATCATGACAAATTGCATCTAATGGCAAGTCCGTAAAAATATATTTGTGAGCATCATAGGAGTGAGTATGATGCAGTTGTATGGCTTCTACAAGCCTGAATAACAAGAAAGAGCATGTTGAGCAATGTTTGTACATTAAAAACCTAGTTTTGGTGTAAGGAACAACTTAGTGAGAGGTGTCCAGGCCCATAGCATGACAAATGTTATCTCACATCACGTCTCTAAAAATGCATTTGGGAGGTTCCATGACCCATACTGTGATATTGTTCTTTCACAACATGTCCCTTCAAATGCATTAAGAAGGATACATGGCCCATATATTGGCAGTGCTCTCCCATAATAAGTCCATGAAAATGCATTTCGATGAAGTTTGGGCCCATATCATGACAATGTCCTCTCACACCAAGTCCTTGAAAATACATTTGGGAGGTTTCATGGCGCATATGATGACAATGTCATCCCACATTAAGTCCTTAAAAATGCATTTGGGAGGTGTTAGGTCCCATATCATGACAACGTCCTCTCACAACAAGACCATGAAAATGCATTTGGGAGGTGTCAAGGACCTAGATCATGATAATGTCATCTCACAGTAAGTCCCTAAAAGATATATTTGTCCTCTCATAATAAGTTGGAGGAGTCGGGGCCCTTATATTGATAGTGTCCTCTCATAATAATTCCTTAAAAATACATTTGGGTGAAGTTTGGGGCCATTTCATGACAATGTCCTCTCACATCAAGTCCTTGAAAATACATTTGGGAGGTGTCATCGCTCATATAATTACAATGTCGGCTCACAATAAGTCCTTAAAAATACATTTAGGAGGTGTCATCGCTCATATGATGACAATGTTATCTCACAGTAAGTCCTTAAAAATACATTTGGGTGGTGTCAGGTCCCATATCATGACAACGTCCTCTCACAACAAGACCATGAAAATGCATTTGGGAGGTGTCAGGGACCTAGATCATGATAATGTCCTTTCATAACATGCATCTTCAAATGCATTAAGGAGAAGCCAAGGCCCATATATTGACAACGTCCTCTCACAATAAGTACCTGAAAATGCATTTTGGTGAAGTTTGGGCCCATATCATCACAATGTCCTCTCACGCCAAGTCCTTGAAAATACATTTGAGAGGTTCCATGGAGCATATGATCACAATGTTATCTCACAGTAAGTCCTTAAAAATGCATTTGGGAGGTGTTAGGTCCCATATCACGACAACATCCTCTCACAATAAGTCTATAAAAATGCATTTGGGAGGTGTCAGGGCCCATATCATGACAACATCCTCTGATAACAAGTCCATAAAAATAAATTTGGGAGGTGTCAGGGCCCATATCATGACAAATGTTATCTCACATCAAGTCCTAAAAATGCATTTGGGAGGTGCCATATCCTGATTGTGTTCTTTCACAACATGTCCCTTCAAATGCATTAAGGAGGATACATGGCCCATATATTGGCAGTGTCCTCTCATAATAAGTCCCTGAAAATATGTTTTGGTGAAGTTTGGGCCCATATCATGACAATATCCTCTCATGGAAAGTCCTTGAAAATACATTTGGGAGCTTCCATGGCGCATATGATCACAATTTCATCTCACAGTAAGTTCTTAAAAATGCATTTGGGAGGTGTTAGGTCCCATATTATGACAACGTCCACAACAAGTCCATGAAAATGCATTTGGGATGTGTTAGGGTCCATATCATGACAAATGTTATCTCACATCAAATTCCAAAAATGCAATTGGTAGGTTCTATGACCCAGATCATGATAATGTCCTTTCACAACATGTCTCTTCAAATGCATTAAGGAGAAGCCAGGGCCCATATATTGACAACGTCCTCTCATAATAAGTACCTAAAAATGCATTTTGGTGAAGTTTGGGCCCATATCATCACAACGTCCTCTCACGCCAAGTCCTTGAAAATACATTTGGGAGATGCCATGGAGTATATGATCACAATGTTATCTCACAGTAAGTCCTTAAAAATGCATTTGGGAGGTGTTAGGTCCCATATCACGACAACGTCCTCTCACAAAAAGTCTATAAAAATGCATTTGAGAGGTGTCAAGGCCCGTATCATGACAACATCCTCTCATAACAAGTCCATAAAAATGAAATTGGGAGGTGTCAGGGCCTATATCAAGAAAAATGTTATCTCACATCAAGTCCTTAAAAATGCATTTGGGAGGTGCCATGAATCATTTCTCACAATGCAACATCATGACTATCTCCACAATGCACGTTGTGACTGTGATAGAACATGATACAACATACACTACAATTCCTCCTAGAAGCTAAGTGTAGCTAAGTGTCATCAAACATCTTAAAGCAACTCCATGAATATGACAGTGTCCTCTCACGTTAACTCACAAAAATTTCATTTGGGATGAATATTGTGACAGTTTCCTCTCACAACAAGTTTCAAGTGAAAATGGGAGGTGCCATGGCACATATGATGACAATGTCCTCTCAAGTTTGGACCTATATCATGACAATGTCCTCTCACGCCAAGTCCTTGAAAATACATTTCAGAGGTGCCATGGCACATATGATGATAATGTCATCTCATAGTAAGTTCTTAAAAATGCATTCGGTGAGTGGCAGGTCCCATATCATGACAATGTCCTATCACAACAAGTCCATGAAAATGCATTTGGGAGGTGTCAGGGCCCATATCATAACAAATGTTATCTCACATCAAGTCCCTAAATATGTATTTGGGAGGTTCCATGACCCATATCATGAGAGTGTCCTTCATAACATGTCCCTTCAAATGCATTATGGAGGATACATGGCCCATATCATGATAGTGTCCTTCATAGCATGTCCCTTCAAATAAATAGAATCAATGCCCATAATCCATTTCTATGAAGATCAAACAACAGTTTGGGCATCCCAACACAAGACCTAAGAAGAAGAAGCTCACACTTTGGGTCCTGGAGTGAGGACATGTGATCCATCATATCAAGGGTCTTCATCACACGTTTTTAGAGAAGTTCCTTTGCAAAGGATGCATCTGTAGAAAATTGGGCCACCTAGACTCTTCACTCCACGCTCTGGATGAGAGATGTCAGTTGGAAATAAGCCCACATTCGAGCCTCATCTAGGGTCATCAGATGGCCAAAAAATATGTCTTCTTAGTATTGAGATGAAGACCATACATCGGGCCTTGCTCCTAAATGAGGGATAGAGCCTTCGAAACAACCTCTGTGTCCCCAATGAGGGGTACCATCATCAAGGTAGAAAGAAAGGAGGTCAAGTTGACATGCATCCTTTTCCTATAAAATAAGAGGGTGGAGTCCCAAGGAAAAAAGTAGGGGGCCTAATGGGTCACCTTGTTGTACCCCAACAGAAGAGAAAAGAGGATCTCCATTATCCATATAGAGAGGAGATGGAGAGCTATAGAAAAACTCAACCCATCGTACAATAGAAGGGCAATGAAGATGAACCTCTCGAAATATGGTAGATCTATCAACCATGTTGAAGGCATTGTTGAAGTCAATAAGAGCCATGGTGACTGTAGTGTGGTGTTGTTGTTCATAGACAAGTCAAGTGACAACATGTAGAAGGGCCTCAACACCACCAGAAATACCAATACCATACTGATGATCCATAAGATAAGGGACGACATCAGAACTTACACCCTTTGCCGCAACTTTGGATACAAGGTGCTGCCAAATAGTACCCATAGCAATAGGTCAAATGCCATTGTCTGGTTTGAGAAAAGGAGTCAATGGAGCACTAGCAATGTAAGGAGCTAGGGAATCTGGACAACGACCAGTGAGCCAAAGATTCACCATAGTTGAAACTGCATTAAAAAATCATCTTTCACTGCAGTGACAGCCCCACACATATAATCAATAAGATGTTGTGATCGTAGGCCATCACGTGCGCAAGCGGTCCCTTTCTTGAATGATAAAATGTCTTCTTCAATCACAAAGCAAGAAGCAACAAATGGAGAGCTAGAAATTTCATACTGAGGTTGTACCAATGGTAGTGGAGGTTGAGGGTGTTTAGCTTCAAGATAAGAATAATTAGCAACTTTTGTGGGGGTAACACCACTAGAGGATAGAACACGGATGGAAGTAGAAAATTGGCTATCTTTGATCTTAGAATTGGCACATAAAATACAAGCTTCAAAAGAATGTTCTCTCCCAGTAGGACAACAATGAGCCAAAATCTGATCCAGGAGTTGTTGAATGCCATCAGGTCCTGAATTCCAAGTCTCCAAAGCCTTAAGGATCATAAGTTGTTGTAGAGAGATGCATTTTCGAGAAGATTGTTCTTGAGAAGACTTAGGGGAGAAGCGATACAGAACACATGCTGGAAGCAACAAAAGATGAATCTATGCATCAATAGAGTGTGGGCAAGAAGCCACCTAGAGAAAGCAAGCACGAAGAGTGTCGACAAAGGGCAAACGAAAAAGAAGAGGGATGATCTTTACGGTAGGGACACCCATGTGGAAGACAAAATCTAGAAGATCTGTGTCGAGCTATAATCGGTCAACGGGCAAAGGCGGTGGCTCAATACACTGACGAGCTGACAGGGTGCAAGGAACAGAATCTGGAAAGCCAGAATTGATGGGAGCAGGCAAACCAACTATCACATCGAGTGATGTCTCACCAGGCTATCGAGGTAGAGTGGTAGTAACATCAGAGCCATCAGAAGCTTGATGAGGACATGCTTTAGACCATGGCACGATGCCAAGGCATACACCACACATCCAATGCTTAGAAGAACAAAGACCAAATACCAAGCCCTCCTAAACATCTGCATACTCCAATGCCTTACAGATTCCATCAACACGACTCAGTGAAGATAAACGAACAACTCGAAGATGATTACCAAAACTGTTAGCTGCTAACGGTTTTCCACGATATGTATTGAGGCTCCTAAAAGGACATGAAACTTGTGCAGCAGGTCCAACCATGCAGGATGTAAGCCCCGCGCCATAAAGGACCACAAGAACAACCTCACAACTTTTCACTTATGACGCAGCAAGATGGTCATAATGTGTCATTGTCGATGTGGGAAAACTGAATTTTTCCATTAAAGAGAGAAGAACTAAGACATGGAGGGAACCCTCTCGTGTATGGCGGCCAACAGGGTAGTCCTTCCTACTGGGTTGACTAGTGCCAAGCCTGCTTAACACACGACTATAGCAAACTGTGTATGGGTTGCCGCCTCCGGGGAGCGATGTTGAACTCTATTGTATCGATCCTCGACGTGTTGAGACCATGGACGGCTAGGCACCAGGGATGCTCCGAGCACGTTCTTGCCCTAATCCCTTGCTGCTATGGGCGTGGTTGCCGAAAAAAGGGCAGCCACCACCGGTATGGCCAAGTCCAACAAAAGTTGATAAGTTGACTTGAAGTTATCGCCAAACCTTTCTGGTCACCTTCCGTCCGCATTCGGGAAACACTATGGTAAGTCGGATCTGGATACTATGGTGTGGGGGAACAAGATGAGCAGAGAACCCCTGCCATCAACGACACAGGGGTAGGTGCAATAATTAATCAGAGGTAGGTGGGAGCCAAACAGAATCGTCGTCGGTGCCCATGTCACATGCAGCGGCTCGGTGCCGTCGCATAACATCATCGTCCATCGCACGGTGACCAAATAAGTGTTGATATACTCCAACAAAAATACACTCAGGAGGAGCCATGACACATTTCTTCTCATAAAAAGTCTCTTTCAATACATTTCTTAGGAACTGGGGCCCATATAGTGACAATGTCCACTCACAACAATTATCTAAAAATGCATATGTGAGGGTTGGGGCCCATATCACGAGAATTTCCTCTAACAACAGGTCCCCCATAATGCATTTGTGAGAATTCAAGGCCCATATCAAGACAATGTCCTCTCATAGTAATTCTGTAAAATTTCTAAGGTTAGGTGACATGAATTTATGTCATCTATAACTTTGATGACACACATACATGTCACCTAAATGTTATGTCTCCTTGTATATTATACTTGACTCATATACATGTGTAAACCCCCATTAGAACATAGGTGATTCAAATGCATGTCACCTATAGTGTGTCACCCTTTCAAGTATGATAAAATGTCTGTCACCTATGTTGCACAGACTACACGTGACATACATATATGTCACCTAAAGTATGTCACCCTTTCAAATATACAAAAATGTATGTCATCTATTTTACGTAGACCTACACAGATTATAAGTCATGTGCAAACATGTCACCTAAAGTGCGTAACTTTTTACATGACTGTCATCTATACTATGTTTTTTGGTAGTGCACCTACGGTGGAACCCAGGGAATCTGCACTACAACGAAGACGGACAGGAACTGGCCGGTGCACCGCTGCCAACGCCCCATGGCGAGGATGGCTGACTTCAGGGCGATGTCGGGCAGTTACGCCAGAATCTAAGAGCCTTCGACCAGCTGCAGACCTCCACCACCCTAACCCAGCCGCCGCCTAGATCTGCAGCACCTATTGCTGCTAAGTCCTGACCTCACCATGGATGTGCCCCCATGTTTTTAAGAATGCTTAGTTGAATCATCGTCATCCTCTGCCTCTCACCACCAACCCGACGCCACCCAGCTACAGCCGCATCCATGGACGCCTCACCAGCCACCAGAACAGCAAGGAAACTCCACTGACCATCTGCCATCTAGACAACCTGCTGCGGCCATATTCAGGAGAATCGGCACCTAGGGTATCTCCTAGATGAAGCCAACCCCAAGTAGAATCTATTGACTAAACTGCACATCTACAGGTGAGCAATTGTGCCTCCTTTCAGTTGTTTTTAGAATCATGTTAACCTGACGAGGATGACGGCTGGGCTAATATATACTAAGGGTAATATGTATACATCACTAATCCTAATTGTAATCTATACATGCACACCTTATATTAGTAGTAAATAATTAATGTGTCATCTAGTTTCAGAATCTATTAGTAGAGGTAATCTACCTTGTAATCCCTTGCATGTACCTAATAGAGTGGTAGATACCATACATATGCATCTATAATATAGGTATATCTCGTATGTGGCATTGTCTAACCGGAGAGACTAATGCATACCTACATAATGGGCTAACTCGTAAGCTGCAAATTATTATAATAACTGGTTTAATGACTTGGCCGTGCAACTTAAAAGCATGTATGTATAGGTACGCAATAGTATGTTAATATAAGTATAATAGACATATAATGTTTTGGGACCTTATTTAATTAACACAATTATATAAAGATATCAACTTACTAGATCCATTTCGGATGCACATATGTTGATTCACCATGTTACCATGCTGATACATATACTAGTCTAATAGTAATACAAGTGTTTACACTTGAAGGATCTTCACGTAATCTTTGTTTCATGAGATCCGTGAATACGGATAAGGATTGTAATAATTTATTTAATACCTATATTGTGAACAATCGTATACAACTCCATAATACACACAATTAGGTATATGTATATAGTAGAGTATTAATTTAGTACATTGTAAGTGAGTTCATTATATCTCAAATCTCAACATATCAAACAATGGTACTAGTTATAAATAAATTTGGTAGTAGGATTTGTTAAGTAAAAATATGCAATGTCGTAATAATTGAGAATTGAACATTAGACTAGCATTGTTATATATATAAACCCTAGAGTTAGAAATGTTTAGAAGTGATCTCCCATAATGGTCTATGTCACACATTAATCACCACCATAGAAAGAGATAGTAATAACCGTAAATGGGAAAGAAAATCCTAATAAAAGATTTAACAAGAAGTTGATTCCAAGCCAATTAGTAACAAGATATTTCTGATATGTAGTTACCTTTTCTTGGAGCCACTTTGTGATTATGCAATCCTCAGAAACATGGAGAATGGAGGTACTAGATTCTCTATTTTTATGTTGAGTTATTCATTTCCCTCTTGAATGCCTTATACATTGTTTAGTGGTGAGCCATATACTTGTTTAAGCCTTTCCTACCTCTTTGAAAGTTCACCACCTCAGATTGATTATTGTTTGAATGCATTGAATATTATAATAGCACTTGAATTGATCTATTTGGAGTTTTGACTCCCTGGACATTGGTCCCTTTGGGATTTGGCCCCTTAGAGCTTTGGCTCACTTGAGGTAGGGTACGTCCTGCCGCCCTGTGCACAGGTGTAATGGATTAGTTGTCCCCCAGTCGACTGGTTAACATAGTAATTAGGCTCAATGTTGATCTTTCATAGATGATTGAACATAAGGCATTGTTGCCCTTGAAGGAAATGATATGATAGTGCTCAACCTTAATATTCAAAAGTTAATCATTGCAAGTAATTTGATAATTTGATATCTTGAACTGTATTGCATAGCCTTGTGGAAATTTGATCTTGAATACAAATATTGAAATATTTCTATCCTTGCTTTGATGAATTTAGTCCACCAAATATTTCTTTCCTAGATTTGATATTACCTTGAATAATATTTAATACCTATGTTTTGCAAATAGCTCGATATAAGAATTTAGTACCAGCTTTGCTGACCCTTTATTTTTCCCTTCAATGGGCTCCATGTGTGGTTCTGTTCCCTCTGGGAACTCATGGGCAGGTAATAGATGGATGAGCTTGAAAAGACATGCACTGGGTAGTCCTCCGTTGAAGACTAGATAGAATGAATTCTATTCCTTAAACTTGTAATCATATTTGTAAGCTTCCGCGACTCTGATGTACAAGCATGATTGTAATAAAGATTGTTTATGATTGTGATATGATTTTGTAAATATTCGATCGTAAAGATCGGGTCTTTACAAGATGGTATCAGAGCCATAAATGGTCGGCACTCATGCATGTCTCGTGGAAATTAGGGTTAAGTAGGAACACAAATGGAGTAGTAGAACATAGAAAAAAATAGTTAGACCATGAATCCTGGTATCATTGACCTTGTTATTAGGAAGTACATGGGATACAAGTAGAAAACATACTAGCCTAGGATGTGAGACAAGTACCCTAAACTAGAAATTTATGAGACATACCTAGTTAAACTACTAGATTTTGAAGTTCTATAGGCATGGATTTACATGAAGATATTGTTGAGAAAGAGGTGTTCAAGATACATGTGTGTAATTTTACATTTAGATTATTAAGATGTAAAAAGAAATAATATAGGTATACAAATGGTTTCTTTATAGATTCTAACACTCACAAATATGAAAAAAAATAAGAAATATATAATGGATATATGATATAACCCTAAATCATATGAACATACGAAAATTTCAACCTAAATCATGAACTTGATTAAAATTTGATAAAAAAAAATCTACCTAATAGATTATAATAATTCATAACCATGTAAATGGAATGAGCTGAGGTGTCTAAGGAAGGATGTATAGTGAAGGTTCTGGCATAATTACTCCCAATAAATTTAGGTGGTGGTGGGGTTTCCTCACTATACATACCGACCTGGCCAAAGTGAATTTCATTACTTGGGAAAACCCTAATGGTGAACAAAGGCACTAAAAAAAAAGTATATATAATCACCTTCAATAGAGAGCAAATAAAATATAATATGCTAAGAGTTATGAAAAAAAATCTCACCAAAAAAAAACTCAAAAGGAAGAAAGAAAAATATAAATATGTCTACTTAAAAGAATGTGAATGTTTACTTGACCATACATTTGACTTGTATGCCCTCGTTATAAATACTCAATTGAATGAAAAATGTTGATAATAAAAAAATATGAAACATATATTTCCCTTCAAATATGCGATCACATCTATTGAGAAAAGAAATAACTAGGAAAGACTATAGAAATGGAAATTAAAATAACAATATACTCATATAAGTAGAAAATTGAGAAAAAAAACAGTTGGATAAGACATAGTGAATATTATGTGGAATTAAGATAAAATGATAAACTCGTTTATTTTTTTGAACTTCTAATATAGATGTACATAATTATAGATAATTAATACAATATAGACATCTTAGAGAAATAAATGGCTACCTCAAAATTTAAAACTAGAAGTATGTTAAAACTCTTGACCCATAGATCATCACACAAATATATGTGACAAAAATAGGTAAAAAAAATATTTTCTAAGGTCATGACCTTGGAAAATTTTGTTAATTAGATAAAAGGTCACAAATACAATATTATATACATACACATAAGAAACAGAAGGTTAAAAAAAATTATACACAATATAAACATCATTGTAACATTAGTGACAAATATGTGAGATTAAAATTGATGTACCATATATTGACCAATAAGCTTGGGTTTTAACTCAAACTTGTGATAATGATGGCCAAGACTAAAAAATTGAATATTTTATCTCTCATATTGGAATAAGATGTTGGAAGATTGAGGGGTATATTTTCAAAGTAGAAATTGAGCCTAAACCGATTTAGTGACCCTATAAAATAGTAAGAGAATTGTTGGATCATCTTAAATAGGACCTATGAGAGTGGAAGAAAAATTGGGATTGCATTTTGTTTAAGTTGATACTTCAGCAAGCAAAATTATTATGCTGGAATATTTTGTGGATCAAACTATAGTTGGAATATCACCATTAAGAAATATTTGATTTCAGGGACGAAATCTTTTTGAAGGATGGTAGTGTTGTAACATGCTCAATTTTGACTACTATTATCTATGTTGAGCTATTTTTTCCCTAAGTTGAATTTATTTACAATTCTACCCTTCATTTGAAATTTGCACTTATTTTGAATAAATTATCTTTAATTTTGATACTGCGTAGTCTTTGATTGAATTCCCTTGTGTCTCAATGTATCAATTATCCTCACTTGAGAAATATTTATGATTTATTCCCTAGTTTGAGTATCATATTCTTGGTTGAAGTCATCTAGTCCAATTGATGTTTATGTTCCTATCTACCTTCATTTGACCTCAAACCCACCTAGTCCTCTCAATTTTCTACTATTGATTTGGAATCAATGGAAAATATAAAATAAAATTAAAGAAAATTGATACAAGAATTAATTATAAGTTAGATATGTCATATTCATAAATAATGGTAATAATATCTTAAAACCTAGTTGAATGGGACTACACCCCATGGTCAAAAACCTCATAGCATCTTGCTTTTCCATTTAGAAGTTACAAAATTTGAAAGAGAGTACTAAACAATACATTGACTATAGTTAATAGATTAACACTAATGCCCCGTTACACCTCTCTCTCTCTCCCTCTCTTCCACGCGAACCCTCGTGTCTTTCTTTCCCTGACCCCGCATGGTCGTGTTTCCTATTGTTTGGTCGTTTCGCAGGCCAGACCAACGACGAGAGAATATGTCCCTCTCACAGCACCTCGCCTTCCGTTTCTACTCCCACAAGCTTCTGACTCCCCCCTGTTTGAACCGTCGGCTATGCAGTTAAGAGCAGGGGAAGCCGAAAGTGCAAAAGCCATAAAGACTAAAGAACTACAGAAGAAACGGCCGAGCCATCCAACCCCTGCGCCTGCTTCCCTAGACACACACCCTAGGGTCGACGCCCCTATAAAATCCCTGCCCTGATCGCTAATCTACAGCGCCCCTGCCTAGATGGACGGAACCGGCAGATCATTCTCGTGCATGAACCTCTCCCTCTCCATCTTCCTATATCTACCTTCTTCCTCCTTCCTCAGTTACCCAAAACTGTATCCCCTCGTCTGTAAGAAGGAGAGACATCCCAACACCGAAAGCACCCACCCCAGCAGCGCTCGCCAGCAAGAAACTCGATGACCTGCACTAAGAACCCACCACCGTCGAGTTCAGACTCCTCTGAGGTGCACAACCACCACCCTCGTCAGGCCTTCTCTTCTCCTCTACCTCTCCCTTCCCATCTTCAGGCCAGCCCGATAGCCGGCTTGCAAAACACCACCATCGTCAAGACTGCAACACAAGTTGTCCACCATGGATTCACGAACTGCTAACCAGCCTCCATCTACAACCGTGTCAACCTCCTCCTCTGGTCAGATGTGAATCTTCCACACGTCCGGTCATCATCAGAATCAGCAGGCACCCACCATCGCGTAGGCGTCACCCTGTTCGACTCTGCCAAGTCGGATCGTCATCTACCTCTTCTCCTCTGACCAACCTGCCACTTGACACAAACCTGCACGCCAACAACACCTGCCGCCGTACTCAGCCACCACCTACAGTGGAACCCAGGGTATCTACACTGCAACGAAGACGGACAGGAACTGGCTGGCACACCGCTGCCAACGCCCCATGGAGAGGACGACTGACTGCAGGGCGATGTCAGGCAGTCACGCCAGAATCTAAGAGCCTTCGACCAGCTGCAGACCTCCACCACCCTAACCCAGCCGCCGCCTAGATCTGCAGCACCTGTTGCTGCTAAGTCCTGACCTCACCATGGATGCGCCCCACCTTTTTAAGAATGCTTAGTTGAATCATCGTCGTCCTCTGCCTCTCACCACCAACCCGATGCCACCCAGCTACAGCCGCATCCATGGACGCCTCACCAGCCACCAGAACAACAAGGAAACTCCACCGACCATCTGCCATCTAGACAACCTGTTGCGGCCATATTCAGGAGAATCGGCACCTAGGGTGTCTCCTAGATGAAGCCAACCCCAAGTAGAATCTGTTGACTAAACTGCACATCTACAGGTGAGCAATTGTGCCTCCTTTCAGTTGTTTTTAGAATCATGTTAACCTGACGAGGATGACGGCTGGGCTAATATATACTAAGGGTAATATGTATACATCGCTAATCCTAATTGTAATCTATACATGCACACCTTATATTAGTAGTAAATAATTAATGTGTCGTCTAGTTTCAGAATCTATTAGTAGAGGTAATCTACCTTGTAATCCCTTGCATGTACCTAATAGAGTGGTAGATACCATACATATGCATCTATAATATAGGTATATCTCGTATGTGGAATTTTCTAACCGGAGAGACTAATGCATACCTACATAATGGGCTAACTCGTAAGCTGCAAATTATTATAATAACTGGTTTAATGACTTGGCCGTGCAACTTAAAAGCATGTATGTATAGGTACGCAATAGTATGTTAATATAAGTATAATAGACATATAATGTTTTGGGACCTTATTTAATTAACACAATTATATAAAGACATCAGCTTACTAGATCCATTTCAGATGCACATATGTTGATTCACCATGTTACCATGCTGATACATATACTAGTCTAATAGTAATACAAGTGTTTACACTTGAAGGATCTTCACGTAATCTTTGTTTCATGAGATCCGTGAATACGGATAAGGATTGTAACAATTTATTTAATACCTATATTGTGAACAATCGTATACAACTCCATAATACACACAATTAGGTATATGTATATAGTAGAGTATTAATTTAGTACATTGTAAGTGAGTTCATTATATCTCAAATCTCAACATATCAAACAATGGTACTAGTTATAAATAAATTTGGTAGTAGGATTTGTTAAGTAAAAATATGCAATGTCGTAATAATTGAGAATTGAACATTAGACTAGCATTGTTATATATATAAACCCTAGAGTTAGAACTGTTTAGAAGTGATCTCCCATAATGGTCTATGTCACACATTAATCACCACCATAGAAAGAGATAGTAATAACCGTAAATGGGAAAGAAAATCCTAATAAAAGATTTAACAAGAAGTTGATTCCAAGCCAATTAGTAACAAGATATTTCTGATATGTAGTTACCTTTTCTTGGAGCCACTTTGTGATTATGCAATCCTCAGAAACATGGAGAATGGAGGTACTAGATTCTCTATTTTTATGTTGAGTTATTCATTTCCCTCTTGAATGCCTTATACATTGTTTAGTGGTGAGCCATATCCTTGTTTAAGCCTTTCCTACCTCTTTGAAAGTTCACCACCTCATATTGATTATTGTTTGAATGCATTGAATATTATAATAGCACTTGAATTGATCTATTTGGAGTTTTGACTCCCTGGACATTTGTCCCTTTGGGCTTTGGCCCCTTAGAGCTTTGTCTCACTTGAGGTAGGGTACGTCCCGCCGCCCTGTGCACAAGTGTAATGGATTAGTTGTCCCCCAGTCGATTGGTTAACATAGTAATTAGGCTCAATGCTGATCTTTCATAGATGATTGAACATAAGGCATTGTTGCCCTTAAAGGAAATGATATGATAGTGCTCAACCTTAATATTCAAAAGTTGATCATTGCAAGTAATTTGATAATTTGATATCCTGAACTGTATTGCATAGCCTTGTGGAAATTTGATCTTGAATACAAACATTGAAATATTTCTATCCTTGCTTTGATGAATTTAGTCCACCAAATATTCCTTTCCTAGATTTGATATTACCTTGAATAATATTTAATACCTCTATTTTGCAAATAGCTCGATATAAGAATTTAGTACCAGCTTTGCTGACCCTTTATTTTTCCCTTCAATGGGGTCCATGTGTTTCGTTCCCTCTGGGAACTCATGGGCAGTTAATAGATGGAAGAGCTTGAAAAGACATGCACTGGGTAGTCCTCCGTTGAAGACTAGATAGAATGAATTCTATTCCTTAAACTTGTAATCATATTTGTAAGCTTCCGCGACTCTGATGTACAAACATGATTGTAATAAAGATTGTTTGTGATTGTGATATGATTTTGTAAATATTTGATCATAAAGATCGGGTCTTTACAACCTATCTCTCATTTCAACCATGAAGATGAAGGTTCTCTCTCTTGGCTAAGGGAGGTGAAGAAGAACAAGAGAAGGCATCCCTTGGTGAAGATTAAGGCTGAAGACTTGGAGCAAGAGTGGGTAAGCCCTTGGTGAAGGCAGAAGGCTCCTTGCTCAAGTGGGTAAGTCCTTGGTGGAAGCTTCTCTGAGTGAAGGTGATGTCAAAGGCAGAAGATCCAAGAATAATGGGTAATCCCTGCAAGTCTGAAGACTTATGCAAGAGTAGGTAAGTCCTTAGAAGAAGGCAGAAGACTCCTTGCAAAGTGGGTAAGTCCTAGGTAAGGTTGAAGACTCTTTGTATTGGATAGGTAAGTCCTTTTGTGGTCATGTATTGTATCTCTCATAATGAATATAATGAAGGTGCAAGGTTAAGAAATCCTAGAGGTTGACCTCTCTAGGTAGTGGACTGACTCACTTCTAGTATGAAGTGTGGAACCACTCTAAAATAGTTTGTCAAATGGTGTATGTTCAATCTCTCTCTCCCTTTCTATGCATGTTTTAGTTGCAGACAAATTTCCTATTTAGCAACCTTATCTTGTGATATATCTTTAAGGTCTAATGAATTTTTTTTAAGTACTTTCATCTCTATTCACCTCCCTCTAGAGCATCTAATTACCCATCCAGGATCCAACAATTGGTATCAGAGCAGGCTTCTCCAAGCATACTTCAACAAGTAGGAGAAGATGGGTAACTACCAAGGAGGGAGATACTTGATCAGCCTACCAATCTTTGATGGGATCAATTTCCTCTATTGGAGAAGAAGGCTTCAATTCTACATCCAAGGATCAAGTTTTGAAATGTGGAAAATGGTGAACAACCCATACATTCTACCAAAGACAAAGATTGAAGAATGGGATGAAGCTACCTTGAAGAAAGAAACCTTGAATGCTAGAGCCATGCACATCTTCTATGCCTCCATGACCCCCACCGAGTTCAACCGGATTTCTTCATGTGAAACAGCCTATGAGGTATGGAGAAAGCTATGCATCACTTATGAGGGGATAGATCAAGTGAAGGAAAGCAAAGTCTACATGCTCAAAGGGTTGTTTGAGAACTTCAAGATGGGAAAGGAGGAGAGGATAGCCAACATGTACTCAAGGCTCAACACCATTGTGAATGGTCTTGTGGTTCTAGGTCATCCTATATCTAGAGGAGAGATCAACTCAAAGATCCTTAGAACTCTTCCCAAGAGGTGAGAATCCAAGGTGACTTCCATTGAAGAAGCAATGTCTCTTAAGGATGTCCCTATTGAAGAGCTCATTGGAAATCTACAAGCACATGAAGCTACACTTGACAAGAGGGAGGAAGTAGAAAGATAAGAAGAGAAAGAACTCAAGAGAATGAAGAAGGCTAAAATCAAAGCTCAAATCAAGGCTATTTTTGGTCAACCTTCTCCATCCTCTCAAGTTGAAGACGATGCCATGTACTCCAAGGGTAAACTCTACAAAGGCAAGTCCTATTCCATCTGGTGCTTCACATGTGGAAAGAAGGGTCACTTCAAGATAGATTGTCTACAAGGCAAGAAGACCCATCATCAAAAGAAAAGAGAAGATAAGTGTCACTCAAGCTCAAGTGACTCCTCCAACTCAAGAACAAGTGAAGATTCAAGTGGAGGATCAAGCTCAAGCTCTAGTGATGAAGGAGAATGCCATTTTGCTCTTATGGCATCAACAAGTAAAGACTCAAGTGAGTTAAATCTAAACTCTTTAGATAAAGAATCTTTGATTGCCATTATTCATGATACTTGTGCCTCTTTTAAGTCTTATAAAAGGAAAAAGAAAAAGCTTGCTAGAATTGTTGATAATATGCATGTAGAATTAGATGATCTTGAACAGCTAATTCGTGTTTGCTTGATGATAAAAATGCTTCTCTTGGTCATGTAGATTCTCTTAAACTTGAAAATGCTAGCTTGCTTGACAAGATTAGATTTCTAGAAGCTCAATCTCTTATGCCTAGTTCTAATGAAGCACATACTTTAATTGTTGATTCTCTCATGCATGATATTTTTTTTGATGACGAGGGAACCACTCTCATGCATGATATTGATGTTCTTAAATCTGAAAACAGGGACAAAGATTTTGCTTTGCAAGGATTAGAATATAAAAATGGTGTTTATCTTTCTAAGATTGCTTTGGTTAAAATCATACTTGTTAAGGCAGCAAGGTGGCACGGCGTTGGGGCTGGACGCCTTGCGCCAAGGCACGACTAAGCGTTCCTAGGCGGCCTTTAAAAAAAATAATTTATGTATATATTTTATGTATATATACATGTGTCATGGTTTTTCCCCACTCATATACACACATTGTATAGTTATATATGTAGTTATCTACGTATTTATAGTCGATCTCCCCATATATATATATATTATTTTATGAAAAAATAACCAATTACATTTTTAATATATTATCATTGACAATAATGTCAAGGACACGAAAAGAATTATTGTAAGGAATGTAACAGAGTGATCAACAAATATATATATATATATAATGTCATACATAGCTACAAGTATTAAGCAATGTAATCACTAACCATCATAGCATAGCTACTTAGTACAATCTGAATTGAATGAGCAAACTAAGAAAAATCAAATGTGTACTATGAGTATTAGATCCAGTCAAACAAAAAAACACTATTAGATCCAGTCAAACCCAAAAAAGAGTATTAGATCCAATTAAAAGTGATATTTGGCACATAAAATAGGCAACACTATTAATTTTGAACATTGGTGTAGCCATATCAAACATTACAATAAGTGAATATACAACCAGACCCACAAAACTAGGTCAATGTAGCATTATAAATAAAGCATCCTCGCCCAGGCGCAGCCCTGGGGCGCCTTGCCGCTTAGGCGGCTGCCTAGGTGTGCCTAGGCAAGCGCCTTGACAAGTATGGTTGAAATAGAAAATGCCTCCTTGCTTGCTAAAATCAATGTGTATGAATCTTGTTCTAGTTCTACTAGTAGAGAGAATGATGTTGCTGCTCTTCATATTGATAGAGATTCTTATTTAACTAAAGCTCTTTGCTTAGAAAATGATCTTTTGCATGCTAGAGATAATATCAATCATTTGTCTTCTACTATTACTTCTCTTATGCATGATAATGATGGTTTGAGATCTTCTTTGCAAATATTCTTAGTTGGTAAAAAGAATCTTAATGACATCCTACACCATACTACTAAACGAATTGGTAGACATGGTTTAGGGTATGATAGTAGTCAAAGGAACAACAAAGGTAAAGGACCTCCAATATTCCATGAAGAATCCTCTAGTTTCAAGACTATGGGCACATGCAACTATTGTAATGATTTTGGTCATTATTCTACTGGTTGTACTTTTAGGAAAGCACCCAAGAGCAATAGGACTTGGGTTACTAAACTAGCCCCTCCGGACCCAAAAATATGATTGGGGACCATTTCATCTTTTTCTTGTAGGTACTTGCAAATGGATTGACTTGAGCTATTGAATTGCAAATTGACTTCTTAATCCACATGAAAGAAGAAAAGTGAGATGTGTAGAGGGTGACAACAAGTGGAAAAAGGAATGGTAAGAACAAAGGTAAAGTTTTCTTGCTTATAACCTTTTCTAACTTGTTTTTGTCAAGTTAGTGTGCACTATGCATGTGGTTTTTGAGTCAAAAATGGTATTTAGTGATTCTCTTCACACTCTTGCTCAAAACTTGTTTCTAATGCTTCTATAGTGCATTACTAACTTGCTTAGACATGTTTGGATATGGTTTATATTTTTACCTTGCCTCTAAATATGTTTTATGAAATATATGTGCCTTTTGATAGCAGCTCTGTCAGTCAAGTTTGTCCTATTTGAAACTCGGCCGATAGGCACCAATGGGTGTTGCCAGCAGCTGTCATCGGACGAGTTGTCAATGCACAAAACTCGACCGATAACACTGTGCACAAAATATACATTTGGCTTATTGAATGAGAATTTCCCTCTTAACTAGATTTTCTCAACCAATAGCCTTATTCATTGGCACTCTCATTTGGTATGTTTATATATTCATATTACCATATTCTAAATTTCCTATCTTGCTTACAACTCTATCTCTCTAATTGCTATAAATTGGTATATCTATATGTTGCAATTACTTGCTTTGAGTTGTTTTACAGGTTTTGATGATGATCTCTTTGGATCTCTTGGTTGTGTCTAAAATTGCTTCCGTTTTACTCTAACTTGATACATCTATCTAGGTGTATATCTTGTTTCGATAAAACCTTGAGATTCTTAGTGGTAATCATCTTTTGGTAATGATGCATATTTGTATGTGAGTTATATCCTTTCATGCTTCTAAAATTTGCATATCTCTTTGTTTGAATATATCTCTACATCTACTCATAGCTTTCTTTATCTTGTGTATCTTTTGGTATCTCTTGCTATGACCTAGATTCTACTAGTAATCCTAACTTGTGATAACATCTACTAGTAGTTCATATACATGTAGTTCTAACCTTGTTTATAATTGGTATCTTTCCTCATCTAGTGGTTTTTCACTATATGCTATGCTTGTATCTTGCCTCATACATGATCAAGTTTGTTCCTTGAATTGTATATCTACTATCTTGAGTTACTTGCATAACATTGTGATGTAGGGTACATAGATCTACATTCTATGTAGAAATTGGAGCATTTTTGGATTTCATGCAGATTTTTCTCCAGTTTCAGTTTTTACTGCAAGAGTAATGTTTTTATGTAGAAACGAGCTTCTGAGCAAGACTCATCGCTTTGCCATGCGCAGTGATACTTTTTGGGCAAATTCTGTCATCTTGAGGATCAAAATTGCGATTTATTGTTTTTCTACAACACTTTATCTTGCATTTTGGGTTGTTCAAGTATATGCTTTAACTTTCTTTTCTTTCTATGCTTGGACAAGCCCCAATCTGTGATCTTCTACTCTCCTTATATAACTTTTTGTTATCTCCTTTCCTTTAACAAGTGGTGTTTCTTATTTCTTCATACCCCCAAATTTTGAAATGACAAAGGGGGAGAAAGGTATGTCTTCTTTTGACAAAAAGGGAGAAGGCATGTCTTACATGAAGAAGAAGAGTATGTCCATGTAAAGGGGAGAAGGTAAATGGGAGAAGATATATGTGTAGAACATATATGAGTAGAAGACATAGTTTCTATAAATGTTATGAAAGCTAACCATGCAGGAGAAATAACATCAATTGAGGGGGAGTATGAGAAGTCCATGCACATCAATTGAGGGGGAGAATATGAGCTCAATCCTATTGAAACCCGTAGGTTTCTCCAAGGTATGATTTTACTTTAAAGCTTTCAATACATTTATGGAATGGTTTGTCATCTTCAAAAAGGGGGAGAATGTTGACTCAAGGTCAATTAGGTCAATGTTGACTCACGTCTAAATTGACTAAACCCATGTTTTGATGATGTGTTACGACCCCACCTCCCGATAACCCCCAATTAAGGGAGACCGAGAGGTCGAAGCCGCACCCATAACTTCCGGATCAAAGGTTCGGCAATTAACCAAGAATAATTATCAAAT
The DNA here is from genome assembly GCA_963693085.1 of Alisma plantago-aquatica. Lineage (NCBI taxonomy): Eukaryota > Viridiplantae > Streptophyta > Magnoliopsida > Alismatales > Alismataceae > Alisma > Alisma plantago-aquatica. The sequence continues at coordinate 617,563,136 of OY856415.1, forward strand.
TTTAACATACTATACTGAAAAGTTGTAAGAAAATAAACTTTTCATACCTTTTGAAATTTTGGATTTCTAACTTCTATCCACTTAATGATTCTATGCTAACTAATCCTCCTTGTATTTTTCTTCATGTCTTTCACAATGTGACGATTTACTGTTTGTCCTTTTTGGCTTGTACCTAAAACGTCGACAAATAAAATGTCGGTCAGCCGAAGCTGGTATGTGGGGGAAACAATAATCATGCAATTATCTATAACAATGTATCACATTCAATTATCATTCAAAAAACAAGTTTACATTTTAAGTATAACTACGCGATCCATGTGTACCCTATCCCCTATGTTGTCCCTACAGTGGAGCTGGACACTACCTCCCTTATGGTAGATTCCCATTTTACCCCTCATGACTTCACCTAATAAGTGAATCAATTTCTAGGGCTGAGTCACATGGCACTACCTGTAGGTAGCCCACTCCTTAACTCATGGTATGCTAAGAGTCTCATGGCACTACACGTAGGTAGCCCAGTTTCTAACTCATGATACCCTAGACCTTGCTCTAGGTTATCCTTAGCCTTTGCATAGCCACAGGGGTGGACTCAGATCTATCTAGTTATACATGTGTACTCATAGTGATAGTCATAGTCACTTTATAGTTGCATGAATTAAAACATCCAACAGTTATCTCATGCATCGAGGGAAACGTCGATAAAATCCTCAGAAAACTATTCGGTATAACCATAAGCGTAACCACATACCTGATTTGATGAGTCATGCAGATTATTGAACATATACTTCATGTATATACAATCAAGCCAATCAACATATCCAAGCAAGTAATTCAATCATCTCATAATTCCTGAAAAGAATATGTACTCTATTTATTACACACTTTATCAAGAATCTACTTTATTGACTTGGATTCTCTTTCTAGGGTTTCTAATCCGCATTATGGTTCCGTTAATATCCATTAGGGTTTCTTAGATCAATTTCTCTAACTTTATCTCTTTTAGGTTAACAATCCCTAAAATACTCTTTTCTACTGATATAAACCCTAATTGCTCAAATTATCCATTTTAATAGTCTTTTATACCCAAATTGACTTAGGATCATTATATCCCTATTTATTCATGGATTTGAACCATTAAAACAATTAAAAGACATATTCTCTTAAATTAGGGTTTTCAAGCTCATTAATGCATATTCATGCACGAAACCCTAAATTAAGACAATTATATAAAAAGATCATCTTTTTAAATCCTATTTTATCTTTTGTTAACAACAGGTTAATATCATCTTGAATTATCCATCTATCATCAAATCTAAGGGGTTTTCCTTAGTTAAATCATTAAAGATGATAACTTTATGTACTTTTCACATTTCACGCATATTTATGCACATAAACTCCAAATTAGACTAATCACGTGCAAAGTTCTTCCTTTTTGAACATAATGTACCTTTTTACATTTAACAGGTTAATATCATCTCTAATGATCCATTAAACCCTATTAAACACTTCATTCATTTCCAAAATAGGGTTTCTTAATCATCATTACACTAAAGTTAATAACCTCTATTACTTTTTGAATTGCAAACATAATCAGGTTCCAATTATATTTTTAATGGATTCCTCTCTTTTTTCTGAGAAAAATTCCTGTATTATATGTTCTCATCGGAGCTACCAATTAGGAGTTATGATTTTTGCGTTAAACCACTTACTTGACCAATCGGATGGCGCCACGTCATCCAGCTCATGCAACGTTGCTTGGCCTTTTGGAACATAACCGAATTACAACTTTACCCCCGCGTAAGTCGACTGTGTCTTCAGCCCGCGGAGGGCAAAAATATCCAATGGCAATCTGTTGTCTTCAACCTTCAGAACGGCTGCCGCAACAGCCGTAGCCGCACCTTGCGGCCCTTCTCCTTCCTCTCCTGAACCCCGACAACCTCCGGGAAAGGTCCCTCCACCTCCGGCGCTCCTTGGCGCAGCCGGTGAAGGTCTAAGGTGGAGCCAAGGTGCCTGAGAAGAGCTGCGCAATCCTACTGTTGAAGACGTCAAAAACAGCTGTGCGGCTGCTTCGGTGGGCGGTTTAGGGCACGGCAACGCTGGCTAGGTCATGTTCTGACCTCGACACACATCCAGCCTCCAATGCAACCCCTCCTGGGCTTCTCTCTGTGCCAGGGTCGCGAAACTTCCCTTTGCTAGGGTTTATGAACAAGAAACATGGAAGAAGAAGAGAAGTTGGTGTATGTGATCTCCTGAACTCGGCCCAATGCCTTACCCCTTATATAGGGGGGAGTGCAAAGCCCTAAGGCCTGCCTCCTGAGGACTCAAGTCCCAACTTGAAAGGAAACACACTTTCCTTGGTTGTAAAGCAACAACCTCTCTCTCTCTCTTCACTATTCTTTTCTAATATCCTCCATTATTTGGATGTTTTAGGAATTCGAAATTCCTTTTACTTCCTTTTATTCTTGCTTTATAAACCATTGATCACGAAATCCTATTTTCCTTTATAGAAAAATACTTTCCTTTTAAACAATACCACATAATTTATTAATAAAACAACACATTATCCTCTTATTTTTCCTTTTTAGTATTTTCTCTTTCTTTCCTCTTTATTGGGACTCTTGGATCCCAAGATACTCCTTTATTTCGAAATTCTTTTTATTGGATACTTATTATCCTTCTAGATGCATCATTATGCAATATTTCACATTATCTTGTTTATTTCTCATTAATATATCTCTTTTTGAGGATTTCTTTTTATTTCTCTTTTATTTTCCTCATTGGAATTCCTTTTAATATTAGCAACCTCATGGATACGAAATTTCCCAAAGAAATATCATTTATGCCTCTTTCCACTCATTTTCCACATTTCATCATCATTTTCAATTTATTTCTTAATAAAGAAATACTTGATTAATCTTTTCTTTTCTTATTGCTTTCTTTTTGCAACCTTAGACTCCTTGGTACCCAAGGAACCCAAGAGGCACGAAATCCTTCATAGGATTACATTCTTTTGCCTTCCAGAGGTTTCCACATCATTCTTTTCTCAAAAACTCAATTATTCATTTTCTAATTGATTTTTCTTTGCTATTTCCTTATTATTGGGCCCAATAGCCAATAAAGCCCACAAAACAAACGAAATCCATGTATTCAAAACAAATCATATCATTATTTGTTCCAATATCTTTAAAATGAGAAATTACATTTCTTAGCAAAAGAACCCAAAAATTGGGGTTGTAACATGATGACTAACCATTCCACATATTGGTGTCTAATGTCTCTACTTGAGTGATTTCAGATTAGGTATAGACACACTCCAAATGCCCTAAATTTTGCATATCAAATTGGAGAAAAGACAAGTCAAAGTCAATACAAGTGCACGTTTTTGAAATATGATGTAAATCCATTAGAATCATGTTGTAAATCAGTTGTAATGATTGTATGACTTGTAATTAAGCTTAGAAAAAATCAGGAGCACTTCGATTGAATGTTTAAGCACTCAAAAGCCATTTTCCAAAATTCACATCAGACTGTTCATCGGTCGAGTTCTGTGAGTTGCAAACTCGACGGATCCTGATTGCATCTTGAAAATGACTTTTGATCGGTTGAGTTTACACTTCATAGAACTCGACCGATGGAGTACCTGACCAATTTGATTTTCATTGGTCGGTCGAGTTTCCCCTGGACAAACTCGACCGATGGTCTGAATATCGGCTTTGTCTTTTACTCTATCGGTCGAGTTTCCTTTATAGAAACTCGACCGATTGCACTGTACGGAAAAATGCAGAAAATTGCTTCTAGCCGTTGTGGAGTTGCAACAAGTGAAAATATATCTGTTGCGAACCACAAAATGGTTAGTTTTCGTTCTGAAGTGTTCCCAATGGCTAAGAGGCATCCCCAGCTATAAATAGGACCCCTTGGGCTTCATTATAAGGTAGAGCATTCAATGCCAAACTCTATGTGAGGTTCCTATTCTATAGTTGAGTGCTTCCTACAGCCTCCTCTCTCTCTAAGCTTAATCACTTGCTACATTCGTTAGAGTGAGTACGAAATCTGTAAGAGAGCTAATCCTACATGTATATCTTGTGAGGCTCTAACTTCCACCACCTCCCTATCTCTCATTTCAACCATGAAGATGAAGGTTCTCTCTCTTGGCTAAAGGAGGTGAAGAAGAACTAGGGAAGACATCCCTTGGTGAAGATCATGGCTGAAGACTTGGAGAAAGAGTGGGTAAGCCTTTGGTGAAGGCAAAAGACTCTTTGCTCAAGTGGGTAAGTCTTTGGTGGAATCTTCTCCGAGTGAAGGTGAAGTCAAAGGTGAAAGATCCAAGAAGAGTGAGTAATCCCTACAAGGCTGAAGACTTGTGCAAGAGTAGGTAAGTCCTTGGAAGAAGGCGAAAGACTCCTTGCAAAGTGGGAAAGTCCTTGGTAAAGTTGAAGACTCTGTATTGGATAGGTAAGTCCTTTGGTGGTCATGTATTATATCTCTCATAATGAATATAATGAAGGTGCAAGGTTAATAAATCCTAGAGGTTGACCTCTCTAGGTAGTGGACTGACTCACTTCTAGTTTGAAGTGTGGAACCACTCTAAAACAGTTTGTTAATTGGTGTATCTTCAATCTCTCTCTCCCTTGCTATGCATGTTTTAGTTGCACACAAATTTCCTATTTAGCAACCTTATCTTGTGATATATCTTGAAGGTCTAATGAATTTTGTTTAACTGCATTCAGCTCTATTCACCCCCCCTCTAGAGCATCTAATCACCCATCTAGGATCCAACAATTGGTATCAGAGCAGGCTTCTCCAAGCATACTTCAACAAGTAGGAGAAGATGGGTGACTACCAAAGAGGGAGATACTTGATCAACCTACCAATCTTTGATTGGAGAAATTTCCTTTATTGGAGAAGAAGGCTTCAATTCTACATCCAAGGATCAAGTCTTGAGATGTGGCAAATGGCGAACAGCCCATACATGGTATGAAAGACAAAGATTGAAGAATGGGATGAAGCTACCTTGAAGAAAGCAACCTTGAATGCTAGAGCCATGCACATCCTCTATGCCTCCATGACCCCCACCGAGTTCAATCGGATTTCTTCATGTGAAACAGCCTATGAGGTATGGAGAGAGTGATGCATCACTTATGAGGGGACAGATCAAGTAAAGGAAAGCAAAGTCTACATTCTCAAAGGGTTGCTTGAGAACTTCAAGATGGGAAAGGAGGAGAAGATAGCCAACATGTACTCAAGGCTCAACACCATTGTGAATGGTCTTGCGGTGCTAGGTCATCCTATGTCTAGAGGAGAGATCAACTCAAAGATACTTAGAATAGTTCCTTAGAGGTGGGAACCCAAGGTGACTTCCATTGAAGAAGCAAGGTCTCTTAAGGATGTCTCTATTGAAGAGATCATTAGAAATCTACAAGCACATGAAGCTACACTTGACAAGAGGGAGGAAGTAGAAAGACAAGAAGAGAAAGAACTCAAGAGAATGAAGAAGGTTGAAATCAAAGGTCAAATCAAGGCTATTGTTGGTCAAGCTTCTCCATCCTCTCAAGTTGAAGAAGATGCCATGTACTCTATGCGTAAACTCTACAAAGGCAAGTCCTCCTCCATCTGGTGCTTCACATGTGGAAAGAAGGGTCATTCAAGATAGATTGTCTACAAGGCAAGAAGACCCATCATCACAAGAAAAGAGAAGATAAGTGTCACTCAAGCTCAAGTGACTCCTCCAACTCAAGCTCAAGTGAAGATTCAAGTGTAGGATCAAGCTCTAGTGATGAAGGAGAATGCCATTTTGCTCTTATGGAATCAACAAGTAAAGACTTAAGTAAGGTAAATCTAAACTCTTTATATAAAGAATCTTTGATTGCCATTATTCATGATACTTGTGCCTCTCTTAAGTCTTATAAAAGGAAAAAGAAAAAGCATGTTAGAATTGTTGATAATATGCATGTAGAATTAAATGATCTTGAACATGCTAATTCTTGCTTGCTTGATGATAAAAATTCTTGTCTTGGTCAAGTAGATTCTCTTCAACTTGAAAATGCTAGCTTGCTTGACAAGATTAGATTTCTAGAAGCTCAACCTCTTATCTCTAGTTCTAATGAAGAGCATACTTTAATTGTTGATTCTCTCATGCATGATATTGATGTTCTTAAATCTAAAAACAAGGATAAATATTTTGCTTTGCAAAGATTAGAATCTAAAAATGGTGTTTATCTTTCTAAGATTACTTTGCTTGAAATAGAAAATGCCTCCTTGCTTGCTAAAATCAATGTGCATGAATCTTGTTCTAGTTCTACTAGTAGAGAGAATGATGTTGCTTCTCTTCATATTGATAGAGATTCTTATTTAACTAAAGCTCTTTGCTTAGAAAATGATCTTTTGCATGCTAGAGATAATATCAATCATTTGTCTTCTACTATTACTTCTCTTATGCATGATGATGATGGTTTGAGATCTTCTTTGTAAAGATTGTTAGTTGGTAAAAAGAATCTTAATGACATCCTACACCATACTACTAAAGAAATTGGTAGACATGGTTTAGGGTATGATAGTAGTCAAAGTAACAACAAAGGTAAAGGACCTCCAATATTCCATGGAATCCTCTAGTTCCAAGACTAGGGGCACATGCAACTATTACAATTATTTTGGTAATTATTCTACTTGTTGTCCTTTTAGGAAAGCACCCAAGAGCTATAGGACTTGAGCTGTTAAACTAACCCCTCCAGACCCAAAAACATGATTGGGGACTATTTCATCTATCTTCTTGTAGGTACTTGCAAATGGATTGACTTGAGCTATGGAATTGCAAATTGACTTCTCAATCCACATGAACAAAGAAAGGTGAGATGTGGAGAGGGTGACAACAAATGGAAAAAGGAATGGTAAGAACAAAGGTAAATTTTTCTTGCTTATAACCTTTTCTAACTTGTTTTTATCAAGTTAGTGTGCACTATGCATGTGGTGTTTGAGTCAAAAGTGGTATTTAGTGATTATCTTCACACTCTTGCTCAAAAACTATTTCTAATGCTTCTATAGTGAATTACTAACTTGCTTAGACATGGTTTGTATTTTTAGCTTGTCTCTAAATATGTCTTTATGAAATATATGTGCCTTTTGACAGCAACTCTGTCAGTCGAGTTTGTCCTATTTGAAACTTGACCGATAGACACCAATGGGTATTTCCAGCAGCTGTCATCGGTCGAGTTGTCAATGCACAGAACTCGACCGATAACACTGTGCACAGAATATACATTTGGCTTATTGAATGAGAATTTCCCTCTCAACTAGATTTTCTCAACCAATAGCCTTATTCTTTGGCACTCTCATTTGGTATCTTTATATATGCATATTGCCATGTTCTAAATTTCCTATCTTGCTTACAACTCTATCTCTCTAATTGCTCTAAATTGGTATACCTATATATTGCAATTACTTGCTTTGAGTTGTTTTGTAGGTTTTGATGATGATCTCTTTGGATCTCTTGGTTGTGTCTAAAATTGCTTCCATTGTACTGTAACTTGCTACATCTATCTAGGTGTATATCTTATTTTGATACAACCTTGAGGTTCTTAGTGGTAATCATCTTTTGGTAATGATGCATATTTATATGTGAGTTATATCCTTTCATGCTTCTAAAATTTGCATATCTCTTTGTTTGAATATATCTCTACATCTACTCATAGTTTGATTTATCTTCTGTATCTTTTGGTATCTCTTTCTATGACCTAGATCCTACTAGTAATCCTAACTTGTGATAACATCTACTAGTAGTTCATATACAAGTAGTTCTAACCTTGTTTATAATTGGTATCTTTGCTCATCTAGTGGTTTTTTACTATATTATATTCTTGTATATTGCCTCATACATGCTCAAGCTTGTTCCTTGAATTGCATATCTACTATCTTGAGTTGCTTGCATAACATTGTGATGTAGGGTACGTAGATCTACATTCTATGTAGAAATTGGAGCATTTTTGGATTTCATTCAGATTTTGCTCCGGTTTCAGTTTTTGCTGCAAGAGTAGTGTTTTTTATGCTGAAACGGCCTTCTGAGCAAGACTCATCACTTTTCCATGAGCAGCGATACTTTTTGGCCAAATTCTATCATCTTGAGGGTCAAAATTGCGATTTAATGTTTTTCTACAACACTTTATCTTGCATTTTGGGTTGTTCAAGTATATGTTTTAACTGTTGGCTAAATTGGACATTATTATAATCCATTTGTTTTGATGATGACAAACATTTCATTCTTGTGGATCTAACGTGCTACTTGGGTGTTGCAGGAACTAGGTGGATGACACAACTTTGGAACATCTAAATACTCACAATGTGTTAATTTCATGATTGTAATCAAATGTAAAAACTTGTACAAGTATATAATGTACAAGTACTTAGATATCATGTAAATAAAGCGTTTAGATCTTCCCTAGCCACACACACCACTTAGATAGGTCATCCCCTACAATAGTGTCACAACTGCACACTAATACATACACTTAGTACATAATTCAAAACATTAAAATAGAGTCATTCTCCGTTGACAAACTCCTTGACCGAGACACTCTCGGTCGAAAAACTCCTCGACCGAGAATTGACCCAAATAGCTGTTAGACACAGCAGACAAGGTAGTTGGGAGTTGGAATCGAACGTTGTATACACTTGCTCCAGACTGTCCCTCGATCGACAAAGACTTTGACCGACAGGACTCTCGGTCGACAATTTCTCGACCGAGATTGTCTTTGTCTGCACTTTTCAGAATTAATTAACTAGTCATTACTAAAGCAATTAGTGGACAACAAACAACTAGTTAAGCACTAAGAACCCCCTAAAAAGTGTCTAGAATATCCTTAAGTACTCATAGGTCATTCCTATAAATAGGACATGCCTTAGGACACCCAATACACACTTGTGCAATACTTGAGCATACGTACTTGCAATTGGCAATCCATTTTTGTGAGCAATTGAGCAACTCCAACATTTTCTATTCATTTTCATTGCTCCAATTTCGTGTCCTATAGGCTAGAATCTCCTACCCACTACACTTCCACTTCCATACACATTGGTTAGGATATCATAACGCTTGATATAAAAATCAAGTCTTGTGCTACAACAGTAATTGTAATTTCCATTTTCCCTTCTTGTTCTTTTTATTGCTTGTACTCTCCTTGCTACTCCTAGGGTTGGAGGCTGTGGATTGAAGAGGGTTTGATCTTCACGGTGGAGAAGGAGGACTTTGGACTACTTCAAGAAGGTTGTCTCAACGGGAAGCTACTTCAAGAGGAAGGCTACTTCAAGGGGGAGCTTGAAGTTACTTCAAGGAAGGCTGCTTCGAGGTTGGTGGGACTACTTCTAGGTGAAGGCTGTCCAAAGGGTGGTGAAAGTATTTGTAATTTTATGTAACATCCTTGCGAGGTAATAAAATTTAAATACTTTCAAAATCCCAATTGGAAACAATTGGGTAGTGGACTGACTCCCTTAGTTTTTGCTAAGGGTGGAACCACTCTAAACACCTTGCCTCCTTCTTATTATCTCAATTGTGGTTGCTTGAGTTGAATTATTGTTAAAATATTTATAAAACCGTATTCACCCCCCTCTAGTGGTTTTTCAATTGGTATCAGAGCAGGGCTTCAAGGAACTCTAACAAAGTCTTGAAGAATGGGTGATGGGATACTCAACAACCTCAACTTGGAAGGGACACTCGTAGCTAGACCTCCACCTTTTGATGGCACTAACTACACCTACTGGAAGAGGAGGATGCAGTTCTGTTTCCAGGGAATTATCTAGGATTTCTAGAGGATGTTTTCAAATCCATATGACTTTCCTCAAACAGAGTATGCAACTTGGGATGCTAATACAGTAAGATCAGCCCAAATGAATGCAAAAGTTGTAAGTATACTCTATTGCTCAATTTCCGTTGGTGAATTCAATAGAATATCAAATTGTGAAATAGCATATGAGATATGGTATAGACTCTCTATAACCTATGAAGGAACTATTCAAGTTAAGAATTATAAAATAAGAATGCTCAAACAAAAGTTTGAACAGTTTCGTATGGATCAAAATGAGTCTATTTGTGAAATGTATGCAAAGTTTTCTTCTATTGTCAATGGTTTGAATGCTTTAGGTAAAGCGATTAGTGAAGAGGATCAAGTGTCAAAAATACTTAGGTGTTTGCCTCCAAAGTACAAACCTAAAGTGACTGCAATCGAAGAAGCCAATGACCTCACTCGACTAAGGATGGAGCAACTCATTGGCAACCTAGAAGCACATGAGGCAACCTTGGAGGAAGAAGAAATATTGGCGGTTGAACACAAGAAGGAGAAAAGAAAGGACATTGTATTCAAAGCATCAACCAAGAACAGTCATGACACAAGTGAAGAAGATAGTGAAGAAGAAACACTCATTGTAAATGGTAAGCAGTATAGAAGTTTTAAAACTAACAAAATTTCTAGTGTTTCTTCCTCCAGGTGCTTTGAATGTGGAAAAAAGGGACACCTGAAAGGTGATTGTCCAAAACTCAAGAAGGGGAAGAAATCATCTCACAAGAAGAAAGAAAGAGCATATAAAGCTACATGGGATGATTCAAGTGATGATAGTGAAGATGGAAAAGAAGAAGTAGAATGTCTTATTGCTACAACCAATGAAGAAGAAGAAGAAGAAGAAGAGGTAAGCCTTTTTGATCTACCAAAATAAGATCTAATTGCTAGTCTTCAAGATACACATGAGAAATATATTGATTGCAAAAAAAAACTAAAGAAAGCTACTAAAACTAATGAATATTTGTATGTTAGATTAAATAATATTTCTTTTGAAAAGGAGAGTATTGTTTCTGAAAATATTACCTTGAAATCATCTTTAAATGATTGCAATATGAAGTTGTTTACTTTAGAAACAAATCATGATCTTCTTTCTCAAGAAAAGGTTGATTTTCTTGCAAAACTGCATAATTTTCAGACTGAACCTATCCTATGTAATCATCTAGATTATGATGCTATTGTTAAGGAAAAAGATGCTTTATCATCTAATATAGATCAAGAAAATCTAGATATCAAAAAGAAAATGGATGAGATGACCAAGTTACAAAGAGAGATTAATAGCTTGAGAAACAATGATGTTCTTGATAAAATTTTGAATAATTCTTCTAGTTATAATGGAAGGAGAGGTTTAGTATATGTTTCAAAAGGGAAATCCTATCAACCTAAACCTAGAAGAACACAAGCACCCAAGGTCAAGATTATGTATGTACCCAAAAACAACTCAACTCCTAGAAAGAGAAATGAGATTGATTTTATAAGTTGTTACTATTACTTGCATCTTGGACACTACTCTTTTTCATGCCCATACAAGAAAAGGAATGATGATCCAGTCTGGGTTCCTAAAACTTAGAGATTTGAATTTGATTAGTTGAGATTTGACCTAAAACATTTCTTTGATATTCAAATGTCTTATCTCAAAAAAACTAAGCTTCAATATTTATATTCTTGCAAAATTGTATTATCTTTTGCTTACAAATGATTACTGAAAAACAATACAAAAACATTCTCAGTCAAGAAAATGTTCGACCGAGAACACTGTCGGTCGAGAATTAGTCGACCGAGCAGGTTACTATTTTCAAGCTTGCAAATTTTGATAAAACCTGTACCAACAGCAGAATACTCGGTCGAGAAAATCTTCGACCGAGATAAATTTGATCGAAGAAAAGTTTGACCGCATCAAGTTCTGCTGAACCTGTTTAATTGATCTAGTTTGCTATCAATTTTCTATAAATGATTGATTTAATATGCAAATCAAGAATGAATCTTGGAGAAAATTCTTTAAACATATATCATAAATTGCAAGTTCATTTTTAATTGCTATAATCTCCTACATGGTTTGGCTTAAAACTGAAAATTATGGACCATGTTGATTTAATTACTGTTTTATAATAATCCACATGGTTTGTCCTAAGTATTCCTTGGTCTATCCATATAAAAACCATGTGTCTCGAAATTTGCTTTTAAATGATCTTAATCATTGTATTTCATGAAATTATGGATATGCTTCTATTATTCCATCATAATCATTACAATTATGGATATGTCTTTACTGTTTCACCATGATCATTGTGTTTCATCCTTTACTTGGTTCGCCCAAAATGATTTTTGATCTATATAAAAACCGTGAATGGATATTGTTTTCAAAATGATCATAGTGATTCAGTTCATCACACATAAAGATGATATTATCATTGAAAATGAAATTTTTGCATTAAGATAAATCTCTATGGCACAAATACATCTTTACATATTAGTTAAATGATTATCTTATGTTTATCTTATAGAAAATGATATTCTTGAATAATACTGTATAAGCTATGTTTCAAATATTCAATCAAGTAGATCATTGAAAATGCTTAAATTGGAAATATGCAGAAACTGCCTCTTGGTTGAAATCAAGTTTGACCAAGGGATGCCCAGGTCGAAGTCAAGGTCGACCTAAAATAAGCTTGACCAAATGCTTATTTGTAAATCATTTTCTTGCAATCAATCTTAGTATATTGAAAACAAGACTTTAGTGCATAGCTCTCATAAATGGTTAACTTATTATGATCTAATGCTTATTACGACCTTAGAATCCTTAAATTATCCTAACTATAAGATTAAGAAGGAGCTTACAAAACTTTGTAAACATCATAAATAAAATTTGAAGCTAGTTATGACCTTAGTATCTTGGAGCCTACAATACATATGGATATAATGGAATTCTCTAAACAAATCAGGGCTTAACATCCTATGCATTTGGTTAGAGATACATTCATTGATTCTACTATAAGCTCAAAAGAATCTCATATCATTTCAGGGCTTAACATCCCTTGTAAATGGTTGAGAAACTATTAAATATACTCATGAGCTTAAAAGGATTCTCATGTCATTTTCAGGGCTTAACATCCCTTGTAAAATGGATGAGAAATCAAAACACATATGCCATGAATCTAAAAGGATCTCATATCATTTCAAGGCTTAACATCCTTTACAAATGATTGAGAAATAAATTGTGGCTAAATTAGATATAAAATAGGTGGTTTGCATTGAGTCTCAAATTATCAAATTAAGGGGGAGAAATACAAAGTCATAATTAATGTTTAACTTGGTTATCTTTTTGAAATGACAAAGGGGGAGAAATAATATAAAATCAATAACATAAAATAAAATGAGTTTCATAATCTCTCAGCCAACACACACTTGTAAACAAGAGAATGGCTACCAAAAGGTAAACTTTAGGTATGAAACTCATATGATTTATATTTCCTTATTTTATATTTCGGAAATTTTTTTTATCTTCAAAAAGGGGGAGATTGTTGGCTAAATTGGACATTATTATAATCTCTTTGTTTTGATAATGACAAACATTTCATTCTTTTGGATCTAACGTACTACTTGCGTGTTACAGGAACTAGGTGGATGACACAACTTTGGAAGATCTAAATGCTCACAATGTGTTAATTTCATGATTGTAGTCAAATGTAAAAACTTGTACAACTATATAATGTACAAGTACTTAGATATCATGTAAATCAAGCATTTATATCTTCTCTAGCCACACACACCACTTATATAGGTCATTCCCTACAATAGTGTCACAACTGCACACTGATACATACACTTAGTACATAATTCAAAACATTAAAACAGAGTCATTCTCGGTCGACAAACTTCTCGACCGAGACACTCTCGATCGACAAACTCCTCGACCGAGAATTGACCCAAATAGTCATTAGACACATCAGACAAGGTAGTTGGGAGTTGGAATCGAATGTTATATACACTTGCTCCAGACTATCCCTCGGTCGACAAAGACTTCAACCAACAAGACTCTCGGTCGACAATTTCTCGATCGAGATTGTCTCTGTCTACACTTTTCAGAATTAATTAACTAGTCATTTCTAAAGCAATTAGTGGACAACTAATGGCTAGTTAAGCACTAAGAACCCCCTAGAAAGTGTCTAGAACGTCCTTAAGCACTCATAGGCCATTCCTATAAATTGGACATGCCTTAGGACACCCAATACACACTTGTGCAATACTTTAGCATACATACTTGCAATTGGCACTACAAGAAAATGATGATTTGGCTACAATTATAGTAGCTACATATAAACTATATATAGTTAAAACATACTTCTCTTTACAAATCCTACATATGTATCTAATATAAATATAGGTATTTGTGTGCTACTCTATTAACTGCAAATTCACTACAATTTTTACAAGCAGTACACAATTGTAGAAAAAGGCATACTGTTGAAGTCAAGGAACCAAACAATTCATATGGCATGGAAATTTTGATATTTTCCATTTAAACCTTTGGCTTCCAGTTCATATTTCCATTTCCGCTAAAATCTAAGCAATAATTCGTAATCCCGCCCAACCTTAGTCATCTTCTCCTAATTGGGTGCCGTGGGTGCCTAATCATTCTCGCACCGTCCCCTCTCTTTCATTCCTCAAAGATTTCCTTTCGTGAGCCTGGACGAAGATTCAGACGCCCAGTTCCGGTCGTCCGTTCTGGCTGTGATCTGCTTTTATGGTTCTTCAAGAAACGACATCCGTAGAGTCCAACTGGGCGAAGGACGTGCATAGAAGAAACTATCAAAGTGAGATCATGTGGGAATTCATCAGTGTCGAGGAGGTCACCTAGCCTTAAGGCGACAAGGCACTGGGAAATTGCACGGTGGAGGTTTCCAAAGAAGAGGATGATGTAAACCAGGAAAGGGGGAGGGAGGGGGAGGTCCGCGCATCCTCAAATCCTCTAATTCCTAATTCGCTCTCTCCGGCTAATCTTTGAAGCCATCAATGCACTGATGAAGCTGACGGGCCAGGGATCTTTAGAGAGTGGTGGGTGCCTTCCTATTACCTTGCTTGTCGGGGCTTCCTGGGAAGGATCCACCTTGTTGTTGGATTTGGGTTGTTAGGTAGGTAATATTAATTATTATGTTCTCTGGCTCTCTCTCCTCCACTAATGAGGTTCAATAGCTCTGATCACAGGATGAGTCCAACATCTCATTGCACAAGAACCTTGCTAGAAGGGCGTTTAATGGTGAAACTAACATGCCATTCTTCTATTCCTTCCCAAGCCCCAACA
Source organism: Alisma plantago-aquatica (assembly GCA_963693085.1). Lineage (NCBI taxonomy): Eukaryota > Viridiplantae > Streptophyta > Magnoliopsida > Alismatales > Alismataceae > Alisma > Alisma plantago-aquatica. Next base: position 617,578,256 of record OY856415.1, read on the forward strand.
TCTTACGAAACTGCAACATGTTTTCAATGTGGCCGCAATTTGTGTAGAAGTGGGTGACAATAACAATCAAGAATCTGTACAAGTCAAACCCATACCTGTTGATCAAACCATGGAGCACTCTCTCTAGGATCGCTGAGTGACCTGTTCATGAGGAGAGCAAGTGAACAGAGATGATATTATTCTATTTTCCAGCTGTGCCGACCATTGATAGTATGTCACTGGAATAGATGTTCTCACAGCCTACCAACCTTCTGGTAGTCGTCAATCAAAGTACACCAGGTGAATTCATCATACATATTTTTATATCCCAACTATTAGTTTTGGTTATAGTATTAGTACAAAAGGCACCAAAGTATTATGAATTCTATAATGGCCACATCAGCAACTGGCGGCTGCAACATTTAACTAATGGTATGCATTGTTTATAAAGCATCGAAACAAAGAGAAGATTCCTGGTGATGTATTGTTCTAGTGCATAGGAGTAAAAGAGTATTTAAACGAAGCAATTTCTGTCCTCAGTTGGACAGAGATGAGGAACTCTTAGATCTAACCTCGATGAGGCTACTGTCAACTTGTCATTTGATGAAATTTCTGTGGAGTTTTCTATGCTTCTATTTATTGCTAAACAACGATAGTTGCCCCCAAATAAGCACATTATGTACATAAATCACTACCAATACCAACCATTTTTTTTTAAATCTAAAACGAACCAAATGGTTTGATTTTTTAAAAATGCACGTACAAAAATATTGGCACAATTTGCAGGACAAAGTCTTTTAATCACAGGAAACTCCTAAATAGCCTCATCATTGGATGTAAACCAACAAAATAATCCATAGGTGACCAACCATCCATTAGCTGCCTGAGTTCTGATATATGTATGTAATTTTTGTTTGTATGCATATGTATGCATGCATATCTCATTCTTTGAGCGTGTATGTATATAGCATTGGCTAGTTACTCTCAATTTTTGGTGTCATACTATACCACTATGTATCTAATATCAATAAAAGTAACTACTATCTATGTTTAAGTTGATTTGTGGGACTCACCTAAATAGTAACAACTCTATCTTATGTAAATTATTCTTGATTGTTTCTAGGTGTCTTTGATGGTACATCCAACCAACTTTAGATGCACATTAGACAAGTAACAATGGGAATCCTTATTCTTCGGTTACTTTCATATAAGCTTCCTGTCAATTCTTTGACTACCAAGATGATCTTGTTGCTGGAAAAGTTCCTTGGTACAGGTTTCCTTGTTTTTTTTTTCTTTGATGGTTTTATTTTCTACATCTATTTCTCACCTTGTAAATAGTTTTATCTACAAATTGATGGCCATTTTTCTTGATTTCCTTTCCCTTTTTGTTTTTGCACCAGTCTCTTCTTAAATTTCATGTATCACGTTTCACTACTATATCCATACTGCTGTGATAACTTAGTTATATATTCATCCAACAATTCACGTAAGATCTTTATTTCAAGTTACTAAGCGGGTCTTTAGAATGATATTCTTTGTTCAATAAGCTGGTATGTATTTATAAATTGAGGTTTACCATAATTTCCTTATTCTAATCTAACATGAATCTGTTAGTTTTGCATCACCTCTCAAGTAAGTCTTTCATTCTTTTTCTATCTTTTAATTGGTTTTGTTTACATTGTTATATTACTTCAGGATATATTTTGTTGTTTTTAATTTTATTGAATCCTAAAAATGTAGACTAGATGTTTGTGGTTGTATTGACCAAAAATTTCTAATATCATTTTGATTTTCCGAATTGTAGTCATGTCATGTGGTGTAGAACAATTCTGTAAGGGCCCAACTTTTCTTAAAGATATGGGACTTAATACAAAAAAACACCTAAGTTAGAAGAATTCTAGGATTCTTTAACCATAACTATTGGCAAAGAGATCTGAATTTAGATTGGGATTTCTTGAGTAATTATAATTCCAAACAAATATTTACTTAGGTGTTGGGAATTTGGGCCAAGAAGATAGTAAGATTCAAAGAAACCAATCAACAATATAACATAATCAAAGCTTACCTGAGTAATTGGACTGCAAATAAAAGGAAGGAACTATGTTAAATCACTAAAAGGTGACATGACATTTCCAGTAGAAGAATTTCCAAAATAATGTTGTTAGTTAATTATCGGTTCAATGGAACACGTCATAGATATGCCCCCAATGAAACTAAAACCTTAATATTTTGCAGGGAAGCCCAGTGGTCTAAGATTATCGTATGCTTCTAGTTTTGAAAATGTTTGATTTTTTTAAAGACTAAATGATTTCACCAAAATAACAACCATATGACAGTATTCTAATAGAAACACATGGTTTGGGATTTTTTCTCTACATAATTCTAGGCTAGGGTCAATAAAATATGGTATTCTTTTTTCTTCAAAGAACTGACCATTATCGTTAAGTTGCGATCAAAGTGTTACATAGGCTGAGAGCGTGACAAAATTAAGGTCAGCATTTAGAGAGTGTGTTATATCAACATTACTAGAAGCATCAACCATTTTTCTTGGACCTTCGTTTTTCCATTCCTTTTGACATGTAAAAATTAAATGTTTGTGAACCGAGGCTTCAAGCATTTAACCTCCTTATATTTGGTTAATCTTCACATTTCAGTTTGGAGTTTCCTTTTGGTTCAACACGGCTAATGCTTTTTGTTCCATTAGTTTAACACCTTGCCAATCCTTTAATATTATTAAACAAGTATCTATTTAAATTCTTACAGTTCAAAAATTGTTGATAGGTCAACTAGACTATATAGTTATGAATTAAAGAAAATTGAAGAATGAGAAAGGAGTAATTATTCTATGTATGATCTTAGAAGATATATAGCCACATTAAATGTCACATACTGGTACATATTGTGCTATTTTGCATATATCAAGCAAAGTTCTCATATGATCAGGGCCTGCATTCCAAGTTCCATATGATCAGAAACTTTAGCCCTAATGTGAAATCCATCACCATGTGTTCAAATGTTGTAGTATCAAGCTTTAGTGAGTATGTTGTTGTGAGATCCGTTAACATTAGCTCAGATTCTCGTGATTGACAAGACATGTACTTGCATTTCTGGACTGTTGAAGGTTAAGTTAACATTTTTATATTCAGTTTTTACTGCCATGCATCCCTTGTGATTCTATATATATGATCACATTGTGTTTTAAATTAGCGGTTTGTTTTCAGTTTGTTGGACACTTTGTTCATCTTATTTTCATCCATCAAGATGATATTTAACATTTAAGACTACCACAACCAAAATATCTAGGTCACATTTAGTTCAAAGAGTGTATCATTTCAACTTCCACAAACCTATTTTTTATATGTTCAGTCCCCTCACATTAGATATTGTTTCAGATGCTACAAAGTTTTGTTCTGATCTGACTACCACATTGCCACAACAATTTTTGGTAAACAATGATGACATTATAACTCATTTATAGATTTGTTTTGTAAAAATTCTTATATGTATAACTTTTAGCAAGGCAACTTGATCATTCGCTATGACCTTTTTTGCAGGTTAGGTTATTTGATGCCAAGAACGATTGTAGAGAAGGCCTTCATATCACATCTTCATCCTAGATAAAATAACCCATTGCATAACCTTGATTGGAGTATCGTAAATTGGTGTTCATATACATGTGAAAGGTAAACTATGCAATAATTTCATTGGTTTCTTCCAGTACACGTCATTTTCTCAAAATTAGTGTTATACTCTCTTACTTTCACCTGCATAACATAAATTATATTACTACAGGTTAAGTTATAGCTGCATGCCATACCTCTTATACAGGAACAATTGACACAACAAAAGGAAGAGAGGACAAAGGAATTATCCAATATATAATCACAGATTCACAAAATATGTGCTGAGATATATGGAAACCTCAAACTTGGGGACCGGGTGGAACTGCCAGTTGTTGATGAGAATGATTTGTCTTTCAAGAATCTCCATGAATATCAATATCAACTATAGGAGCTTCCTATGGCCAATCAGAAGCAGAATACAAAGAAGTTCTTTATTTTCAATCAAGAAGAGCAATACCTTAGCAGTCTTTCTCTTCTTATGAGTTTATCAATGTTATCATATTCGTTGACGATACAAGTGGCAGAAATAATACAAAAGAAAAATCATTATACATGAAGATGCACATGATCATGTGGCATATAGAGTCTACAGGAGATAGAGGAAGTCAGAAGAAGATGCACATGATCATGTGGCATATAGAGTCAGCAGTGGATAGAGGCAGTCAAAAGAAGATATTGTATAAATGTATCTTTTTTCCATGCATATTGTAAAATAGGGGCCATGTTAATGTCATCCCCATGTGTACTCAATGTTCAAATATAAATAAAAGTATCATTGTTGACATTGTAAGCACAACTCGATCTTGATTAACATTCATCTTTTTTCTTTTTGAAAACCCTCTATATAGGCAAGCGACCGACTGGATACATAATGTCTCTTACTACATATGTATGTGTAGTACATGGTGTCTTTCACTACAAACTAGCTATAATTCCATGTGTAGTAAGTGCCAATTTTTGCTATACATGAACTACATATACAAATTGTAACCAATGTCATCTTTCCCTACATATCATAGCTACAAATTGAATTTTAGTCATATATTTAGCTACAATGGAAACTACATTTTTATGTGTAAGGACATTTTTTACCTACAATTAGGGTTACAAATGAATCTGTAGCCAGAGGAATAACTAACTACAACTTTGAAAGATGTAGCCTAAACAATTAGCTACACGGGTATTAGCTTCATATTCTAAACGTAAGGATAAATGTAGCCAAAGCTTTTAGCTACAAATTTTGGGGTTTTCGCTACAATTTTTTTTTGTAGTTAAATACCATATTTTTTCGTAGTGTGGCAATCCATTTTTGTGAGCAATTGAGCAACTCCAATATTTTCTATTCATTTCCATTGCTCCAATTTTGTATCCTATATGCTAGCATCTCCTACCCACTGCACTTCCACTTCCATACACATTGGTTAGGAGATCAAAACACTTGATATAGGAAATCAAGCCTTGTTCTACAACGGTAATTGTAATTTCCATTTTCCCTTCTTGTTCTTTTTATTGCTTGTACTCTCCTTGCTACTCCTAGGGCTGGAGGTTGTGGGTTGGAGAGAGTTTGATCTTCTCAGTGGAGAAGGAGGACTTTGGACTACTTCAAGAAGGTTGTCTCAATGGGAAGCTACTTCAAGAGAAATGCTACTTCAAGGGGAGCTTGAAGTTACTTCAAGGAAGGCTGCTTCGAGGTTGGTGGGACTACTTCTAGGTGAAGGTTGTCCAAAGGGTGGTGAAAGTATTTGTAATTTTATGTAACATCCTTGCGAGGTAATAAAATTTAAATACTTTCAAAATCCCAATTGGAAACAATTGGGTAGTGGACTGACTCCCTTAGTTTTTACTAAGGGTGGAACCACTCTAAACACCTTGCCTCCTTCTTATTATCTCAATTGTGGTTGCTTCAGTTGAATTATTGTTAAAATATTTATAAAACCCTATTCACCCCCATCTAGTGGTTTTTCATTAACTTGCTTTTCTTTCTATGCTTGAACAAGCCCCTATCTGTGCTCTTCTACTCTCCTTATATAACTTTTTGTTATCGCCTTTCCTTTAACAAGTGGTGTTTCTTATTTCCTCATAACCCCACTTTTTGAAATGACAACGGGGGAGAAAGGTATGTCTTGTTTTGACAAAATAGGGAGAAGGCATGTCTTACATGAAGAAGAAAAGTATGTCCATGTAAAGGGGAGAAGGTAAATGGGAGAAGACATATATGTGTAGAACATATATGAGTAGAAGACATAGTTTCTATAAATGTTATGAAAGCTAACCATGTAGGAGAAATAGCATCAATTGAGGGGGAGTATGAGAACTCCATGCGCATCAATTGAGGGGGGAGCATATGAGCTCAATCCTATTGAAACCCCTAGGTTTCTCCGAAGGTATGATTTTACTTAAAAGCTTTCAATACATTTATGGAATGGTTTATCATCTTCAAAAAGGGGGAGAATGTTGACTCAAGGTCAATTAGATCAATCTTGACTCACATCTAAATTGACTAATCCCGTGTTTTGATGATGATTAACCATTCCACATATTGGTGTCTAATGTCTCTACTTGAGTGATTTCAGATTAGGTATAGACACACTCCAAATGCCCTAACATGCACATATCAAATTGGAGAAAAGACAAGTCAAAGTCAATACAAGTGCACACTTTTGTAATATGAAGTAAATCCATTAGAATCATATTGTAATTCACTTTTAATGATTGTATGACTTGTAATTAAGCTTAGAAAAAATTAGGAACACTTAGATCGAATATTTAAGCACTCAAAAGCCATTTTCCAAAGTTCACATCAGGTTGTTCATCGGTCGAGTTCTACGAGTTGCAAACTCGACCGATCCTGATTGGATCTTGAAAATGACTTTTGATCGGTCGAGTTTACACTTCATAGAACTCGACCGATGGAGTACCTGACCAATTTGATTTTCACTGGTCGGTCGAGTTTCCCCAGGACAAACTCGACTGATGGTATGAATATCGGCTTTGTGTTTTATTCTATCGGTCGAGTTACCTTTATAGAAACTCGACCGATTACACTGTACAAAAAAGTGCAGAAAAGTGCTTCTAGCCGTTCTGGAGTTGCAACAAGTGAAAATATATCAGTTGCAAGCCACAAAACAGTTAGTTTTCATTCTCAAGTGTTCCCAAAGGCTAAGAGGCATCCCCAGCTATAAATAGGACCCCTTGTGCTTCATTCTAAGGTAGAGCATTCAATGCAAAACTCTATGTGAGGTTCCTATTCTATAGTTGAGTGCTTCCTATAGCCTCCTCTCTCTCTAAGCTTAATCACTTGCTACATTCGTTAGAGTGAGTAGGAAATTTGTAAGAGAGCTAGTCCTACATGAATATCTTGTGAGGCTCTCACTTCCACCACCTCCCTATCTCTCATTTCAACCATGAAGATGAAGGTTCTCTCTCTTGTCTAAGGGAGGTGAAGAAGAACAAGGGAAGGCGTCCCTTGGTGAAAATCAAGACTGAAGACTTGGATCAAGAGTGGGTAAGCCCTTGGTGAAGGCATAAAACTCCTTTCTCAAGTGGGTAAGTCTTTGGTGGAAGCTTCTCTGAGTGAAGGTGAAGTCAAAGGCGGAAGATCCAAGAAGAGTGGGTAATCCCTACAAGGCTGAAGACTTGTGCAAGAGTAGGTAAGTCCTTGGAAGAAGGAGGAATACATCTTGCAAAGTGGGTAAGTCCTTGGTAAGGTTGAAGACTCTTTGTATTAGATAGGTAAGTCCTTTGGTGGTCATGTATTGTATCTCTCATAATGAATATAATGAAGGTGCAAGGTTAAGAAATCCTAGAGGTTGACCTCTCTAGGTAGTTGACTGACTCACTTCTAGTTTGAAGTGTGGAACCACTCTAAAACAGTTTGTCAATTGGTGTATGTTCAATCTCTATCTCCCTTGCTATGCATGTTTTAGTTGCACATAAATTTCCTATTTAGCAACCTTATCTTGTGATATATCTTGAAGGTCTAATGAATTTTGTTTAAGTGCATTCAGCTCTATTCACCCCCCCTCTAGAGCATCTAATCACCCATTTAGGATCGAACAACCTTGTGTTCGTGAAGTTGATCCAAGTTGGAGTTCTTCTTCTCTATTGGAGCTCATGGCTTTATAACTTGATCTTCTTCCTAAGGTGGGTTATATAACTTTCCCCTATTCTATTATTCCACCATTAAATTGCTTGCATGCTACTGTTATATATCTAAAATGTGATACCAAGATGTTATATGATGTTATCATTATCTAGGGTTTATGATTTTGAAGTATTCTTACATGGATTACTCTTTCTCCTAAACCCTAATTTCACACACCCGATTTCTAAGTGATGGTGAGTTGATGTTCCTTGCATGCACCTTGATCATTGGTTTCATCACCATGTTTGTATTTTGACCATCATGTGTTAGTTGGTGATTTTTTTTCCTTGTGTGCATATGTTGGATATTGGTCTTCTCTCTCTTGCATGATTTTCCTTATTAATCTTGATGGTGATCGATTCTTAGGTTTTGATACTTTCTTTCATGAAGTTTCATCCTGGTGACATTTGAGTTCTTAATGATGAGAATTGTTTTGGTCGACATGTCTCGATCCTTATGTTGGTCGCAACACTTGGTTTTACCATGAGGTCTCTACATATGAGATTTTTTTTTGGGTTTGTACCCATGTTGGTTTTTTTGCGATCAAAGTACCTTGGTTGGTTTTGAGGTCTCTACCATCAACATGTTTTTCTTGTTCGCTTCCCTCTTGTGTTGATGCTTGGTTAGGTCACAACCCTAACCCTAGTTCCTTTGTATTCGCTACACATGGACCCTTTTTGTAGTCGCAAGCTTGGAATAACCCTAACTAGGTTACATGTTTTTTGATGGGTTGTTGCAGGCACAACAAACCCTAATCCTAAGTGTGTGGTTGTGATGCATGTTTTTTTTTGAGTTGGTTGGTCACAATAAGTGATCTCTTGCAGTCCAATTACATGTGTTGTTTTGGGTCGCAACAAGATACTGACCTAGTGTTGAGGTCTCTACCCTTGGTTGAGTATGGTTGGTCGTTACATGGGTGAACCCTAGCAGTCTCTACCCATGTATGAGTGTATAATAGTGGCTACCTATGTTCACATATATGATTTGATCATTACATGTTTGTTATTCTCATGTGTAGTTATTTATGGTGATAATACTCAACCTTAACGTGCTCCAAGAATGTGGGAAGTGTTGTATCTAGGGTTTGATGTTGAGTGGTGTGATGGAAACCCTAATCATCTATAAGAGAAACCTTGGCCCTAATTTCAAGTGTATGTTATACTTCTTGAGCTTGCTAGAATGAATAGCATGAGTTGATGTTCTCCCTCCTACTTGTGTAATCCTAACCTTGAAGGGGGAATGAGTATCATATCTAGTGATTGCTATGGTGTATTTGACATGACACAGGGTGATGACTATGAGCCTACATGAGGCATGATGAGATAAGTGATGATGTGATTTGGGTCTTATGATCGGGTAGAGGCTCAATGCCTAATGTGAGGTGACATCCTCCAGTGATTAGATGAGAGATTGTTAACCCCTAGTGATTTGATAATGTTGATGGCCTTGTATGGCAATGGTATCAAGTGATGATGTGACAAGTTTATACTTCATACGTATTATATCTATTGGAGTTGTACCCTACCCTTATCTTTGTATAGTTTATTTAGGGTTTGTATGTTGTAACTTTATTGATGATAAAAGACACCTAATTAACTTAACTAATCAAGTGAAACCTAATCATGTAGTTGTCCTGTGTCGTAGATCCATCTTTAGCGTCTGTATTTTCCAGATGGTGAAACAGGTTCTCCCTCACTGGAAGCTCAGAGTCGTATATTGTTGATTATATGCACTTCCCATGATTGGTTACGGTCATACATTGGTAGGAGAATGGTCGAGGTCGTTTCACAAGTGACGTGATTTGGTATATATATGATATTTTTTAGGATGGCTGCGGTCAAACCTCTGCAGGACTGTGACTGTGGTCGTAACTCAGTTTTCACTATTGTGGTGTCTATATACCAAGGCAGACTAGGTTGTTTTGTAGTTGGATTTGATATGTCACTGCGGCGAAATCAGACTGACCAAGGGTGTCGGAGATGGTAACTCCCTTCCCACTACCCAAGGCTCTAGTAGAGTTTCAGGAATGAAGATTGGCCCCACAGACCACCACTAGCCTTAACTGTACGCTTTGTCCTAACTCACATGTAAGCCAAGATAAACTCCCCGACTGGTCACCCATCCTAAGTTCTTTAGAGATGATCCCCCTAAAAAGGAGATGCACCTTGGTGATATGGGTAATCCACTCATTCCTTTTAAGATCGTTTATCTGAGGCCTTAAATCCCGGGACATTATAATCTCCCTCACTTAGACTCTTAACGTCCTTGTTAAGGCTCAACTATATGGTCTGTAATATTTCTCCATTTCTATGCAGACCCAGAATGACCCATGGACACCCAGCTCCTGATTATGGAAGACCAGTGCAAGGGTGACTACATCACCATGGACGTCCCTTTCCAACTTTCTAGGATCGCATAGCTCCAGACTGGCATGCCACATGCCCATGTGGGCCCCACCTACTAGAGGGGAATTGGCTCTGATACCATTTGTAACTCTAGAGAACACTACCCAAGGCTCTAGTAGAGTTTCAGGAATAAAGTTCGTCCCCACAGGTCACCACTAGAGCCTTAACTGTGTGCTTTTTCCTCACTCACACGCAAGCTAGGACAAACTTCCCGACTGGTCACTCATCCTAGTACTACTCTTAGCCGAGTACGCTTAACCATAGAGTTCTTTAGAGATTGTCTCCCTAAAAAGGAGATGCACCTTAGTGATATGAGTAGTCCAATAATTCCTTTTGAGATCATTTATCTGAGGCATGAAATACTAGGACGTTACAGAGATCATAGGAGTCAGGCTCCTCCTAGATCTTGTATGGCACTAATTTCAACTTAGTAGTGGTCAATTGGAGCATGAGCGTATACCTCATCTCCTCAGGGCATAATAAAAGAAGTAATGAAGACGCATAGTATAATTGCTTAGGATTAAATACGACTCACATTGGTTGACCATTTACCTTATCTCTTGTATTGTTTAGCTGATTTATGACGCGGTAAGAGAAACCAACTTTTATCTCATTTTACTATGATCGGTGCATCCCAAGAAATTTCATTCATATTCATGGAATAAATATAGAAATTTCATTCCTATTCAAGGAAGAAATAAAAACATGCTTATCATGAATCCTGAAGAGATCATTTGCATCACAAAAAGCCTTTTCCATAAAAGAAACCATTACAAACATGAGCTAATACAACTTCATTACATTTAAAGTGTGCTCTCAAACCATTCCTAGTGAATATATGACTAGTAAGGATATTGTATTTGATCAAGTGCACATGTCTCACACTGTGAAGAACAAGAAATTTTCCCAAAGAAAACTTTAGATCCACTTGAACTTTGCTTTAACTGAAGCGATGGAGTACCTTCCAATAGTAACCTTGGTCTGAACCTAAACCTTCTCAAGAATCTACAAGACTCGCCAAAATATTAATTTTACATTTAAGGCTCATTTATGTAACTACATCACTTAAAACTTGATCTTAGTATATTTAGAAACAACGCTCAACATTACTCCATTGCTTAGATTATAGACTCAATCGACCTCCTAAGCATAGGAGTCAATAATCCAATTTATCTCATTATTCCTCTATTTCCCATATCAACTCAATTTGAACCTTGACGTAATACTCTTGACTCCACATTCATCAAAAATATATTTTTTTAAATTGAGGGTGTTATAGGTACTAGTTGTAGACTCCTCCTTCTGTGTAGTTGGGGATGACAATGGTGCTGAGAAAAAATCATACATACGGATAACCATTCCATATTTTATGTCGCATAACAACAACAAATGGTTATCGTATGATATAGTTTTAAAATATAAAAATTGTTGTAGTGTGATGCGACTATGGTTGTAGATAAAAAAATCATGGATAGAAATTGCATGCAGATAATCTATTTTAAATATATTTAAATAATTTTAGCATATTATCCTAATCACATTTTTTTGTTATTCTCACAAAAGTAGGTAAATCTCTACTTCTGAAATTGTATTTAATTTATAGAGAAGTAGAACCATTCATTTTTTGTTATTATAAGACACGTGATTTTCCATTTTGTACAACTATAAACATACACGTGTCTGTTGTATGTAAAAATATGATAAAAACAATTTACTTATATATATTTTGCATTGAATATCAATATGTGTATTTTCAAAATATATATAGTCATTTTTATAATGGTGAAAGAGATAGTTGGGGTCAAAAACCATCCAATGTATTATATTTATTTTGTATTTCATACAAATATCAAATCAAAACATATAAACATTACAAAAGGAAAGATAGGTAATTATTGTTATAAATGGGTTCATTAATGTAATTGAACTATTATTTGCGAAATAGTAGATGTAGCTATTCGTAGAGATAAAATCATGTTCATTATGAATACAAATAACCTACCACCCTCGTATACCTATAACTTAAAATGCCACGTCTCTTAGAAAATATATCACTATATTTAATTTAAGTATTATCTTACATCTCTCTCATTAATGATAAATATAAGAAAAAAAGAAATATAGCATACAATCTTAAAGATGAGGAGGACAACTTAATATGAAAGGGTTTGATGAGTTGTTTTAAATAAGATAATATTTTTTGAAAAAGAAAAAAAAAGTGTATTCGTGGGAGGAGAATTACTGAGTTGTTCTATAAGAAGATGATGTTTGAACTCTGAATGAGAAAAGAATGTGTAGTTGAAAATATTATAGTTGTATTGGCTAATAGAATGTTCGTTCATATAAACGAAATATTATTCTTTTAACCTGAACATCATAGCATTGTTTTAGTTTGCCTATGTTCATACTTTCATTTCTTATGTACAACATTGTATTATGTATTATTCTACTATGTTAATTGAAATTTATTCATGATATGGGTTCTATGTGGTATGGTGAATGTAACTGTGATTTTTTGGTGGTGTAGATATAGTTTCTAATATTAAAAAATACAATAGCTATATGCGAATTTGGTGTTTGATTTTTTGTAGTAGTGTAGTTATAGTTACGGTATAAATTGTATCATATATGCAACACTGTCATCCCTGTGTATGGATTGTCCTACTCGGTTAATGCATATGCCAAGGCTAATAAACGATGGCTAATAATGCTACCAAGTTATAAAAGTTGTCGACGGAAGCACTAGGACTCGACCCTAAACAAGCGAGCATAGTTTGCCAATAGAATAAAATATAAATCCTATCGTGACAATGCAATTAGAGAATTACTCACGTCAGCATTATTATACGAACTTAGTATTGTCTGTCTAACATGTATGATACTATCTATTAGCTGATAAATAAACATAATTGTTGACATAAGAGTGAACAAGCAATGACGGTCAGCATTTTTTAGGTCCCTACTCAACTAATCAAATCAGCATCCTTTCAATGTGTGCTCACGGTTGGCTGTTTCCCATATGACAGGAAAAAAATGACGCAATAAACCAGTGGGAACTGAGGAACCTGCAAATTGCCCATTTACTTTGCTGTCCACATAAAGGAGAGGGCGCCCACCCCAAGTTTCATGGATCGATTTGTAGGTTTCCTTGTTAGAAATATCAACTGGAATAACTGCAATTAAGGTTTTTGTTTTCCTGTCGCTTCAGAATGCCCCCCAACCGTTTCCAACGATGTCCTGAGAGACCGTCTAACGCTTCTCCAAAAATTGATTAAAGCATGGGCCAAGTCAACGAATTGGTCCTGAGGTCGCCATTAGGCCGTACGATAGCCGTGAAAGATGGGTGAACTGTAAATTGGTCCTTAAAGAAGGATATATTAGAACTGAAAGAAAAGTGCTTTTGAATATCTGATAGGCTGGCGTCACCTCAAGTAGTTAGCCTAGCTAATTTGCCTCAGCACCATAGCTTGCCTCAGTACCATAGCCTAGCGACGATGATCAGATGTCAATGGAGATTGTGGCTGCCGGTCTTCTGCTGCGTTTCTTATCTCTTCCATATCCAACTTCAGGCACGCCCAACTGACAAAGGTATGTAATGTAGTCCTCTTCTATCTACTTTTCCAATTCAACTTCAAGCACTCCCAACAAAAGATCAAATACGGCAGAATAGTCCACAAAACCGTGGAATCTGCTTCCACGATGCATTCCCACTAAAGTTATGTGTTAATCTTGTTTATGAAAACTAAACATGAAGCACGCACGTCTGCAATACTTAACCTGAGCACCGGTCATCATCTCAGCCGTTACTAACACTTGATCATGAAACACATCTCTTGACAGACTTCATAAGCCTCGACTGCGGCATGCCAGAGGGACAACCAGGTTATCCTGATGAATCGCAGATCTTCTACTCCCCTGACACAGAATACATAACTACAGGAATCCTCGGCAATGTCTCGACCGAATTTTACAAAGAAGAGTACGGCGACCAGGCCAAAAACCTGAGGTACTTCCCGACCGGCAAAAGAAACTGCTACTCCATTGCAGTCAACCACAACTACAAAAAGTTCTTGGTGAGGGCATGGTTCCTGTACGGCAACTACGACGGCCTTAGAAGTCCGCCCAAGTTCGACCTCCACATAGGCGTCAACTTATGGCGCACGGTCAACACCAGCAACAGCACATACTGGCACAGTCATGAGGTGATGACCCTAGTGGAAGAAGGGCGGAACCTTTCAGTGTGCCTCGTCAAAAATGGATCCGGCGTGCCATTCATCTCCGCACTGGAGGTCCGGCCACTAGATACGAAGATGTACCTGCCGGTGGACGAGAACAGGTCCCTCATGCTCTTCAGACGGCTCAACGTCAAGGGAGATGCTAACATGTCGTCCAACGAGTAAGTATACTTGTGATAATTAACGTTTGACTTCTTGCAAAGAATGATTGTGATGTGGAATTTCTGGATTTCATTTTTTTTTAATTAGCACCGTTTAAAAATCGGGTATGACGTACGTGTTACGTCGGATATTTCGAACCATAAGTAAGAAAAGAAAAGTAGTACAAACTGAATTATGCGACGTGCTTGGTCTGAAGCATACAAGTGTGCTGGCGACTTGCCATTCAAAATGTACATAAACGACGAAGAAAAAGTGTGGTAGGAAAGAAACTGAGAGGGAAAGCCTAAGTTAACGTATGACCCAGTTGGTTAATAAGAATACGAAACTTGCTATTACTTAGTCTCCACTGCATACGGTTGGATATGATGGTCAACCTATCCCCACCTTTTTCTCATTTATTTTCCATTTCTCCGATCTGACCCACGCACTCCCTCCGTTATCCCATATATTCTGTTTTCTCATCCGACCTATTCTCCGATAATTTCGTTCCAACCCATGAAGAGGACTGTTGTGAGACTTGGTCATATATAGGTACAATATCAAAAATGTGAAAATTCAAATGGCCAACCAACCCTTGCTTTCTCGTCAGCGGGAGACGAATCAGTTAATCTTTGTAAGATCTCTTGATCGTTCCATATGGCTTACCTGAATCTATTGCACCTACATACCGATCTTTCTTGTTAGGAGTTAGACATTTAATGCGGTAAGGACTCACGCAAAACATGTTTGTCGCTTTTTCTTCTTATTCAGATTTTACTGTTATTACGACACATAATTAGATGGTCTAGGTCGTGGCACTAGGGCTATAAATGGATAAGATAGGATAGGGTAGGGTAGAGTAAAGACTTGTCCTTGCCCTTACCTGCGTCGAAGATGTGAATAATAGGTAGAGTAATTATCTTTTGTCAAGAAAAAACCTCTACCCTACCCTTACCCGCACCCTTTTCCCCGCTGTGTAAATAGATAGGATAAGGATGAAATGGGTAACATAACATAAAGACCGTATACGAAATATTTAACAAAATTTCATATAATATTCCCTAAATCAAACACAATACACTCTAAAATTAATTTTTGATTGTAATAATTATGTTTTTGTGATATAAAAGACAAAATAATAATATTTAACCTGATGTTTATTTCTAAAGACAAAACTTAGAATTTTTATTATATTATTTCTCATTGATGAATCCATTTTTCTTAAAATATATATTGACTATAAAAGGTGATTTCATGCCACCCATTTCCTATTAAAGTTTTGGGAATCGTAATAGTACAAATTGAGAAAGTAAAGTATAAATCGAGAAAGTAATGGTGTTCTTTATTGTGGGTTTTGGCTGGCATTAATACTTACATTACAATCTAAACAATAGATTCAACCTTATACTGATGGGAAAATGGTTAAAGCGAGTAGGGTAAAATTTATCCCTTACCCTATCCTTTTTAGATGTGGGTAAAGCAGGTAAAAGATAAACGAGTGGTGGATAAAAAACATGCTTACCTTACCCTACCATTCAGGATATGGGTAGTGGGTAAACAGGTAATACCTAACCATTTATAGCCCTACCTGTTGTCATTCTTCTCACATGTTAATCAACAGACTGGGTTATGACCCACATTTTTAAAGTGAAAATAACGTAACTCAAATAACAATACATCATTCAAGATTTTGTGCTAAGTGACATGTGAATTTTAATTTCATAACTCCACATACATTGTAACAATTAATGTACTTTAAGTGCAAAACATCATTGCATACATTATGTCTAAATGAAACTTAATTAGAACATAGTATACAATCTATAGATATTTAGGATATCATAAGTACAACAATACCACTCATTATGCTAGTGATTATGGTGTGCAAGTGATGATGCTCTATAAGACTAAAGACACAAGATTTAACGTGAAAAAATTTCCCCAAGATAAAGAGAGAAAAACCAAGGAACAATACCAGCCAACACACACTATGTAATTAGAATTAAAACTCACCACTCAGACTTAATTACTCCTAATTCTGAAAGCTCCCCCAATCAAAATCAAAGATAAGGAAGATAAGAATCACACCCAACATGTACAAAGTCTTCCACTCAATTTCTTCTCCTCATGACACCATTGCCACTGCCAGGCATGAGAGACACACATGTGTCCTTACTTATTGTCTCTACTACTACTGATCGAGTCGTTGAGATCGCC
The DNA here is from genome assembly GCA_963693085.1 of Alisma plantago-aquatica. NCBI lineage: Eukaryota > Viridiplantae > Streptophyta > Magnoliopsida > Alismatales > Alismataceae > Alisma > Alisma plantago-aquatica. Next base: position 617,595,000 of record OY856415.1, read on the forward strand.
TACGAAGTTATTACATGTGGTACTCATTCTAGTTGGCTTCTGCAACTTAAAGTATAACGTGTCGCCAAAACACTCTCGGTCTGAAAGGATTTTATTTACATCCTTTGCTGATCAGACTAACTGTTACTGTCATCGTGTCATTAATAATGTGTGCATCTAACACACCACCTATGTGTTGTCGAATGATATCCCTTTTCTACCAATCAGATAGAGCGTTGGAGTTGTTGGAGCCACAACACCAACAAGGTGCACCGACTAATGTGCATCTTTTGCTGCCCTCCATTGTTGATGCACTATCGTTGTGGTGTTGACTGTCAATCGTTATTTCACCTCAAAGAAAAAGCATTGTCCCTCTCTTATCGATAAGAGAGTTGCATCGTCGATGCACCAATGTGCCATCAAGTATTAGCTGCTAATTCACCTCAAGACAGAGTTGTTGATCCTATCTTATGCATGAGAGAGCACCACAGGTTGTTATTGTTCTCTGGCTCTTCTACTATAGAAGATACCAAAAACCAACAACTAGTGAGATTAGACACCGAGATGTGGGATGATACAATGGTCTATTCAATGACCTCTATTTATAGGCATCCATGACATGTGGATGCAACTAAGAATGCTACTCCAATTCCTAGTCCATTCCAAATAGTAATTAATACCACATATAGGGAGACATCTTCTTTCCTTCTTGGATTTAACTCCTATTTGGGTTGGAAACACAAAATACCAACTCCTATTAACTCTTATTCCAATTAGGCATACGCCCGACCTTCCATATTCCATCATATTGACACAAACTCAAATCATGGACCTAAAACACCAAAGATTACCACATATAGAACTAAACCCAAAAAATATCAATATCTCCTTGTCTTCACCTGCTAAAGAGTCTAACCTACACTTCTGCCTAATTGTTCCTTGTCTTCCTTGCCTTTTCTATGAGACATTTTTTATGGGTGAGATATTTCCTAAATAAGGGTCTACTCTACCATTGTGAGCACTCTACTCTAGATATAATGTATTGTTCTCAATAAATGTAAACATAATATTTTAAGGAACTAAAAAGTAAATTAAAATGTGAACTATAGTATAATGATATACTAAGAAATTTGAGTTATTTGAATAAGTGACTAGGAGTTCAAGACTAATGGGTAACAATCGTATATTTGTAACTTCCTCAATAACAATACTTCAGAAGATGCAATGTATTGTATTACCAAGTGGGTGGTAAAAAAATCTAATTTTTAAGATGTGTATTTTACTACATCGTTATTTTTTATTTATTTTTTTGTGATTCAATTCCCTATTAATCCACTTGGCCATACATACCAAGTGAATGCCACAAGGCCTACGTCTATAACAATTCACTAGAAAATTCTCAAATGTGTACCTAGGGTTCTTAACAATATCTTATGTCTAGTAAATTGTTGTGGAGACTCTGATTTAAAATTGAAAATCCTAATAAAACTCTTCTTTTTCAGGAAGAGTTGTATACTAAAAGTTCAAGAAATTTTGAATTATGTTCTTTTTTTAAAAGGCAATAACATTGATAAAAAATCCAACATGTATTGACTTAAACTAGTGCAAATAAGATTCTTTTTCAAAACATGGGTACAAAAATCATCACATAGCCATGCAAGGATGCAAAGGTCGTACTAACATAACTAATGGCATTGATCAATATTACAAATGTCATACTCATACCAAAAAAAATTGCCTTGCATCACCATAATAAAGCAAAAATAAAATTTATAGTAAATAAAGACATATATATTTTTAAATATAATCTTAAAATAATAAAGAATAGTGGTTTTCCTTTCTATTTTTTATATCTTATTCTTCTGTGTCTTAGATTATTAACATAAATTGTAATAAAAAAATTACCAGATATGAATTTTATGAAGTAGGCTTACTAACTTTACTGTATAAAAGTTATTATTCACTCCAATGGTGCCTTTTAGATGATAATTGCACATTCGTGTGTCTCTTAACTAGTTTTCATGCTCCCTATGGTGGCTTCTAGAATAGGGTCACCTGAATCATTCACTTGCACCTACTAGGGCCTTTGTTTCTGGTGTAAAATAATACATACAATCTTAAATCCCTAAAGATGATTTCCTATTATTCTATATGACATTAGTTATGCATAAATGTCCATTTATAACTAGAAACATGTTTTCTAGCATCTATGCCTCATTACCTTTACAATTGTACATGGATCATGTAACATGGTATGACCTATGCTCTATTACATAGGTCTAACTCAAAGAAAAACAAGGTATACAATAATCATATTTTTCTATATTTTTAATGAAGATTATACTAAACATCACTAAAAAGAATGATTAGTTCTTTAAACTAATTATGATCATCAATATTGGTGGTAAATCATAACTTATCAAAATACATGAATATATAATGATAGCAAACACCATATTGTTCATTCGTGGACAACATTAACACAATATGAAAAGTAGTCAAATTCTTATAACAATATATACTAGGGAGACAACAATTTTTGAAATGATAATTTAAAATTTAAAATATCAATATATATATATATGTATATATATATGTTAATGAAAAATAAAAAAACTATTAAAATACTTGGGGAACCAAAATTTCTAATCGTGTCATATGTGAACATGCATATTCTAAAGAATACTAACAATTCCAATATTTGATCCACCTACCTCTAAGAAGAAAAAACTACTCAAGGTGTCTAGATCCTCAACCAAACAATATGTATGTTCATTGAGCATCTCCAAGATCTAGGTAGGACCCAAATTATTCAAACCTCCCGCTTATAATACTTTTCTTTTATTATTTCCTTCTGGATCTTATATTGTTCTCATCCAGTGATCAATTTTTGTGGAAATTTAGGCACAAGATATTATAGTAACAATTCCCCATGTCAAAAACATGTGTCGCCATATTATATCAAAGAATTTAATTGTTATCTCAAATAAATTATTCATTAGTAGTATTTACAGTGGTTTCATCTTTCCCCTCTATCTTCTATTTGTCACCCGAAAACCTCATGATCCACCAAAATATCATACTAGAGTCATTTTTTACATTCTTTTTATATAAAGGATCCTAAACAACATTCATGGTTTATTGAAGTTTTCAAAATTCAACTGATTACACTAAGTTCTATGCCCCACATATTCAATAAGGCCCACAAATGAGACTCAAAATAATCTCTACCAATTATTTCAATTTAATGAATGTTAGTTGCATCTTGGGACCCAAATGGGTCAAGTTTCACCTCATATTGACTAAGAAAAAAGTGGTAATTAAATCATCACCTAATATTAAATATACTAAAATTGGCAGTTTCAATGATTTTGCTTATATTTTTCTTAAAAGTTTCTTGAATCGAGTTTATAGGCTAAAGTATTATTCCTTATCATCAATTTTTTTGAGCTTTTACATATCTAAATTCTTATAATTCATTTCGGTGTTGCAAAGTTAGTCATGATTTTTATGAAGATAATGTACAACACTCTCCAAGATTACAATTGCCATGGGTACTCATTGATGTCATTGACATGTTAAATAAGCATGATACAACTTGTTAGGAAGGCCATGAAATCTTATTTACCCCACCAATCCCAATGAAGATTGCCTCAATCTTCATCATACTTATATCCTTGGCAACCTAGATAAAAAGAATACCACACTAATGTGGGGATACAATAATCTAAAATATTACAAGGAAACCACATTGGAAGTAACCTGGTTTTGATCCACCATCCAAGTGTGTCGTCTTAGATGTACACTAGTAAAAGAACCCATTTCCCTTCAATATTCTTGGACATTGGGTGAAGGTTTGATTATCCTTAGAGTTTGACTATATTTGAATCATGTTCTCATTCACATATTTTGTAATCATTTTTTTTGTAAGATGTCATTCTACTCAATTTATTTCATGTGTAGCTTTACTTTTGGTATTACTTAAGGATTTTGACATATGTAAATATACATATATAAGTAAACTAATACCAAGTTGTATTAAACATACAAATTCACTCACATTAAGTTATTGTGATGAATTTGTTACATTCTTATTATCATATTTTTCTATCTCCATTTAGTACATAACAAAATGTTATATACCAAGATATATCACCAAAATTGCAAACTTGGTTAATGACCCATAAATCATGCTTCTAAGTTCCACATTATAAAACATAAACTAGCTACTCATACAAAATATTTACACAAACATATGAAAATTTTAACACTTATTTTAGGGAAACAATATACACATATTAATCCACAAATATAAACTTTGAGTTAGGGTCTATATGGATTAAATTGTTTATATCCCAATTTATAGAAAAAATATTGTGAGACTACAGACCTAGGAGCTAGCATATAACAGTCTTCTAGACATCAATTTACCATTAATTTGAAGATATCCCAAAATCCATTCATCTTGAAAAGATATCCAATGAAATAATAATAATCTATCCTATTCCTAATAATATGTTGAAGGAGTTTGAGAAGAGATACTAGTTGTATATATGGCCTCAAGTTCATAAAATCTAAAGTGTGAGAGGAGATAAGAGAACATAAAACAATAGAAGAGTTCAAGTATCAATGTATGAAGAATTTCAAGTTTTTTTAATGTATATACAAGAGTTATCACCCATTGTATTTCTTTAGTAGTCTTGATAAAAGTGGGGAATTCGTAGGTGATAGGATGGCATGTAAAAAAAGAATAACATTTTTTAGTGGGGGTTTTATGTCAAACTTGAGAGATCATACTTATAGACTCCAAAAAATGTAAAATTGGACTTGAGCAATTTGTATATCAGTCAATCAGGTGCTTAGGGAGGTGTGCATAATCAATTCTACATACATTGACCCAAATAGGGGGGCTTGCAACATGAAGACCTATTCCTTAAACTCTATGGGTAAGGATATATGATCCAATCCCAACCCATAGTCTAGTCAAACCCAAACCACTTGGAGGTGATCTAATTACTCTCATAACTGCCACTCAATCAACATATCAAGGCTACACCACTCAAGGGATGCAACATAGACTTCCTTCTCTAGAACCTAGATTCACTTGCAACCCTCCAAGATAGGTATAAGAAAAAACATTTCATGTTATCCTCCCATTCACTCAAGATACCACACCAACTTTACATTTTAAAAAGTATTTTCCATTAACATGATTCCAACAACAAACATTAAATGACACGAAGAACTCCCTCTTTGCTACTAATCAGATTTATTTATTTTAATATAATTTGTCATAATTACAACATTTACTATAAAATCATATATAGTATACATTGAGAAAACAACTATATCTATAATACTTAAACACCAACAAGTCATTAATTCATTGAAGAAGGCCCAATCGCCACTATTTTTGAATTTTTTTTCGACATTACATGAGTAAACAAATTCCTAAAAATGCCCATACACTACTACAGAATACGCCTTTGGTGTCAGTTGTTTAACCCCCTTTGGCGACGGTTTTAAAGTGACGCCTATGTGGGCGCCGCTAAAGGTCGAACTCTTCGGCGTCAGTTTTTTAACCGACGCCTATATGATCTATAGGCGTCGGTTATATATAGTTGGCCGACGTCTATAGGGTTTGCGCCACAAAGAAGGGCACCACCTAGGATACTTTCTGCATCGGTTAACAACTGAACAACCGACACCATACTCCCAGACGACACGGTCGTGCTTCGCTGCACGGACGTGTTTAGTACTACAGGTGTCGGTTTTATATGAATAAGCGACGCCTTTTCTACCACGGTCGTGCTTTCCTGCACGGTCGGGTTGTTTGTCATATTAGGCGTCGGTTTTTATCTAATAACCGAAGTCGTAGGCCTTTGATGACGGTGTTTTATAAATAATCGACAGCTATACTTTAAATTTTTTTTTTCTTATCACTTTGCAGGCCTGCTGTGGCTGGTCAGCAGGATGAGAACCTACAGTTTAGTTTTCTGAACTGCAGGTTTACGACATCCATTGATATCAACCTACAAACAGGCCACAAACCTGCAAAATCAACAAATATTTTTTCACACAAGTAGATACATTCAGACATCAATTCAATTCTCACATTCACACATGTAGAAACATTCAAATACACATAGAAACATTCAGACATGTATAAACATTCAAAAATATTCATTTACAAAATATCATTCAGCATCGCTATCAGCATCCCAATTATATCTTACAATCGCCACTACTTGTATGGCTTTTGATCATTCTTCTCTTACTTCATTTAATGCTTCCATCGTATATGGAGCATGTACATTTTTTAAGCGTTTACCTATAGTGTGGTCAGTTTTAAACACCTGCAAAGAGAATGATGTATATATAAGTAATAACATAAAAATAAGATTTATATATTTCATACTAACTAATGAGACTATATATAATACCTCATGTATGGTATTAATATCCAATGCGGCATGTCGGATAATCATCTGCATAAATCGCATCACATAGTATGCGCATGCCCAGCCGTTGTCTTGTGTAGCGCACTACAAATTGAAAGATACAAAATATTAAAAAATACAACTAAGCACAGTTCACATAAATAATATATACATTGGAGTCGGGAACTTACTTTTACGTTCTCCCAAATTATTGGCTGGTTCTTTCTCCTTGGTACATTTCCTCCAGCATTTTTGAGTGCATCTAAACCCCTACATGTTAATGTAACACAGTAAATTGCATAATTAAATAGTAATGTAATAACAGATGTTAATGGATATAAAAATGAAATATTTCTCACCAGAATAATGGCATTCTCAATATGTGTCCAATTTTAGTGTTTAATGTACTTCCCGCAAGATCTAGATAATAAATAGTGAACATCCCGGGGGAAATAACTAGTAACTCCCAATGTCTACCGCTAGAGGTAAAAAAGTTAAAAATTAATAACTCAAAATGCACAATAAAAATGGAATTTTATTAAGTCCAAATTATAAATAAAGTAAACTTACTTGACATTGAATGGAGCTATTATTATCGTCTTCTTTTGCTGACCGAAAATTGTAAAAGAATCTATACAGTATTGTTGAACACTATCAGGGTCTTTAGCTACCATACTAATTAATGATGGAATCAAAAAACCCACATGATCAAATGCAAATGGTTTGCATTGATCTTCGACTAAGTAGCTGCAAAACATGTATTACGTATGCATTAATATATAAGAAACCAGATCACCGGATCTTACACAAGGTATATGGATGTATAAACAAGATCTCACCTTATCCATGTCTCTATCATTGATGTATTCAGCCAATCATACATAAATAGCTCAATAATATCTTGTATAAATAAAGAGCTATCGTATGATTGACCTGCATAATCTGCTTCTAAAGAAACAATTATAGGGCAATGTATATTATGTGCCCATAGCCAACATGCCATTCCCCTACAAGCAGGACCTAACAGGTATTTTAGGTCAGTTGGAACCCAACTTGGTAATGCAGGAAGTGGAGGTGGAGGCCTAGGTGCTCCGGGTGTCTTCTTTTTAACCTGTATATATAATTTCAAATCAGTTGATCTCATATATACACATTAACAATCTAAAGTAATGTAAATTTATCTTACAATTTCAGTAGTGTAGACGACATCTGCTTTGGGCCACAATATCACCCCGCCTTCTGTCTCAGTAAGTGTATCAATATCCCGGTGGGGATATGGCAATGTAGCTTCCCTACAATCGGGTAACACACGTATCGGGCTCACACGAACGTAGCCCTGTGGCATTGGAGTCCCGTGAAACATTGCCCTAGTAAGGGACAGGTAAGCTTGCGCCTCTGCAACAACATAGTCTTACATTCTTAAGCGGCATGGCTTCAATACCTACAAATTTACGTATAGAATGTTATACATATATACATATCATCTTGAAAACATATCATCTTGAAAAGACTAGCTACAATGTCATAAACAATACTTACAGCAGACGTGTTAGGTGGTGGGTCTACAGGATTACTTGTAGTCTGTACATCAGGAGAAGAGTGGGTCGCCATAGGCTGATTGGAAGCCTGAGATGCCTGCCACCGCAGCAATTCTTTCTTGACCTTCTCAGCAACTATAACATTGACCTTCTTGGCAACTATATCCTCGAATCTCTTATTCTCCTATACATGGATAAAAGAAACATTAGCTTCTTATTATTGAATTCCCTTTTGCAGTAACATTCTTAAAAAAGAATAGGTTACCTCTTCTTGTGAAAGTCCCGCTCTGGGTTTGCGCTGGGATGAACCAAAGAATGCTTTGATGCCCACACCAGCGCCTGCACCCCTAACACGTCCAGGATGCTCTGGGTTACCCAGAGCAACTGTCAATTCATCCCTTGTGCCCTGAGGGATGAATGTGCCTTGTTTCCTCTGCTCGTGCAGCTCCCGCTAATCACCATCAACAGAAATTGGTAAGTTAACACCACAATAATCAATATTCAAATGATTTCTCTAAGAGTTGTATTTTACCATTTTCGCAGCCGCCTCAGCAGTTACGAGCTTCTTTATTTCACCCTTCTTGTTTTGCCTCCCAGCTATCCAGATATCATGGCGAGGCATGGGTGTGGCAGACTCCTGAGTAGCAGCAGACTCCTGAGTAGCCGCAGACTCCGCCTGTAGTCTTTGGCGAATGCTTGCATAGCCCTTTGGACCCATAGTATGGTCATGCACATTCAGTGCACGCCTTGCTTTTTGCGCCTCACTGAGGGCCTAGTTAGTATGCACATTAATGATTTGGTTAGTAGCACTAAATGTTAATCTTGAATAGGTGAATACAACGTATATTAATTAAATTGGGAGTGACGCCTAATACCTTGAATTCTTCAGATTTTCTTGAAGCAACAAAATTGTCCCAATCTTCTTTGTCCAAGAAGTACCACTGTTCAAGGGCTGACTTCTTCTTCTTATCACCATCTTTTATGTATTCTCTGTTGAGATTTGTCCTATATTTCCTAAGCATCTTTCCAAGGCGTTGCATCACGCTTTTACGATGCAGCTTCTCATCCAATGCAAACAGATTCTGTAAAATAGAATTCTTATTAACTAGTATCCAAAAATAGAATTGCAAATAATATAATTTGTAATCTACAAAATAGAATTGCAAATAATAATAACTCACGCATAAATCCTTCCATATCAAGTCTTTCTTCCCCTGAGGAACTTTATGCCAATTATCATACTTAACACCACAATGGCTTCGAGTGACACACCCAAGATAGTTTACAAAATTATTGTGGTTCACTCCAATTGCATTTCCTCCATTATCAAACTCCACAACCAATTTGGATCCACTGCCACTTAGCGCTATTAACTTCTTCAACAGAGTGATGCCCCTTTTCTTGTTAAGTGCTTGGTGCTGCGCATCAAGTTGCTCTAGTTCTTCAGTGGGTACCTGTGCATCATCAACCTAAAATTTGACAAAAATAAACACACTAAATTAGCACAATATAGAAATATGGGATATATGACATAACTAGAAGATAATGAATTTTATAGAAATACAGGATATGTTTTTAGAACTTACATTGGTATCCTCGACATGCTCGTCATGGACAGCATGCTCATCATGGACTTCATGCTCATCATAGACATCATGCTCATCATGGTCAGCCATCTGAAAATGTCATTAAAAAGGCAAACATTTAGCATTTGTATTAACTAGAAGATAATGAAACATCAAATCTGAAAATGATCTAAAATCCAAAGCCCTAGAATGGGTCAAGTTCAAGTCAAAATGGCTACAAGTGTGCGTTTTGGGTTTTCTATGTAAACGACCTTAGAACATCTATGTAATCACTTGTAATGATGAATTGACTTGTAACTTAGAAGAGAAAAATGTTTGGGACAAATTTCACCAAGTGCTAATCACTTTAAATGCAAATTAGAAAATGGATTACAGGAACTTGGTCGGTCGAGTTTTCCTAGATTGAAACTCGACCGATCATCCTTGGTCGATTTTCTGAAGATTGCATCGGTCGAGTTCTGTGAGTGCACAACTCGACCGATGTAATCTTCAGAAAATCGATCAAGGATGATCGGTCGAGTTTCAATCCAGGAAAACTCGACCGACCAAGTGCCTGTAATCCATTTTCTAATTTGCATTTAAAGTGATTAGCACTTGGTGAAATTTGTCCCAAACATTTTTCTCTTCTAAGTTACCAGTCAATTCATCATTACAAGTGATTACATAAATGTTCTAAGGTCGTTTACATAGAAAACCCAAAACGCACACTTGTAGCCATTTTGACTTGAACTTGACCCATTCTAGGGCTTTGGATTTTAGATCCTTTGCATGTAACAGGCCATTTAGCATTTGTATTAACTAGAAAAAGGCAAACTTTTAGCATTTGTATTAAGTAGAAGATAATGAAAAATCAAATCTGAAAATGATATTGATATTAAAAAAGCAAACATTTAGCTTCAATAAAAAAATATAAACATACATGCCTCTAAAATTGTGATCTTTTATCAATTAACAATCCTTCATTGTGATCTTCGCGCACATATAAGTCATCATTAGCTTCAATATTTTGTGGAGTTGGCAACCCAACAGAGAATGGACTAGAGTCATCATACTTATCATAGTACTCTTCTTCATCTATAGGATCTTCAATGAACTGTCTTTTACCATGAAGAACAACCGACCATTTATCATTTGCAGGATCATCGATATAGAATATTTGTTTTGCCTGTGATGCCAATATTAATGGTTCACCCTTCTCGCCAATCTTTTCAAAGTTCACCAAAGTGAAACCCAATTCATCCACTATAACTCCTTTGGTGTTATCAACCCAATTACATTTAAAGAGTGGAATTCTGAAATCTATGTAGTCAAACTCCCATATGTCTTCAATGACACCATAATATGACATTTTAGCTTCACGTGGACTCTTATCCTTTGCACTTGCAAAATACATAGTCAACGCTTGAAGAGTGACCCCACTATTTTGGATGACACTCTTATCATCTTAGCACTTTATGTAATATGTGAACCCATTAATGTCAAACCCTTCATAAGACATAACATTCGGTTTTGGTTTAAAGGCGAGGAATTTGATAGTTTCTGTAATATCATTTGGTGTTTGAGATAGTTGATGTAAGACTTTATCTTCAAACCACTTAGTAAAAGTCTTATTATGTTCTCTAGCAAGCCACATTGAACTTTCTCGAGGATGTTGTCTCTTGATGAAATTGGTATGTTCCTCGATATAAACACTCACTTCGTCCATGTTGTGTAAAATATACAAGTGAGCTTGTTCCCACTACTCACGGCTGATTACTTTCACCCGTGATCCCAAAATTCCTTTTCCCTCCTCAATATTCTTGTCATTAACATGAGTGTTATTACCACTCAGAAAGTCATTGCAAAAATCCATAACCTCTCTCGCCACATAACCTTCAATAATACTCCCTTCAGGCTGATAATGGTTTCGAACATCACCTTTAAAAACGCTCATGTATCGTTCAAAGGGATACATCCAATGCAAGAAAACGGGTCCCAACATTTTCACTTCCCTAGTCAAGTGGACAACAAGATGTACCATGATATCAAAGAACGAAGGAGGGAAATACATCTCAAGATGACATAGGGTAACAACCACTTCTCTTTGCAAATTATCGAGAGTATCAGGGTCAATAACTTTGCTGCATAGACTGTTGAAAAAGAAACAAAGTCTGGTGATTGCAAACCTTACATGCTTCGATAATATAGATCGAATTGCCACAGGCAATATTTGTTGCATTAGAGTGTGACAATCATGAGATTTAAGACCTATCAAATTCAGATCTTTCATTGATACCAATCTACGAATGTTGGATGAGTAACCATGTGGCACCTTAACATTTACCAAGCATTCACAAAAAGCTTTCTTCTCCTTTCTAGACAATGTGTAACAAGCGGGAGGTAAGTATGTTCTTTTATTACCCATTTCATATAATTCTGTTAATTTTGACCTTATTCCCATTTCACGTAGGTCCAGTCTGGATTTTATCCCATCTTTAGTCTTACCTGGTATATTTAACAGAGTACCAATGATGCTATCACAGACATTTTTCTCAACGTGCATTACATCGATACAATGTCTGACTGTCAAAGAACTCTAATAAGGAAGATCCCAAAATATTGACTTCTTGAATGAAGAATTGTCACTCCATGTGGCCATACTACATTGTGATTTCTTACCAAATTCATTGACAATGTCTTTTACTCTTTCATAAAAAAAATCCCCTGGTATAGGTTTAGGTGCACTCCGTTCATCATTCCATCCATTGAATGCTTTGCACTTCCTACGATACGGATGGGATTTTGAAAGAAACCTTCGATGACCAAGATATACAGTCTTGCCGCCATGTTTTAGTCTTATTGAATCAGTGTTTTCTTCACATATAGGACACACTTTAGCTCCTTTGACACTATATCCAGACAAATTCTCATATGCTGGAAAGTCATTAATAGTGCAATACAACATAGCGTGCAAACGAAATGTCTCTCTTCCTGAAGCATCATAGGTCATCACACCTTCAGCCCAAAGTTTCTTTAAGTCATCAATCAGAGGTTCAAGATAAACATCGATATCATTTCCGGGTTGTTTAGGGCCCGATATCAACAATGACAACATAACGTACTTATTTTTCATACACATCCAGGGAGGAAGATTGTATATAACAAGCATGACTGGACAAGTGCTATGTTGGCTGCTCAATGTCCCGTACGGATTCATCCCATCTATACAAAGCCCAAGTCTTAGATTCATATCTTCTTCACCAAATTTGGGGTATAATAGATCAATCTTCTTCCACTTTGGGGAATCAGACGCATGTCGTAGGATCACATCATTATTTTTCTTAACATCTGCATGCCACCTCAAATTCTTCGCATCTTTCGAATTTGCAAACAAGTGTTGAAACCGTGATATTATAGGTAGATACCACAACACCTTGGCAGGAGAACCAGTTTTGGACTCCCCTGAAGTCGTCAATTTATACCGTGATGCACCGCATTTTGGACAATATTTCAAATCTACATATTCCTTTTGAAATAATACACAATCATTTGGGCATGCGTGTATCTTCTTGGCCTCCATTCCCATTGGGCACAACATTTTCTTTACCCGGTATGTTGAGATTGGCAGCTCGTTTCCTTCAGGAAGCATTTCTTTCAACTAAGTCAACAATGAAGTGAAGCTTTTGTCGCTCCATCTATTGTTAGCTTTCAACTTATACAATCTCAACACAATGCTAAGCTTTGTAAATTTAGCACATCCTGTGTATAACGGTATCTCAGCATCATGCACAATGTTTCTAAAGATAGGAGGTGGATCAGTGTGCTCTACCCTACAACTATCCAGCATCGCATCAACGATGTCTACTGGAACTGGTTCGTTCACATCTACGTCATTGGAGGCAATTTCTTCTTCCACCCAAGCACTGCTATCGACATCTACTGGTTTCGAGTTTGAAATCTCTCCATGCCAGTGTCATTCTGTATAGCCTTGTACAATCCCGTTACACATGACATGACTTTTGATTTTCTCACCAGTGCTGACTTTCAAGTTATTACCGCAATGCCTACATGGACAGTAGAACCTATCTGTAGGTTTTTTCCTATGTTCCTCGGAAAATCTAATAAACTGATTAAGACCAGATATAAACTCTGGGGTGCAGCGATTGCGAATGGACATCCATGATCTATCCATTCTATGATCAAAGAGAAAACAAGTCTATATTAGGACAAGATTAGGGTATACACTTACATCCTATCCAAGATTGTTCACTTTCTAGGCCAACAAACACATGTGATGTCATTCTTATATATAATAAATGTGTACCACCTATCCCATCCTTGAACACCTAATCTCACTAGTAAGTGTATAATGTGTATTGGGGTTTCAAAAAAAATTCAGCAGTAGAATTAGGTCAAGCATTAGGATTAGAAGCACAAATATATACAAGCAAAAGATTTGTTCGTATCCTAGAATTTACATAAAGCATTACATATAGATTTGTTCATATCCTTACCAATAGAAAACACAGCTGTGGCTGTGTTAGCCTACCACGACCGTGCTGAGCAGCACAGCCATGCTGTCGAGCACGGCCGTGGTAGGCCAACATAGCCACGGCCGTGTTTGCTGCATGTAGGTAAAAAGCTAGGGAGAAAGGCTACGGTTAATACCTGGAGAGCAGACTAAAGCTAGGCGGCAAGGCGGGCGTTAGCACGAGCGGCGGCGACGACGCAGGACGAAGCTAGGGCGGCGGCGGCGACGCATGACGAAGCTAGGTGGCGGGCGGCGGTGGCGACACAGAGCAGCAACACCGTCGGCGGGGACGGTGAGGTGAGGAAGCACAGGCAGCGTCGGCGACGGCGAGAACCAGCATGCAGCTAGCGGGCGATCGAGGAGTAGCTAGCGGGAGATGAAGACAATGAAACAGGAAAGGGGAACAGTTGCAATCGATCGTGGGTCTATTAAGTTCATAAAGGCATCGGTTATCAAATACAAACGACACCTAAAGTCTTCGACGTCGGTTCCTCTTAAACAAATGACGCCCAATTAGACAAATTTTGCCCTAAATAATTTGGCGGGAACCATTATCGGCGTCGGTTATCGCAGGATAACCGACACCTAAGCTGGAACTTTTTGCACAAATTTTCATCTTATATAGGCGTCGGTTTGATGGTAAAAAAGTGACGTTGTATGTGACACTTTGGGGCCAATTTTTTTCGCTCAAAAATTGGATTTCGCGGGCGATTTTAGGCGTCGGTTTTTGTTACCCAGCCGACGCTGAATACAAAGCGGTACCCGTGTCTTGACTATAGACGTCGGATGACCTACATCACCGACGTTGAACATTATAGGCGTCAGATTTCCTAAATAATCGACGCCCAAAAAAGTGACATCGAATGTTGTTTCTGTACTAGTGATGTTTGTGGTAAGTACAACTTATTTTCTCTCATTTGCAATCGACACACACAACATACATTAGCTAGTTTGGACTTAACTATCAAACTTGAACATTTATAGAACTAGAGATCTTATTTTTTTTTTAATTTAAATGATTCATGACAGGTTTTAATTTCATCAAGATGAATTAGTTGATTGATATTGTTTTTATATGGATTTTGCAATTAGTTGAAACTTTAGAAGGATATTGTGCCACATTTCCACAATTTTCTATTATTAATATTGGAATTCAATATTAAGCACATATCATAAAAACATTAGATACTACTCAACTTTATTTTACATCCTAAATGGAGTTGGTATAACATATTGAGACAACTTTGTTTCAAAAACTACCTATATTGACTTAAACAATATCAACTTTTGTTTCAAATTATTTATAATGTAGTAAATTATAGTTCATACAGTTTTTACTGAATTTAGATTAGCTTATTCAATTTGAAAAGTAATATCTTTTAATTAGTCAATTTAATAATCAAAGGCATTGGAATACATGCTTTTTTGGCATGATCCTATGCTTAATTGTAGAACATTTTTATCATTTTCACATTTCAAATACTATAGGGGGAGCAGGGAGTGTGGAGCAACACAAAAGGGGGAAGATGTCTGGAACATGGGCCTAGGATAGAATACACAAGGCCCACCCATCCCCTAATAAGAAGACCCCAACAAGGGTTTTAGCGAGAAGGGAGTGCAATCCTAGAGTGAGACTTCACCTTTTTCCAAAAAAAATCTAATAAACACATTGTGGAGTCTATTTACTTTCTTCGTATAAGATGGATGTATTAGAGAACTTGCTCGAGTGAGTTTCCATGAATGATGAGATGATGCATATAATAGGAGTGAAAAATAAAAGGAAGTGAGGATGATTTAGGCGGGGATATAAACAAATGATATTGAAGGAGGAAATAACTAGTTTGAAGAGAGAGAATAGGAGGGATGAAGGAGGGAAGAATAATAAGATTGAGAATAGAAGGGAGGGGGAGGGAAATAGTGGGAAGGGATAGAATAGGAGGGAGGAAGAAGGGAAATAATGATATTTGAGTGAATAGGAGAGATGGAGGATGGAAGTAGTGGCATAAAAGAAAGAGAAAAATCAGAGGGTTGGAGGGGGGAGTAGTAGGATGTGAGAGATATAGAAAATAGAAGGGAGGAAAGAAGTAGTGAGGACACACACACACAGAGAGAGAGAGAGAGAGAGAGAGAGAGAGAATTCTAGGAGATATGGGAAGGAAGTAGTGAAAAGGTAGAGAGAAAATGAGAGAGTGAGGAGATAAGTAGTGAAAAGAGATAGAAAATAAGAAAGGGTGGAAGGAGGTGGGGATGCCATAACACATTAATACATAATTGAAAATGTAGTATAACACACTTGAACACAAAATTCACAATATATTGTACAAAAATAAGAAATAAGAGAGAGGAAAGAAGAGAATGATGGAAGCAATGAGAGAGAAAATGTATGATGAAGGTAGGGAGGAGAGAGAAAGGGGGAGGTAGGAAGGAATATGAAAGTATAGTAAGAAATATAGAGGAGGGTGTCATAATCTATTACTTCCTTCCTCTATCCTCATTTTTCTCCTCTTTTATATTCTCTCTTTTATAAAATGAGGAAGACGAGCTACTTTCTCCCCCTCCCTCTCTCTCACTTTCTCACTCTTCTCTATCCTCCCCCCTCCGGCCCTACATTTGTGCCTAGCTATCCCACATCCCCCTCTCTCCTCCCCACCTCTTTTCTCTCCTCACTCTCCCCTCTCTCAATTTGTCTTCTTGCCCGCCTGATACTATGTAGAGCCATCTCTTCCCTTGTCAGTCATGTCACATCCCCTAGCCCCCACTTGACTACAACAAATGTTATAAATGAGGATTTAAATAATAATAAAAGAAATGCTATGCCTGATAGTCAAAATGGGACAAATTTTGTTCTTTTCACACGAAACAAGAGACATACAATATTAAATTATGTGATTTTGTATGTTTTCTCCCTTCGTTATAGTGGAAAAGAACATATGTGTTTCATTTTGAATCCCAAAATTTGTCCACATAGTAAGGCCCTAACAATATCTTATCTTTTATGAACTATATTGATACAAACAGGCTGGTTCAAATTCCCACGCCTATAGGATAGACTCTATTTTGACTACGTCGGACATGTTTATATTCTTTGAACCTAATTTGTTAACTTTAATATCTAATCCCCTCATTCATTCGCAGACAGGTCAGATATCCATCCGACTCCTACGACCGTATATGGAAGAGCTACACGCGAGGGAACTGGTCACTGGTGTCTACAAAAGACGACATCCTTCAGAAGGACGATAACGACTACGGTGTGCCAAACGGAGTCCTGCAGACGGCGGCTTATCCGAGTCCAGGCTCATCTTTTGCACTATGCTGGGGCGTGCAGCAGGAGCCGTCGCATCTGTTCTTCGCCTACGTTTACATCGTCGAGATGCGGAACAGGACCGCCAGTTTGAATGTCAAGTTCGAACCAAAGGAGGATCGAACCCAAAATCTCAAGCACAACGAGGTCACTGTTGTGACCTGGCCTGAACCGTCATACCAAACGAACATATTGGAGGTCGAGTTCGCCCGCTTGGCAGAATCCCCGGAGAGCCCCATCTTAAGCGCCGTCGAGGTCTTTATGACCATGAACATGACGAACCGGGAAACAGAGAAGCTACATGGTAATAATGCATACAGTTCTACATACGATATCCACTGTCATATCGGTGAATGAAGAACATTGAAGTCGAGCAAATACACCGTTGTCTTTATATATTTTTCAGTTGATGCCGTCAATGACGTAAAATACGCGTGGAATGTGAAGAAAGACGACTGGTCAGGCGATCCCTGTTTGCCAAAGGAATTCCTTTGGAGTGGTGTGGATTGCAGCTATGCCAGTGCCAACCCCAAGATAACCGCTTTGTAAGCCTCTTTGATTGA
This sequence comes from Alisma plantago-aquatica, assembly GCA_963693085.1. Classification (NCBI taxonomy): domain Eukaryota; kingdom Viridiplantae; phylum Streptophyta; class Magnoliopsida; order Alismatales; family Alismataceae; genus Alisma; species Alisma plantago-aquatica. Next base: position 617,612,920 of record OY856415.1, read on the forward strand.
CATCGCTGCCCAGTTCAAGGTTTGAATATCATTTAGAATCTGTTACTCGGAAGTTTTCCCACCTGAAATATTTTGGTTCCTCTGTTAGCTAGCTTGTAATTACATTGACTTGTTTCTACATGTACAGCAGCACTTAAGCGACAAACTCGTCTGTCTAAAGACTGAATCTCACTGTCTGTTGTTTTTCAGGAACCTTTCTTCAAGTCAACTTAAAGGCGAAATACCCAATTCTTTTGGAAATCTTAACAGCCTTGAATTGCTGTAAGTTTTTCTTTTCTCTTCACTACCAGTATATGTGGATGAAATTCCATCAATCCTTTGAAAATCAAAACGGCAACAACATACAAAGAAGAAATGTCCTTTCATCAAGTATTCTCTCTTGAATATGTTACTAATTAGTCGTAGATGATATCTGACTCAATGATTATGTATGTCTGACGCAAGATAGAAACCGTGACTTACGGAAGTAGTGTTTTAGTTTGCTTTCCTTTGCACATCAGGTCAATGTCACCGTGACTTCAAACAGTGTTGTTGGTTACGAATGCTATTCAAAGATGATGACAGTGATTGGTTTAAAGAATCTTGGGTAGATGTATTATGGGACAAGAGCTTGATGAACACAATAAGTTTCACAAAACAGCATAATAATATGAAAACCAAGGATAAAAGTAGCATACAAACACTGACATTAATGCAAAAAACTCATTAGCTAGCCAGAGATTGAGGAATGGAGTTAAATGATGGCAGCTGTAAACCTCTAGCTGCCATTTTTTCCTGGACTTTAGGGAAGATTCCCATGAACCTTTGTTTCGATATTTGATGACTTGACCATGAACCTTTATTGGATATTTCGATCATATGGAGAAGGTTGTGTTAATACAGAGTCCAAAGTCGAGCCAAAACCATTGCCTTGCCGGGAAGTGTTTGTGAAGAACAAGAGACCCAAATGACAACAGAGATCAAAACGGAGTTCAGACTGAGGGCTTGTTTGATTGAGTGTTCCAAGGAATCTAAACTATATTGTAATTCAGTTTGCGAATCTAACTTTCATGCAATCTTGGCATAGTTTAGGTCCAAATGAAACATAGAGTTAGGAATCTAACATTTCTTAGAAATCCCGTGCATAAACGTTTTTGGCACAGATATATTGGAAGTGTAGATTCTTATATACCCGTACCCCAAAATACTAACCCAACAAATTTCAAGAAAAAGCTAGGATGTATAAGTATAAATATTGTGACTATAGAAACGTAATGAATTTGGAAAGGCGGGAATTGATTAAGGTCCATTGTGCTTTGATATGAATGTGGATGATGAAAGCAAATGGTCAATGTGCTCAAAGTGGATGACTAGTATATTGTAACAACCTTAAGAAACAATTGTACCATGTGAGTATTCTTGATGAAAAATTAGCCTCATTAGACCTATTGTGCAGCTTGTATCCAGATTTAGTGATTTCTGGAGTTAGTGTACGGTTGAAAATATATTTTGATCCTTATATATTATAGGATATTCCAACTGTTTTTTTTTTCCTTGTCCATAAATTCTGCCCAAGGACTCAGCATCAAACTTGTCCTCTTTGGGAACTTTACCTTCTAGGACATGGAAATACGGAATTCTCCATTCATTGAAATCTTGTTAGGTACAAAACAATCATAGATATTAATTTTACAGACAACAATATGCGTCCATTGCAAATTCAATGGAATGGAGAGGATGAATTATTCTTCCCAAGAGGGAAACAAGCAATAGATTGTGCAGGAAGTGTTCCACGGGTAGGAAAATGTGTTTTCATAGAATTCCTCATTACTCATGTCAGCGTTCTCACATCTAATTACTCTAGGTGTTGTTACCAGAAACCTTCCATGATTGAAAAAATGTCTTACTACTAACACATTGAAAAGGTTCGACAGTCTCGTCGTTTTGGTGAATCAGTTAAGCCCTAATACATTTTTAGTGAAGTGGATCCAGATCAGTGAGGTATTACACATCCATCTAAGGATGGTTGCTTCCAATCCCACCTCTTAGTTTTCCTCCCTCACTGACTTCTTTTTCCACCAAAAGATTTCGTAGGGACCTTAGTGTACGATCCAAACTGTTTCCCCCTCAACTTTGGATCTTAGAACCCAAAAATTTTGTCTATACAAACGATGATGACATGTATTCAGAGTTTCCCTAGGGTTGATTTGGGTTGGTCAAGCTAAAGTCACTTGGGACAATTGAGTGTTCTACCTTGGGCCATCACCATCATATGATCTATTGAAAAAGATTTTTTTGAAAGCTAGTTATATCCAATCTTGGTTAGCCTTTCACCCTCAGTTACAAGTGATTCCCTTATTTACAACATATGTGGGTTCAATTTTCAACATCATTATAGAATAATGATTGTTAGTCTTGAACCTAACTAATTCATTGAGTCCTCAGTCGATCATCATTCAAGACAAGAAAACATAAATTAGTATAAAATTTCATACTCGTAGTGAAGAAAAAAATTTCTTGGATATAGAAGATGGGTGGTGGCCTTTCTCGAAGGCGTTGTCCATTTCTTGAAATGAGGTAAGGGATTTCCCTAAGTGACTATAAAAGCTATAGAGTTAACTTCATAAATTGTGAAAGGAGTTAATGGGTTTTGAATAAGATTTAGGAGATGAGTATAACAATGTCACAAGCTATGTCCTCAATGTGGTCATATATTTGAAAATAGGGACTTCATGACTTAATGGGAAAGTCCTAGTCATAAACTAAGGTTGAATAGTACAAACAAACAAGCAAACACACACACATGCACATAAAGTCAATCTGTATATAATTAGTCAATGGACATTGAAGGAGTTTCCCAACTATGTGTTACATTCTAGAACATAAGGTGTCATATATTATGCTCTTATAAGAAATGATTGGAATATCAATATCAACAAAGAGTACATCATTTTTGACAACCCCATCAATATTAAATTCTTGGTTAATCGTATTTGGCGTGAAATAGTACTAGGATGGGTGACCTATAACACTTCTACCATGTTTCTTGAACACTACATAATCATTTGGTTGTGGGGCCTATGACTTAAAAATGGAATAAAATGAACCCCTTCTAGTATTTGTGGGGCTCACATGGGATGTAGCACCCCAATCTAGAGTTTCGTGGGCTAGGCATTGGTAAGGGATATATACATCAAGGCAAGATTGGGGCATCCTTACATTAGTAGTTGTGTTTAAGATCTAGATGTATATGAGTTAATTTTGTCTTGTAGTGGTGACTGGGAAAAGATTATCAGGTCATATAGTACAGCCATAACAATGAAATCAACCAATTAAGTGGGGGAGATTGTAGTATACTATTATTATAGGCATCAAATAATATAATATTAAAAAGAATGTGCATCTCCTTTCAAGGATTCCATTATAGGAATAACATGGTCGAATGTGTTTGGCCTGGAGTACTGCTAGGATTAACGATCTGTCAAGAACTTTTATCAAGATGGGTAGGAGTCAGGATAAAATGTGGAGGAGAGGTTAATGTTGGTATCCTGAGGTGCAGATTGAACATTTCATCATGGAACCCTTCATTGGATTTCTCAGTTGTTAACATGCTTCCCACTTCTAGCATTTTCTATGACATGCAGAATGACCAATGTTATTCATGGTAAGTTAGGAATCTATGGATACTAAACCATCAAAGTCTACATAAGTAATTTAAGATTCCATAACATATTCAGATTCTCCTTCTCCCTCATATAACTCCATAGTTTCATTCATATCTTGTTGGACTCAAACTACTTTGAAATGTATTTTTATCCCACCTGTTCCTTTGGAAATAAATTCCTTTTTAGAAAATACAACAGTTCAGATAGCAAACACTTTATTTTTTGATGGAATATAGAACTAGTATCCCTTTGTTTCCTTAGGGTATCAAAAACTATAAAATATTTTTTATTTGAGTTCAAGTTTAAAATAAAAAATATTTTCTAACTTAAATTTCACTAGTAATTTTTCATAGAAGAAACATTTGGATGCTTCTCACTTCATAATTCATAACATGTACATTGAACCAATTTATAAAGTACTAGATTAAGTGTACACATTATGATATCAAGAGCGTATACCCCTAAGGAAGTTGGAAGATTTGATAAAATCATCATTGATCGTACCATTTCCAAGAAGGTGTGATTCATTCGTTCAAACAAACAATTATATTATGGTGCCCCTATGGAGTAAACTACATTAAATCACCATAGTGTCTCATAAGGGACTGAAGCTTTTGGATTTAATGCTATACACCATGATTAGATTGTAGTGCATTGTATTCTTTCTAGGTTTGTTATGTACTTCATTCATGAATTCATGGGACTTTTTAATGGATCTGATTTGTGTTTTATAAGAGATACATATTCATATCTACCGAAGTCTTCAATATATACTATGAAGTATCAGTAGCCACATATAGCAATTATACATAAAGGTCCACAACATTAGTATGTATGACTCATAATAGTTCATGCTTTCTCTTATCGTTACTAGTTAAATGTGATTTTTCATATTGCCTAAGAAACAATATTATATGTCTCTATTGATTCACTATCAATGACATCTAGATAACCATCTTCATTGGGTCTAGAAATTCTGTTCTAAATTCGTGTGCCCTAGATGATAGTGTCAAAAATAAATTTTTTTGATTGATTTAGTCTTCACATCTTGATTTTTATGTTATATACACCTATCCCAAAATCCAATGAATTAATACTTTCAAACATAGGATAACTTCCATTAAATATCTCATCTCTTGAAATAGAAACTTTAGGCATTCTTTATTAGAAATTCAAAACCATTCTGATCCAAAATATTATATAGAATTAATGTTTTTATTTATGATAGGTACACAATAATATCTATTTAGCTCTATTGAAAGCCCACTAATATGTGATAGATTGTATCTGCCTACTACAATGGAAACAACTCGTTCTCTATTGTCAACATGTAGATCAATCCCCCTTTAGTAAGGGTTTAGATCTTTTCAAATCCTACATATTGGGACATATTTGAGATTCACATGTGGTATCCAATACTCATTATGAAGAATATGATAAATTTATGTCTTTCCATATATACCAGAAGTGGAGATCTTTATCCCCTACTTATTTTTCTTTAGTTCCTCACTATTAAGAGGGAAAATTGTTTTTTAATGTCCATTTTAAATATATTTGTGATAATTCCTTCCTTTCCTACTCCTTCTTCGTTAAGTTTAGAAAAACTAGGCTTATGACCAGCTTTAGGACATTTTTTAGCTTTACCTTTGCCACAAGATTTTCATTTTCCTTTCTTAACCAACAACATGAACTTTGTCTTGTATATCTTCATCTAAGTCCCATTTGTTCTTAACTTGCCAATAAACTCTAAGAATGATCGAATGAAGTTTTCATGTGGTATTTTATGACAAATTGGTTGTAAGATTGTGGAAATGACTGCAAGATTACATTAGTGGTCAATGTTGGACATAAAGGAAATCTGTAACTTTCTAGGATTTTTACATACCCAATCAACTTGAACATATGAGGCATAATTGGGTTACCTTCAGACATGCTGCACCCAAACAAGAAATTTGAAACACCATAGTTCTCTTGTCTTGCTTTCTCTTGGTACATATACCTTAGATGGTTGGCCATTTGTAGTTCTTCCATGTGATCATGTTGCTTCTAAAGCTAATGATTCATGAAGTATAATATTGGACACTTGGCATGTTAGAACCTGTTACACTAAACGAGATTACTCAAAAAATAAAACACAATCAATCATTAGTTAACCACATGCCAAAAAATATGGGTAAATTAAAACCAATTTTGACGTCATCACCCTCTCAGAAACATTTGCATAAGAGCCCAACATCTTTCTTATATCCATACTATGCCAAGAATTTGATACAAATTGTTCTAGCACCTTAGCCACAACATATATACACAGGAGAACAATATTTGTATATGCCATACAACAACATTAACATGCTAACAAAATTTTGATTTGTTTGAAACACCATATACAAAGTTTTGGTGCTCGGACGTGAGAGTACAAGGATGACTCTAGGACACACTAGACATCTAATCAAGTTTTTCAAAGATTCATTACTATAGTTCCTCTTTACTTCTACGGTTCTGTTGTCATCAGTGACAATTACCTAAAACAATGTGGCGAACCACAAGGGTGAGACCCATGTCCCAGGAAGATATATGACCTCCAACAACGCTTATTGATTACAACATTTTAAATAGTAGATAACTAAGAAGTTGGAGTATTTAATAATCAATTGAATAGATTGAATAGTTTAAGTATGCTAAACAAATTAAGAAAATATCTTAGCAACAAGTATGATCATCAATGCATATATAGGTAACAAATAAATCCATTTCTCTAGATAGATATCTACTCAAATAACATCAAATTGCATCTAATAACAATCATTATCATTAATTTGACTATCATCATATTCCTTGATTACAACACAAGCAATCTGGTAGCATAATCATGCATGACATCATGATTATGTCTAGTAACATAACATGGTTATCAATATTGGCATCTCAAATAAAGGGAACAGATCTATATCATAAGTAAAACTAACATCATAGCACAATGAACTACATATGCATGATTAGCAGTTTAAGCATTTTTATTTACATAGGCATGGCTAGTAGCAACATCTTAACCATCAGTGTCAGTATATTTGACAACATGAGCATAGCTACATCATAAGCATATCTATTATCTCTTATTGTACTATACATGATCTCAGTGAAAAGAAAGCAAACAAGGGTTTTCATCCAATATGAAGCGTTGTGTATAACCCTAAACAGATATGCTACACGACTGTCTTACATCTTTTGTTATGCCCTAAGGAAATTGAGGATACCACTCAAAATCCAACTGACCATTGCTAGGTTGAAATTAGTGCCATATAAGATTTAGGAAGAGTCAGACTCTTAAGATATTCTCCGCCCCCGGTCACTACGGGTCTACCACAGCAACACATAAGGTCAAGTTGCTAACAGCCTAGTTTGTCCTTAGTATAGGTCACAAAACTAGTGAAAGGATGTGGGTACGCATACCCTACCATCTGAGGTACAACCATAGTTGTCCTCCAATCTTATCACATATATAATCACTGAGACATGACCGCAACCATTCTCAATCACATTAGATGTATGAGGCATGACCATATCCATCCTCAACAACCTACATTGTGTATGACAAGGATATATCCTCAACTTGCCACCCCACATACTTAGCAATATGCACTCCAAGTTTCCCTTAGGAATACTCGTTTCACCATCTGGCAAGTTCTGACACTAAGATGGATCCATGGCACATGACACTACATTATTAGAGTTTCACTTGATTAGTTATGTCAATTGGGTGAATTAAGGTTGCATAAAACAAGTGGACATACAAACCCTAATTCACTTCTAGCAAGCATATAAATATCACAACTTTTAAAAGATATAAAATATGTGAAACATAATTTCTCATCTCATCATCACATGGTACTATTCACTTGCCATTCATGAGACCACACTAGTCATCATACTATCACAAGGTATAAATACTTTTCACAATATCACAAGGTATCAACCCTTATCAACACAAGAGGATTACACCTCATTCAGGGCTTAACCATGCCCAAAGGTCATTAAGACCATCATACTATCACATGATATAAATACTTTTCACAATATCACAGGGCATCAACCCTTATCAAAACAAGAGGATTACACCTCATTCAGGGCTCAACCATGCCCAAAGGTCATTAAGACCATCATACTATTCCCTACAAGATCATCATTATCTTTGCATGCCTTATAACAAGGCTCAACAACATCACTTACATATAATACACTGGATCAACACAATATTGCATTAATGAGGTAGGAGATATTCATAAACAATCATAGAAGAGTTATATTAACATTAAGAACATTCCTTTATTACATCAACATGCAAGGAGTCTAGATATGATTAACCCTCATCATATTCATAATGCACATGTTTAGCATAAGAAAGTATCCACCATGTGGCTATGATAACCACCAATTAACACATTAAGGTTATGATCATATTAAGGAGATTATTTCACCATCATACCATCATATAAGAAGGTTAAACATGAATACTCATCTTTATCTATTTGCATTAGAGTTAGGTTCACAAGATAAATTATATTAATGTTACTAATCAACACTCATACCCAAACCCTAACTCACGACATCCCCATTGGATCATGGATGCATAAGGTGAAGCATCACCATCACATTCCATACTATTCTCAAGTATGAACCCACACATAAATCAAGGTGTAACCATTGGGTTATAGCATACTAGGGTTTCAACAACAGTAATAGAGTACTCCATGATTGTATTAGTCATTCAAGGACTATTCATACCCAATTACCATCATTTAGTTATATTAAAGCTAGGTATAACAAGCTATACCTCATTAGGGTTACATATCAACACAATATGATTATCATCCCTTCTATTCATATGAATGAATAGGTGAGACTGTCTTATTAAGGGTAAACCTCCATTTGTTCCATCATCATTCAACCCATACCACCATACCACAATGTCACCCAGAACCATTGGATGTTCAAAAGGTCAGACCATGGGTTGTTTACATAAGTAAACACCTTGGATAAACCACTAATGAAGTACTTTATTTTTTCTCTAGAAAGAGTCACCATCTAACCCTAGACATCCCTTGATTAACAACACAAAAAGTTCCATTGAGAGTAGGGTAAAACCCACAATCTACTGTTCATTTAAAACAAGCCATCCATTATCAACAAGTAAGCTCCTTAAGTTGATCATATAAAGGAAACCATCCAAATCACATTATTAGGACCAACATATTACATTAGACATCATTCCACTTTATTGGAGGAATAAACATTAGATCTTGACCATTGGGTCAAGTTCATATTTTAAAATCATCAATTACAGTATAGGTCCGACCATTGCATCACATGACCCAAGAAACCATTGGTCTAAGGCTTAGTTGATGCTACAACTATATGATTAACTCACCATAGGTTTTGGAGACCTGATACACCATCATTAGTGACTATTAAGTCACCATAGGTTGTTAGATCGGCACTATATTCATTAATCAACATCAAATATCAAACTATAATATCACCATTGATTGATATCATCATTAGAGCACTTAGTTGTTAATCACTAGGCTTCTAATTCGGCCAACACCTGACCTAAGGGGTGAATGTAAGTTAACACCCTTGGTCACCACCATTATTTATCATGAAGACAACACCATCAGTTGTTGCAATGGTACCACCATCAAGTCATGTGTTTATAGAAGAAAGCAGCTTTAAACCCTAAAATTGACCATTGGTTGATAGGTTCTTAGCACCATAGGTTATCAAACCAACCTAATACAAGTCATATTATACCTTGGGAATATCGTACACATGATCACATTTTCATCTAGAACTGAAATCAGAATAGGGAACATTATAAAAATCGAAATCCAAGTCAAGCATAGCTTTTTAGTGCATGGATCATCATTTTCAAGCAAGAACATGAGCTAGAAAGCTTATGGTAAGAAATAAACGTGAGAAAGTTATAAAACTTGCCTCTAATTAGAGGATAAACTCCCAAACAGAAGAAAACATGAGTAGGTAGGGTAGGAAATCCAAGCATAAGATGTGAACTCGTCCATCTAGCACCTTTCTTCATCAAATGAGCAAACCCTAAACATAAGGAGCAAGAAAGGTGGGGTTTTAGAGCTTTAGAGCAATTTCTACCATGAAACGACAAGGTTCCGACCTGTAGAAAGGTAGGAGGAAGTATAAAAAAGAAATAAATGGAGGAAAGAAGGGGATTCTTACTCTTTTAGGTCAAGATCACTAGAAGGAAGCTTTTCAAACCCTAAAAGGAAGTCAATTGCAACCCTAGATTCTTTTTCCAAGAAGATCCCCTCTGTCTTCTTCCTTGGACAAGTAATTTGTAGCAGCACAAAGGGAGAACAAGGTTCATAGAAGTATGTAAGTTGTGGAGAGAAAATGTCTCATTTTGGTGCTTAGGGATAAGTATATGAAACTTTAAGATAAATAAAAAGAAAAGGTTAAAGTTCTAGTATCTTTCCAAGTGTCCATGGCCTTAAACTATTAACAATATACAACCACACACTCGAGCAGCTCCCCCACCATCCATATAGACATTATTATCCCTTGTTTCTTGAATTTCTAAGCAAAACAAATAATTCATTAGTTGATAGCTACTAAAGGTAACTCATCCATGAAGGGGTAAACCCTATAATACCCTTGGAGAAAACACCTTCAAACCAAGGATTAAATAGGTGCCCCATGGCTCAAAAAGCTCAATAATTATGAGATAATATAAAAGGAACATAATGAAAGTGATAAATTGCAAAAAAAACCTCTCAATTGGGTAAATTGCCAAAAATTCCAAAATATGTATAAAATTGCATAACTTGCTCAAACAGTGTCCAAATTGGACCAAATTTGAAGCTTAAGCTTGTATTATAATTTAAAAGAATATCAAAAGGTTATATTAGTGTTATAAAAATTAAATTATTATAATTAAGCTTATTCAACTCATTAAGCAAGTTTAGGGGCCTTACATGGCATATGTGGTATCATCAGGATGCTTATGTTGATCTTTTGTTTCTTTCCTAGGCACATTCAAAGCTTATTCTTTTGGTAAAAGTGTTTGAAGGACATATAGATTTTTCTCATTACTTATAGAAATTATAACTTACTATACTAGTTGAGGAAGTTATTCCCATTCATCTTTTCTTTCATAAGAACTGAATGCATTCAAAAAAAATTATGCGTGTTTTCCATATAATCTACATGAATATATTTTAGCGCATCAAAAATTTTGATTGAAAAGTAATTTTTTAAATCTGAGTTAATCAATACCTATCACACTATGTTGTTCAAATTGATATCCTAGACTATTAATTTAGATATTACAATGAGCAATCTTTGTAGTGGGACATGATCCATATCTCGTCACATCATTAGTCAATTTTGGTTGACTACCCACAACCTAACTATTTAGATAGGTAACAATTATAGATTGCATCCAATGTAACTATTGGATAGATAATTGTAAAATTCTTTGTCTTAATTCATCTTATAAAGTATATGCCATCTCCATACTTCCATTGTTAATCCTATTGAGATCACCTAGTTATGTCCAACTAATAGACAACAAATAGTTTATACACCATGCTTTGGCAATACCACATGATTATCTCACACTTCCTCAAGAAAATGAACCACACGTAGGCATGCTCCTGTATAGTAAATTGACTTTTTCATGTGTGTATACACTAGAAGGTACATTAAAATTAATATGATTTTGGGGAATTGATATAATATTCATATATATATCCAATCACCAATACATATACATAATTATATGTATCATATATGATAATAATTACCACATGAGATAAATAGGATATGGAAACTATCACAACTACTCAAGCCAACAAGTGTTGTTATCAAATATTAAACACATCATGTCTTGAAATCCTATATTACCTTGTTAGGGTTTCTAGCTGATCATTTGGCAAACAAGTCAATTAGATGAAAGTATTGTTGGGGTAAATTTATGATTATTGAAGGATTCATTGCTCCATATTCATAACAAGTTTTTCAAGAACCTTCCTTGTTGTTATATTCTATGAAGCATATCCTCATTTCCAATATTTTCCACCTGAGATGTCATTACATCTTCCTAATTTAATTGCATAAATTAAATACTTAGAGAATGTAGTCAGGGAGGTACGACAAGGAGGACATATATATGTTACGAGTTTTGGACCATCATTAAAAATCACAAATACATGTGCCATACATCATGCACACATTACAAACAAACTAATTGCTATATCCACAACAACCAAACAAAACTAATTTTAAAAATGTCACTTTATTTAATGTAATATATATATATATATATATATATATATAGGTGATTGTCATGGATAGATATTGTACAAGTTCTTGAACAATAACGATAGTGGTTCAGAACCCACACTAATGAGAAAGGCATATAAAATGGATTTGATACCACTACAAGATCTTAAGGAAGAAAATGCAGCAGAATAAAAGAAATTAGAGCAACAAAAACCTAAGTCATAGATCTTTCATATGCATGAAACACTAATATATTAAATGAAAAGTTGGGATATTGAGTGCACTTTAGCGTGCTCTTTCTATCCAATAACAGGAAATGTTCGATTTGATTTCAATCTTGTACTTTTAGATCCAAATAAAAACCTAGTGTAGTACAACCCCATAGTTTCCCTTGCATCATTATAGGGATAACTCATCCTTATTGATGACAGAACTTGTCCTTCAAGTCTCCACACATGTGCCTTGGACTCTAAATTGTCCATATGAAGGAACTCTTGCCTTGTCACATCAGACTCCATCAAAAAGTGGATCAGAACCATCAAAGTGCTAGGATCATTCTCTCCTTTCCTCCTAGTATGAAGAATCATCCTTGGGATATATTTCTCTCTCTCTCTCTTTCTCCCAAAGGGAGAAATATATGATTAACTTGCGTGTTGTATCTATTGATGTCCACTGACGCACCTGGAGGGAAAACTGGGCTTATAAAAATGGAACCAAATATGAGTTCACACTCTCACACAACACAATAATAAACAAGAGCACGGTCTTGGGATATAGTATAGGTAGAAGTGGCAAGTATTGGGTCAAATCCATGGGGAGTGGGAAGAAAAACTTAGGTAATGATTGAGTCTTTATGTTTCTAGAGTGGAGAGTTTGGGCTTTTAGGGTTTGGTTGGGGCATGGTGAACAAGAAATCAAAGAAGGGAAGCAAGAATCAAACCAAGGATAACTATACTTGATCAATGCTAACTAAACAAACTAGAAGAGCAATTAAAATGAGTTAAACTAATAAATTACCAAGAGAGAGAGAGAGACAAAGAGAGAAAGTAACAAAATTGAACTAAAAGTTAAACTAAGAAGTCAAGTAAAAACTACACTTGAGTAATTAACTAAACAACCTATTACAAGCAACTAATAGATCACTACTCACTCTAAAAAGTCTAGTTACCATGAATATGGCAAGCAAGATAAGTACACAAAGGAAAATTTACTAGAAAATGGCAAACTAGGGTTTAATCAAGTATATGGGGTAGTGGGTGGTTTGGAGGAATATGTAACAATCAACCATGTACATGGTCCTATTCATGCATAAACATCCAACAAGTAGCTACTAGACCAAACAACAAGAGCCATTATAGAACATGAATCATATTCTTTTTAGTTACGAAGATGAATACATTTAATGGAATTTTCTTTTATTAAGGCTCTAACCATGTATAAAGTATTTGTCCAAGATGGGTCACCCGAGTAGTAATATCCTTGTTTTGTTACCAAGAGGTCTCAAGTTCAATCCCCAACGATGGCATGAATATAATATCCAAATTAAAAAAAATCATGTACAAAGTATCTCACTATAATAATCATATTTTGGTGATATCAAGGATTTACCCTAGATGAGAAATCAAACAACAAGTAAGATTACATATTTCATTTTCCATCAACATGGTATCCAAAAGGCCATAAATGATTATTTTTAACGGTAAAATGTACTTTATTTGAAATTTTAGCCTTTCAGGACTAAGGGAGTGTATTATTATCTCTAAGAATCATGATTAGGATATAGGAAAAGAGATGAAAATTGAAAATCAAAAATCAATTTATATAAATGTAAAACAAACCCCAAGAATCACACTTTTAGAGATATAGAGTAAGACAAAGGCAATTAGGGTTTTGGAATTTCTCCCTCATTTAAACTATGTATGCATGATTAAATCAAGGAGGGAGTGAGAACTCTACATAGAAAACTTGTAGGAAGAGTCCTTGTCTTCAAGACCACATGGAGCATCCTTCTTCATTCCTTCAAAATCTTTGCCAAGCTCCACCAAGCTAGATCTACCCACAACTAAGGCAAAAAGAGAGAAAATGTATGATTTTATCTCAGGAATATAAAATCACCATGGATGACCATGGATCTCAAACGAAGATGAAAATATGAAAAAAAGAAAGAAAATAGAAATGGGAAGGAAGTTGTTACTGTAGGGATATATAGAATCAAAGTAGGTAGTGGAAACAAACATTTTACTACCATATTCCCCATTAAACCAGTAGATTGCGTCAATAACTATATAATGGAAAGGATGGTTTTGAGGATATTAGGTCCTAAAGAAAGTGCAGTGACAAACTCATCATTGTTATAGACATACAAATATCTTCTAGTTGTACTAGAACGGTGTCTACTGTAGCTCATGGTCTTCACAACAGACAAAAATAAGACATTGTCCTCGTAGTGGTTGTCAATGACCTCCTCGCCTCTATGGAAGTCCACACAGACCACCTAGAACTCTTGTCATCATTCTAGAACAGACATGAACGTGTTGTCCTTCTTGTTGGTGTACTAGTCACCAACTTGCTCTCCCACAATTGTTCTCCCTTACTATCCCTCCCTTTAGAGGGTAGGACTTTCTTGGGCTCTCTATTAGTTGCCACCAAAAGAGAGGACAACAAATGTCAAAAGCAATTGAGTTGTGTCTCTGGGAAGCCCCCAATACTCCTTTATTTATTGGAGGGGTTAGTACTAGTTCCCAGTATGTGTTGGAGGGGAAGGGATAGGAATCTCATGGATTTTTGCAACCTGCGATAGGAGAAATGATCGATTCACTAGTGAACTGATCGGTTGACATGTGAGTCGATCGGTTCACCCAATGAACCAGTTATTTCAACATGTTTCCCAATCACAATTTTATTGGCAATTCTAATCCATTAATGCACAACATGATGTCATCACTAATCCCTGATGCAATCAAATTGCACAACTATATCAGGTTGTTCACCTATGAACATGTCTTCTCACAACCATGAGTAGATCGATTCAGTGAGTGAACCGATTGGTTCAACCCTGCTTCATCTAGAATTTAGTTAATTCAATATGCAATCAACTTGACACTCCAAGAGTCTGTTTCATCACATGAATTCAGCCAATTCAATATGCAATCAACATGACACTCCAAGCAATCATTTCATCAAATGAATTGATCGGTTGGGATTCCAACCACTTTATTTCTTACTTAATGGTATACCTAAGCACTTTAGTAATCAATTCAATTATCGTTCATGATCATAAATCCTCATCTAGGTGTATCTTATGTGTGTGACCCTATATGTCCCATATTACATTGGCAGTGAATGTCCATATCCAATTATGACATCACAACAAAGAGCGATGCCTTGTCACACATAATTGCTACCCAAGTAAATGGAAAGTTGGATAACAACTTCAACCTCCTATCTGTGTTTGGTGTTGTAGTGTTTGTAATTAGTTCTTTTGTGATAGAACTTGAGGCATGGAGCAGTCACCTCATCCTCTTCAACATTCAATCTTTGTTCCTTACTATAGTAGACAAACTAAGATATATGTAAGTTCAATGTCAAATATTGACTTACATGTGCATGGCTATGCATTTCTCAGTCTCACTAATCAAGTGGCTAGGATATCATACTCTAGTAGGAGGGACAAATCCCATCTACATCCCTCATAGTCATCCCCATGTATCACAATGCACCCAATCATCACCTTTATGGCAACCCTTATTCAGGATCACAATGGATGATGTCAAAGTATACCAAACAACATGTGTTGAATGTAGTGACTTCAGGTCTAAGAACGACAATCACCACCAACACTATGAGAACTAACTATGACTATCATTGTAATGGTTTCCATGTGTTACTCTCATGGTGGGTCTATGTGATACACTATTTTCTAACATGTATCTATGTGCTTAGTTTGATATACCATACCATGACTAATGATATTCTATCATCAACCAACACACACTCTAGTCTTATGCATTATTGATGTCTATCTACCTTCCACAATAACATACAACTAGGGACATAATAATTATTTATAAACTCTTAAAATCCATATGATCCCATTGTTCAAGTCACATACTTAAAGACATGCATCATTGAGTAATATCATTCTTTAGACATTTATTATGTTACTTCATTATCTCATAACTAAATAAAATTGAATAAATTGGAAGTACCTCTATTATTAATGAAATCATTTGCATGTTATGAAATTACAATCATCATATTATTGGCTCTCTGGGCATACATACCAGTATACTCCCACTTGCACTTATAGCCCATCACCCATGAATCTTATTCCATGATCTAACATGACCATCATGCTTATACAAAAATGCTTTAGTTAAGGGGTCAGCAATATTGTCCTCGGTTGGTACTCTACAAATCATCACATCTCCTTGATGTATGATATCTAATGTGAGATGGAAGCGCCTTTGTATGTGCTTGGAATGCTAATGCAAACTAGTTTCCTTAGCTTGTGAAATAGCTCCATTGTTATCACAATATAGCTCAATTGTGTTGCAAATGCTTGGAACCACCCCAAATTCTATAATGATCTTCTTGATCCAGACAACTTCCTTTGTTGCATTCAATGGAACAATATACTCAACCTCCATTGCTGAATCAACAACGATCTCTTTCTTAGAACTCTTCCAACTTAGATCTCCATTGTTGAGGCGAAATACCAACCCTAATTATTATCTATAATCATCTTTATCAATTTGGAAGCTTGCTTTGGTGTAACCTTTTACCAATAAATATTCCTTTGCACCATATACAAGGAATTGGTCGTTAGTTCTTCTCACGTACTTAATATGTTCTTCATGGTTGTCCAATAAGCATCAACTGGATCTGACTGATATCTTCTCGTCATGCTCAAGGCACATGAGATGTCAGGATGAGTACACAACATTGCATACATGATAGATCCAATTGCATATGCATATGGAATCGTACGCATGTTTTCCCTTTATTCACAAGAACTAGGATACTTAGCTTTAGAGAAGGTAACTCCATGACACATGGGAAAGTTTCCTATCTTTTAGCTCTCCATGTGGAACCTCTACAACACTTTTTCAATGTGTGTTCTTTGACTTAATCAAAGAAGCCTTCTAGATCTACCTCTATAGATCTTTATCCCCAGTATGTAGGATGCTTCTCCCAAGTCTTTCACAAAAAATGTATTTTCATCCAAGTCTTTACCTTTTACAAAGTAGGGATGTCATTCCCCATCAATAGTATGTCATCGACATTCAATATGAGGAATACAATCATGCCCCCACTAATATTCTTATACACACATGGTTCATCTTCATTTTGAGTAAAGCCAAACTCTTTTACTGTCTCATCAAAAAAAAGATTCCAGCTCTGAGATGCTTGCTTCAATCCATAGATTGACCATTTTAGCTTACAAACTTTATTCGCATCCTTTGGATTTATGAAACCCTTTGGTTGTTTCATATACACATCGTCGAGAATATTCCCGCTAAGGAATGTTGTTTTAACATCCATTTTCCAAGTCTCATATTTATAATAAGTTGCAATACCAAGCATGATCTTGATGGACTTAACCATGGCCACTGGAGAAAAGGTTTCGTCATAGTCAACACCTTGAACTTTCCTAAAACCCTTTGCCACCAATATGCCCTTATAGGTTTGTATTGTTCCATCCATGTCGGTCTTCTTCTTGAAGACACACTTGCACCCTATGGATTTTACCCTTTCAGGTGGATCCATCGAGGTTCATACCTTCTTGGTGTACATGGTATCCATCTCAGATATCATGGAATCAAGCCTTTTCTTAGACTTTGGTTCCTTCGTAGCTTCTAGATAGGTTGTTGGTTCATCATCTATGACAAAGTCACCGCCTTCTTGAGTCATAAGATATCAATATCTTTCAGGTTCAAAGCATGTTCTACTAAATCAACGAGGTCCTTATGTTACATGAGGAATTTGAGATTCCACAACACTTTGTGATTCTCTTTGTTCCTCTTGTGTATCTATTGGTTGAATGTTTTCTTGTTGGTCTAGAACATCTTCAAGTTCCACTTTCCTCCCACTGATTCCTTTGGATATAATTCCTTTTCAAGGAATGCATCATCTTTGACAACAAACACTTTTCCATCAGATAGGGAATAAAAGTAATATCCTTTAGTCTCTTTAGGATATCCAACAAAATAACATTTATCATACTTGGGGCCAATCTTTTCTGAAAATATTTTCCTCACATAAGCTTCACAACCCCAAATCTTCATAAAAGGCACATTGGGTCTCTCCCCATACCATATCTCATATCTTTTGAACCAATTTAGATGGTACTCAATTTAGTGTAAACGTGGTAGTTTCAAGAGCATAACCCCAGAAGGTAGTTGGAAGATCAACTAAACTCATCATAGATCGCACCATATCCAAAAATGTGTGGTTCCTTCTTTCTGATACACAAATATGTTGTGGTGTTCCAGGTGGAGTCCACTGTGATACGATACCATCGGCTCATAGAAGATCCTCAAAATCTTGGCTTAATTATTCTCCACCTGGATCATAATGAAGTGCCTTAATATTTTTCCCAAGTTGGTTATGTACTTCATTCATAAACTCCTTGAACTTTTCAATATTTTCTGATTTTTGTTTCATCAAGTAAACATAACCATACCTATTGAAGTCATCAATGAAAGTAATGAAATACTGATACCCACCTCTAGAAATTGTTCTAAAAGGCCCACATACATCAGTATGTATGAGTCCTAATAGATAACTAGCCCTCTCATTGTTACCAGTAGAAGGGGTCTTAGTCATTTTTCCTAACAAATAAGATTCACATGTCTCTATTGGTTTGAAATCAAAAGAGTCTAGATAACCATCTTTATGGAGTTTAGATATGCAGTTCTCATTTATGTTTTCTAGACAATAATGCCAAAAGTATATTTTGTTTGTTGACTTTTAGTCCTTTGGTATTTATATAATAAACATATGTCTTTAAATCCAGAAAATAAATACCATAAGATATTGGGACACTTCCATAAAAGAACCCATGCTTAGAAATAGAACATCAACCATTCTTATTATAAAATTTATATGCATCCTTGTCCATACATAAATGATGTTTATATTTATGGAAGCTACATAATATTAGTTTACTAACTCTATTAAAAGCTTTAAGTGTAGAGATAAACTAATCCAACTGTAGTAGTAGCAACCCTTTCTCCATTTGCGACTCACGGTTCAGCCTTGCCCTTTCCTTAAGTCCTACTTCTTTTTAGATCTTGCATATTTGAGAATATGTGAGATCCACATCCAGTATCTAGTACCCCAGATGAAGAAGTAGATAGATTTATCTCAATAACATATGTATCTGAAGTGGATATCACCAACCCCATCTTCTTCTTCATGAATACCTTCAAGTACAAAGGATAAAATTCTCTTGTACTTTTCTTTCTCCTTGTCTCGAGTGTTGAAGATCTGGATTTGATCTTATCCTCAAAAATATTCACAGCCTTTCTTTCATCCTTGGAATCAACTCAACTGACCACCATCACGGATTTGTCCTTCTTCATTATTGCTTCAACATTTATCAGCATGCCAAGCAAGTCTGACAGTGGTCTGGCCATATTATTCAAGTGATAGCAGTCAATAAAATGTTTATATGATTTAGGCAATTATTTCATATTAATATCTATAACCAACTCTTAACTTATAGAGAATCCAAATCTTAAAGATGATCCACATGTTCAATCATATTGAGCACATAGTCCGCAACTGAGTCTCCTTTTGTCACCTTACACTCAAAAAGTGCCTTTGATACATTATACCTTTCTTACTTTCTAAGATAATGGTTTAGGTCCCTAAGATGTGTTACCATCTCAAGAATCCCCATGTCTTCACATTGCTCATGCAACTTGCAGTTCATGCAGCTCTGCATAAGGTGCTTTGTGTCTGAGGAATCATTGATTAGCTTCCAGTAAGCATCCATTTGAGCCCTAGGCACATCCGGAGTAATTCTGGTTTTGGTGCTTCTAGGACATAGAGTTTGTACTCATTATTAATAACCCTTCTCAAAGTTCAAAAGCAGTCATGGAAATTTTTCTTACTAAGTTTGTCCTTCCTAAGGACCGGTCACAAAAACAATTTGATTATCATTTGACTCTATAAAAGAAAATATTGCATTTTGTCAAAATACTTTTGATTTGATATGATTTGAAATAATTTGACAATATTTAGTTAGGTTTTAATTAATTATCCCTCCCGCTATTTTATTCAAATTGATAGCCTATATATCAATTTGGAAAATTACAATGTACAACCTTCTTGTGAGACAAGATCCAAAACAATTCAACTATTACTCGACCAATGCCAGTGTCCATAGTCGATTATTAAGGTAGGCAACTTTTGCCAATTGCATCATATGCAATTCTTAGATAGATGATATGTGCAACTCCTTACCTTAGTCATTTGCATGTCTCTAGTGCTTAGTCTCATTAAGGACACACAATTAAGCCTGACCCAAAAGCCAACACAATAATAATGCACCCCGCTTGGCAGAGTCATATTATTACCATCACACTTCTAGGAGATAAACAACACACCACCCTTGGGATGCCCACACTTAGTTGATCAAGCTTTTCATGTGTATTGATTATAGAAAGAATCTAAGATTTAATATGTTGTTTGTGGGAGTTTGTATTTATAAATATATATACTTTATCCAATCACCACACAAACACACACACATATATATTATATTATATTATATATATAGTACATATCATATACATACTATATCCCACAATGAAAACATGCAATAAAAAAAAAGAGATGGTTATGTCCATTATAATGTAATTCCTTGGACACACAAGTAATTACTATAACCTAGGATCTACATCTCTTGCAGAAATTTATTGTTGATGAAGATCTGTGCTTGCCAATTTGGGCTGATCGGTTCAACCCTTGAATTGATCCGATCGCCTCTTGGCCATTCGGTTGGTTGTCTCACCGGTCGTCTGGTTTGTAGTCCACCATCATATGGGTCCTCCATTCAATCGCTTGGGTCCACCAGCTGATCGGTTTGGCTCATCCTCCTTGGTCCTCCTTCGTCCTCTAGTCAGTTGACTCACTTGTGAGATGATCAGTTCTCCTGGTCTGAGCATTTTCTTTATCGTCATAATAAGAAAATAAACTATCCTACTATTGATTGGTCATAGAGAAACCTCAAATTACATTCGAGGGGATCAAAGGTAGGAGATAATAATACTTTTACATTTTAAAGATAAGATAGAGGCTCGGTATGCAAACTAAGATACAATAGGAAATAAACACACAACTATCATGCATAGATAATTAGGGTTATTGGACATAACCACACTACACATCCACCATCAAAACTCTCTTTTAGGATGACATGTCTAAATGCATATATATATATATCATGTATATTAGTTTGGGATTGTATGTGGTATTTTATTAGACATTTATATTCACATCGTATGTAATAAATAAACAATAAAACAAAAATTTGATCATATCTATTATCCCAAATTATAGTATATTGACGTGGCTCTGATACCACTATCGGGGAATATGGCATCAGATTAGGCTATAGAAGAAAAAAAAAGTTGCTACCATAACCCCCATTAAACCAGCGGACCGCATCAATAACTATATAATGGAAAGGGTGATTTCAAGGATAAATCTAGTCTCATAGCACGTCTAACGACAATCTCGTCATTGTTATAGTCATGCATCTATCTTCTAGTTGTAGTGGGACGATGTCTGCAACAACTTCGGGTGTTCGCCACAGACAGCAGGTTGACATTATCCTCCTAATGATAGGAAACGACCTCCTCGCCTCTATGGAAGTCCACACAAAATGCCTAGAACTCTTGTCGTCCTGCTAGAACGGACAGGAAGGAGTTGTCCCTGTTGTTGGTGTACTAGTCACCAACTTGATCTTCCACAATTGTTCTCCATTTCTATCTCTCCCTTTAGCGGGTATGACTTGCTCGGACTCTCTATTGGTTACCATAAATAGAAAGGAAAACAATTTTCTAAAGTAATGGAGTTGTGTCTTTGGGAAGCCCCCAGTACCTTTGTATTTATAGGAGGGGTTAGGGTGACAGTTCCTAGTTTATGTGGGAGTGGAATGGACTAGAATCACATATGACAGGCGAAATAGTCAATTCACCTATGAACTGATCGGTTGGCATGTGAGCCAATCAGTTCACCCAGTGAACCAGTCATTTCAACATGTTTCTCAATCACAATTGTATTGGCAGTTATAATCCAATTAATGCACAACATAACATCAACATTAATCCTTTTTGCAATCAAATTGCACTTCTAAACCAGGTGGTTCACTCATGAACCAATCATCTCATGACCATGGGTCGATCGGTTCACTCAGTGAACCAGTCGATTCAATTCTAGTTCATCTAGAATTCAGCCAAAGTAATATCCAATAAAGATGACAACCCAACTGGCCATTTCATCACATGAAACAATCATTTAGGAGTGTAGTCTGTTGATTTGTTTCTTGAAATGAATACCTAAACACTTTAGTAATAAATTCAATTATCATTCATTATCATAACTCCCCTTCTAGGTGTATCCTATGTGTGTGACCCTATATGTCCCATATTATGTTGGCAATGAATGTCCATAACCAATTATGACATCACAACAAGGAGCAGTGCCTAGTCACACATCATTGCTACCCAATTAAATTGGAAGTTGGAGAACAACTTCAACCTACAATATGTGTTTGGTGTTGTAGTGTTTATATAGTTCCTTGGTCACTGATATCCAGATTGAGTTCAAGGCATGAAGCAGTCATCCTCTTCAACATTCAATCTTTATTCCTTGCTATAGCAGACTGTATGAGATATATGTAAGCTCAACATTAAATATTGACTCACATGTTCATGGCCATGCATTTCTCAGTCTCACTAATCAAGTTTCCATGATATCATACTCCAATAGGAGAGACAAATCCCATCTACATCACTCACAGTCATCCCCATGTGTCACAATGCACCCAATCATCACCTTTATGGCAACCCTTATTTAGGATCACAATGGATGTTGTAAAAGTATACCGAATGACATGTGATGAGTGTAGTGGCTTTAGGTGTAAGAACCCCAATCACCACCAACACTATGAGAAATATGACTACCATTGTCATGGTTTCCATGTGTTACTCTCATGGTGGGTTTGTTTGATACACTATTTTCTAACATGTATATGTGTGCTTAGTTTGATATACCATATCATGAATGATGAGATTCTTAGTTTGATATACCATATCATGACTAATGAGATTTTTTCATCAACCAACACACACTCTAGTCTTATGTGTTATTGATGTCTATCTAACTTCGACAATAACATCTGACTAGGGACATAATGAGAATGTATAAACTCTTAACAACTGTATGATCCCATTGTTCAAGGCCCATACTGGAAGACATACATCATTGTGTAATATCATACACGAGACATTTATTATGTTACTTCATTATCTCATAACTAAATAAAATAAAATAAATGGGAAGCATGCCTTTATTATTAATCAAATCATTTACAAGTTATGCCATTACAATCATCATATGAAGGGCTATCTGGGCATACATACCAACAATTACATGGTTAAGTACAGGAACATGGATACATGGATTTAAATTTACCAAAGAATACCATATCAACAATATGCCTGAACATGCTAGCACATGCAAGAATCCATCCATAGATATCAACCTCCATGGAGATCAATAGACCATCATTTTCACCTCCACATTCTTATAGAAAATTCTGATTTCAAATGAGCCTCTAGGTCAATGGGGAGGGGCATTTAATAACTAGAATGGGTAACAATGTCAAAACAACCCATAACTAGTGTTTAAAATTCTCATTGGTCAATGCAAAACTTACATTGGTCAAATAAGAAAATCCATCAACCACGTTTTTCATTATCATTGGATAGGAATCATATCCATTGACCCATGCACAATTCTCATTGATCCATCACGTCCATTGACCAGAACGTCCATTGGCCATCACTTCCATTGATCTAAAAGGTCATCAGATGGCACTCTCTTTGTTCCCCCTCTTCAACATTACCTAACCATAGATCTATGACTATCAACCAAAAAGTCATATGCCAAAAAGGCCATTAACCAACATGTGTGCCAGACAGTCGGGTCATCGACCACTCTTCAACTTCAACACATAGGCTAGGATTAGGGTTAGGAAGCAAGGAAGCAAAAACTAATAGGGACATATTCAAAAGCATTCAAATTAAATAAAATCAAGAATAGTTATGAAAGAAAAAAATGAACTTAGATAATATGTACACAAATTGATATTTTATCCTCAATTATGGTATAATTGCATATCTATCAACAAGTATATGTGAATTACAAAATCAAGACTAAAAAGGTGCAATTGAAGCCAAATTAATGTTATCTTGTAACCAATTAATTTCAAGAATACATTAAGCATGAGTATGAAGTAAAATACAAGTGAAGATGTTATGCATAACATTTGGTTAGGTCCTAATTTTAATGTAAATTTATAATGAAGTCCACAACTTGTAAGGAAACTTGAAATCATGGCAAGAAAATGTGAATTGAGCCCAATTAGAGAGTTCACTTAATCAATTGTTTGAAAAACTTAAATACACATGAAACAATGACAACCAATAAAATGATATTTAGGGTAATTCTTGGTTTAGAGTCTCACAGAGATGACACAGAGATACTCTTTCCTACACAATTTGTGCAAAAGCAACTACTTCTCCAGGTGTCAACTAAAAAATTATTTCCATGACTGTGTGGATAATTTGACACCACAAAGAAACTAGCAAGATAAATTTGGTGCAGACTCAAGGTTGAAAGGATACAATACCAACCCTTGGGATTGGTAGTCAAAGTTGTAGGATTCCCTATTTTGATAGTGTGGAACTATACAAGAGTGGACATTTTTGGGAATCGAGGATGTCTATTTTAGCAACACTCATGGATACAAGATTTCTATCTAAAGATGAGTGTTTCCTGAAAGCATTTGTTAGGGACATTCTTGTAAGAAGGGTAGGTCAAAGAGTTTGTAGTGAGCACATGTAGTGGAGGAATGGACTATATCTATATAGTATAAGGACAGAGGGAGAAAAATTACATATTAGGTAAGTCATTTTAATGGAGGCCATAAACATATAATCATCTAGGATGTTTATTTGAATAGTTAGAGGAAACCAAAAATGTTCCAGAAGTTCCATCGCAGTATTCTTATGTATACTTTTGTCTCAAAATGAAATAATGTTGAGGTGAGTCTGTTGGGAAATGGGGCAACATATAAGGAAGCATAAACAAATATTTTAATGCCTGGTCCCCAATTAGTGAAATTGTGTCAAAGTAATGTATCTAGGAAAGATGGTAGCAAGAGATATACATGGTCCTAGAATAGTCTAGAAACAACTTTTGTTACAGTAGCATGTGCCTTTCTTCAAGTTGCACCTAGACAACGTAAATAGCAGCCTCTTAGTTGATCACAATGGACGGAGGTTGACTGCATCCTCCTAGCAAGGCAAGTGTTTCTCACCTCTAGAGGAGTCCATGAAGACCACCAGGAACTCCATGTTGCGCTACCAGAGCCAATGAGAATGAGTTGTCCCTTCAAATCCCAACCTACAAAAGTGGTTCTCTCTCCCAATCATCTCTCCCTTTCTATCTCTCTCTTTTATGGGTAGGACTTGCTTGGGCTCTCTTGGTTACCACAACCAGAGAAGACAACAAATGTTAGAACTTATTTTCATATTTGGGAATCCCCCAATACCCCTCTGTTTATAGGAGGGTTAGGGTTAGGGTTTGTAGTCCATTTGGGATTCGAAGAGACAAAATTTCATGAATTTTCTGGAAGCTACAAACTTTTAACCAATCAGTTCACTATTGAACCTATCAATTCACATGTGAACCGATCAGTTTAACCTTTAAACCAGTCGTCTCATATGCTTTCCTATTTTCAAACACACTGGCATTCAATATTCAATTAATGCACAATCATGACATCAACATCAATCCTTGATCCAATCAAATTGATCATTGAACTGGGCAATCCTGATGATGAAACACTCATTTTTCTATTGAAACGATCATTTCATATCATGAATCAATCATTTCATATCATGAAATGGTCGTTTCATATGTGAAATGGTTGTTTCACTTGACCAACTCAGGAAATATTCAACCAATGTTGTTTGAATTGACTTGAAACTTGAATCAATCAGTTCAACACTTGAACTGGTTGGTTCATAGTCCAATCAATCAATTTTCAACTGCAGTTGTTTAATTGAATACCTAAACAATTAAGTAATCAAGATAAACATAGTTGATGAATAAATTCTTATTCTAGGTGCATCCTATGTGTGTGACCCTATATGTACCAAATTACATCGGCCGTGAATGTCCATAACCAACTTATGACATCACAAGACATGAATGGTATCTAGAAACACATCATTTCTATCCAAGTAATTCAAAAACTTGAAGAAAAACTTAAACCTATAACCTATGATCAATGTTATTGTGATCGTATAATTCCTTTGTCTATGATATTCAAATTGAACTCAAGGCATGGAATCGTCACCCTCTTCAACATTAAATCCATGTTCATTGAACTAGAGCTAAGAACCACAATGAGAGCTAATTTTGGCTACCATTCCACGGTCCCCATGTATCACTCTCATGGTGGGTCTATCTGATACACTATTCTCTAACATGTACATGTGTGTTTGACTTGATATCATATATCATGACTAATGGGACTTGGCACCACTGCCCAAGGCTCTAATAGAGTTTCAAGAATGATGACTGGTACCACAGTCCACCACTAGACTTAACTACACACTTTTTCCTCACTCACGTACAAGCCAGGATTAACTTCCCAACTAGTCACCCATCCTAGTTTTATTCAAAGCTAAGAACGCTTAACTATGAAGTTTTTTAGTGATGGTCTCCCTAAAAAGGAGGTGCACCTTGGTGATATGGGTAGTCAAATCATTCCTTTTAAGATCATTTTATCTGAGGCCTCAAGACCTGGGACATTATAATCTCCTCCACTAAGACTCTTTACGCCCTTGTCAAGGTTCAACTATAAGGCCTCATATGTTGCCCCATTTTAGTGCAGACCCAAAATGGCCCATGGACACGCAACTCATGATCACGGAATACCAGTGTAAGGGTGGCTACATCACCATAAATAACCCTTTCCAACTTGCCTAGACTGCACGGCTCAAGACTGCCATGCAACATGTCTATGTGGGCTCCACCTACTAGAGGGGTTTTGGCTCTAATACCATTTTTAACACCTAGGACCACTGCCCAAGGATCTAGAAGAGTTTTAAGAATGACAATTGTCCCCATAAAGCACCACTAGCCTTAACTACGTGCTTTTTCCTCACTCACACACAAGCCAGGATCAACTTCCTGACTGGTCGCCCATCCTAGTACTACTTCAAGTTGAGCACACTTAACTATGGAGTTCTTTAGTGATGGGCTCCCTGAAAAGGAGGTGCACCTTGGTGATATAGGTAGTCTAAAGTTTCCTTTTAAGATTACTTCATCTGAGGCCTCAAGACCTATGACGTTACAAATACACACTCTAGTCTTATGTATTATTGTTATCTGTTTTGCTTCCACAATAATATATGATTAGGGATATAACAATAATATATGCACTCTTATCATATATATGATATCATTGTTCATGTCCTCAACCTGAAGACATATGTCATTGAGTCACATCATTCTTTAGACATCTATTATATATGTGTCATCACTTCATGATTGACACAAACATAATAGATGGAATTACCTTTACGATTATCAAATTAGATATCTAATGCCCCTTTACAATAATCATATGATTGGCTCTATGGGCATACATACCAATAGAGTTGTCAGAAATACAAGTGATAAAGATAGATTTTTGACATACTTGATGATAATGACTCCCTATTCCAATAAGCTAAGGTGGTGATAAAAACTTCAAACTAATCTAGACAATTTTTGAAGAAAACACCTCCCTAATGGGCTATGTGGGGAAATTGTTGCAAAAGAGAACGAGCCAAGACCAAATTCCACATAGAGCAGGTCTTAATGAGAATTTCATTTGACTTTTTCCAATTATATTTGAAGTGGATGTTATACAGTTCTCATGTGTATGATAGAGATCAAATAACTTTACCATGAGGTAGAGTAGTGGTCGGAAATTGGTGGAACATTATAGTTAATATGTGGGGTTATATGGGAAAAGGGTGTAAAGGAAAATACAATAATAATCACAATAAAAACCCTTAGCCTATACACCCTTTATAGGTACAAAAGGGATCCATATTAACAATATAGAAGGAAATTGAATATACCTCAGTGTATACTAGTTGTCTGATAACTAGATATGTCTTATGCTGGTGTAGAAGTGGCACTTTGATTTCAGATCCAATGTTGTCATGACCGTACAACAACTCACTTGTCACCTCCATATAAACACGTTGTTGTAATATGGAACTCGTCCTCCAAGCCTTTATACAAGTACCAAAGTTTCTATGTCATCCATGCTGATGTAGGAGATGTTGGTGCACCACTTTGGTTGCCAAGAGGAAGCAGATTCAAAGTCATAAACGTGCTAGCATTGGTCGCTCTCCATATCCCCTATAATGAGTTCTCATTCTTAGTATGAGTTTTTATCTTCAAGAGGAAGAATTCTTAAAAAAAGTTATGTCTCATCCATTGGAAATACACCCCTTTATAGAGGACATTTAGGGTCTCGACTTCCTAAAAATCCAATGTTGTTCCTCATTGTAGCTGAAAATAGAATTCATATAGGAAAACTCAAAAAGTCTTATGTGATGACTGACTGGCACATCTAGTCGACCAAATGGGACATCTAGTTGACTAAATGGGACACCTATTCAACCAAATTGGACATCCAATCATCAATTAGGACATCCTATAGACCAATTAGCCAAATCACACAAGTGTTGGTCCCATCGTAGTCGACCAGTTTGATTCTAAACTGAACAAGTTTCCTTCTTTTACTCCTTTATACAGACAACTAGATGATCAATTAACAAAAAGTGTGATCAGTCGATCATGTGACACTCACTTGACCAATTGATAGACCCGTCTAATCAATCAATTGGATTTCTCGAGTGATATTTTGGGCTGGAAATCCACCTTTATATAGTTCAAAATGATTAAAATTATGTGTTTGATTGTGAACTTCAATTACTTTGAGCGTACTTATGTGTGTGACCCCATAGGTTCTATATTATGTTGGAAATAATTTCAAAAATAGTAACAATGGTATCTAGCAACACTTCATTGCTACCCAAGTAATCGGAATAAGTTGGAGAACAACTTCAATATGTAACTAACCAATGTTAGAATGACTGTATGATCCCTATTTCATAGATAGTTAGATTGAAACTGAGGCAAGGGTTATTCATCTTCTTAATATTTAATTTATGTTTCTTCAACCAAAACAGACTATTTAGATTGTATAAATACAATATCATATGTTGACTCATATGAGTGTGGATGTGCATTTCATATTTTGCCTTATTGACTAGTTAGGATATAACTCCAATAGGAGGGAAAAAGTTCATTTACATCACTCACAATTATTCAAAAGTGTTATAGTGTACCCCATCTCTATGTATATTGCAACCCTTATTCAAACTCATGGTGGGTAATCTTTAAGTACATAGAACAACATGTGACTTTTGTAGTGATTGTAGGATCATAGTCACCACTGACACATTGAGATACAACTTTGACATCCATGACATGGCTTCCATGTGTCATTCTCAAAGTGATTTTTTTGAATACAACTTGTTCATTAAAAGGCACCTATATATCTCAATTGATATACAATATCATGAATAAAGAAATATTCTCATCATCAAACATACATACTAATTTTATGTGCTATTGTTGTCCTATAATATCCACAATAATATCTGACAATGGACATAACAAGAATGAATACTCTCAATATACACATGATATCATGTCATGTCCTCAACCCAAACCATATGTCATAGATTCAAAACGTTCTTATCACATTATGGTATTATTCATTATGGCAATACTAAAATTATATAATAAGTGGAACAACCTTCCATTAATAATCAAATCATGTAAAATGAATCCCTATTACAAACATTACATGAACCATTGATCTTCCACTTGAACTAGAGACAATCACTCATGAATCTAATTCCTAGTGATCTAACATGAGCTTCCTTCATTTAATGAAAAAGTTTTTCCGTAAAGGGATTGGAAATACTTCATTCAGTAGGTACTCTACAAATCTTTCTATCTCTTCATAGTACAATGTCTCCTATGGGATGGCCTCATAGTAGTATGTTCTTAGGACTCCGATGTAATACATGTTCCTTTGTTGGGAAATATGATCACAGAGTAGGCAGCGGAAACCAAATTTTATCTATCTGTATTCTCCATAACAACAAGATCACGTCAATAACTATGAAATAGGAAAGATGTTTTAAAGAGTTTATACCTGGTCCTGGAGCATGTCCAGCGACTACAACTCATTGTAGTGCAACTCTCTTCTAGTTTCTCTTGGATGGTGTATGTGCAACTCCTAGTCTTCACCACACAAAAGAGACTGGAACAACATCTACAATGGCTCCTGAGGTCTCTTCACAGACTACAAGCTAACATTGCCCTCCTAGCTATGGGAAAAGGCCTCCTCACCTATAGAGAAGTCCACACTGATCAACTAGAACTCCTTCCATTCTAGTAGAATAGACATGAATGAGTTTTCCCTCCCATTGGTTTACTAGTCACCAACTTGCTCTCCCAAAATTGTTCTCCCTTTCTATCCCTCCCTTTAGCGGGTACGACCTACTCAAGCTCTATATTGGTTACCACAACTAGAGAGGACGAAAAATTTTAGAGGCAATTGAGTCACATTTTGAGAAGTCTCCAGTTGTCCTCTATTTATAGGAGGGGTTAGGGTCTGAGTTCTCAATTTGTGTGGGAGTGGAATGGACCGGAAGATCATGAATTTTCACAACCTACAAATCCTGAACCATTTGATTGGCAACTGAACCGGTCAGTTTACATGCGAGTTGATTGGTTCAAAACTCAAACTGGTCATGTCACCATGTTTCCCAATCTAATATGAATAAGCAATTTTGTTTCCAATTAATGCACAACATTAATTCTTGTACCAATTGAATTGAATAAGTGAAATGATCAACTTTTCTCATGAATTTGAGAAACTCACCAGAACCTTTAGTTGGAATGAACGAGCCGATCAGTTCAGTAGGCGAACTAGTCATCTCACCCAACTTGATCCAATCAATTTACTTAGTGAGTCAATCAGTTGGTACCCATATTCATGCATAACTCAACCAATTCATTTAGAATCAACCTGACACTCAAAATGGTTGTCTCAACACTTGAGTCAATCAACCAGTAGTTCATACAACTGATTTGTTGCTTGAATTGAATATCTTAACACTTTAGTAATCAATCCAATCATCATTCATGATTAAACTCCTCTTCTAGATGAGTTTCTATATATGTGACCTTATATGTCTCATATCAAATTGGAAGTGAATGTCCATAACTAGTTTATGACATCACAAAAAATGAGCGGTGCCTAGTCACTCATCAGTGCTACCCAAGTGAATAAAAAGTTGGAGAACAACTTCAACCTACAATCTGTGTAAGGTTTGTAGTGATTGTATAATTCCTTTGTCTCTGAAAACTAGAATGAACTCGAGGCATGGAATTGTCATCCTCTCAATGTTCAATCCATGTTCCTTGAACCAAGAGGAGACTATTTGAGATATATGTGACCTCAATATCATATATTGATTCACATGTGCATAATCATGCATTTCTCAATCTCTTTTATCAATTTGTAATGATATCAAACCAATAGGAAGGACAAATCCCATCTACATCACTCACTGTTAGTCCCCATGTGTCACATCTACCCAGATATCACCTTTATGTCAATCCTTATTCAGGGTTACATTTGATGATGTCAAAGTATACCAAACGAAATATGATGAGTGTAGTGACTTTAGGTCTAAGAATTACAATCACCACCTTCACTATGAGAGATGACTATGACCACCAATGATGGTCTCTATGTGTCACTCTCAAGGTGGGTCTGTGTGATACGCTGTTCTCTAACAAGTATTTGTGTGCTTGGTTTGATAAACCATATCATAACTAATGAGATTCTATCATCAACCAAC
The DNA here is from genome assembly GCA_963693085.1 of Alisma plantago-aquatica. Classification (NCBI taxonomy): domain Eukaryota; kingdom Viridiplantae; phylum Streptophyta; class Magnoliopsida; order Alismatales; family Alismataceae; genus Alisma; species Alisma plantago-aquatica. The sequence goes on from OY856415.1 coordinate 617,645,189, forward strand.
CTAGACTCCAGTCTTGTGTTACTTCTATCTATCTGCCTTCCACAATAACAACCGACTAGGGATGTAATAAGAATCTACACATTCTTAGAATCCATATGATCTCATTGTTCAAGTCGCGTACTTGAAGACATACGTCATTGAGTATTGTCATTCTCTAGACATTCACAATGTTTCCTCATTATCTCATAACTGAGTGAATCAGAATAAATTGTAAGCTTGCCTTTATGATTATTAATCAAATCCTTTATGTTATATGCCATGTTAATCATAATATGTTTGGCTCTCTAGGCATACCTTACCAACAGACTCTCACTTGAACTTAGAGACAATCACCCACAAATCTCATTCTTAGTGATCTAAACTTGTCCATCATAATTCTATTATGCAAGTGTTAATGCAGCGAGTTAGCAACATTTTGATATTAGTCGGCATATTCCATGTTTCTTATCTCTTGTCTATGAGATGAAATGGTCATAATATGATATCTAATAGTCCTTTCCTAACAAGTATCTCCATTGTTGTCACAACATCTCTAATGATCCATCAATGGATGAAACATCTACAAGTTCATCAATATGAACTTCTTGATTCATATAGTATACAATCAAGTGTTCATAACACCATGATACTCAACTTCTATCATAGAATAGAATTAATGGCATGTACTTCAGATCTCTTCCAACTTAAATAGACCTTTCTTAATATCAAACATATTTTACTGCGTTCAACTTTGTCATGTTGGAAGCTTGCATCGCTGTAACCCTTTACACTCAACTCTTTGCTATTTCTATTAACTCGCAACTTATCCTTAAGTACTTCACAAGTACTAATGGATGTCTTTAAAGGAAAACCCTTATTGGAAATTACTATAATCTTGTCATGTCCAATACATACACGATTATATGGGATACATATATTTCTAGGAATCATGATAGATCCATTGCTACAACATATGGCATCTCACTCATGTCATTTCAACTCTTCATGAGGATTGGAATATAGGGTTCATGAGAGACTAATCCAAATTCTCTCTCGATGAATCCTTCCTACTGAACTATTTTAGCATCTTTCTATCATATGTGCTCATATTTAGCTCATGAAACTTTCCAAATCTATCTGATAGATCTCAGTTCCTAATACATAGGATGTTTCACCTAATCCTTCTTTGATGAAGGTGTTTTCATGCCATCTCTCAATACTCACAATATTGAGATGCTATTCCCCATCACATGTGGAATATTTATATATGCTCCCACTAAATTTTTTATAAACACATATTTCATCTTTTATCTTGATTTAAGTCAAACTCTTTGACTATCTTGTCAAGTGAAAAGATCATATCTTTGATATGCTTATTTCAATCCCAAATTGAACTTGTAGCTTATATACCTTATTTTCGTTAATTTGGTTATAATACCTTTAATGTACACATGATCTCACATATTCCTTTTAAGGAATCTAGTTTTAACCTTCATTTGCCAAACCTCATACTATTTTGTAGCTGCAACAACAAGCATGACAATTGGTAAAGGAGTACTTTCATGTTCGACAACATGAACTAATTTGAAAATCTTTACAACCAATATGTCCTTTTACGTTATCCATGTTGGTATTCCAAAAAAACATCAAATTCACCTTCTTGGTTTTACCCCCATCAGGTGATACCAGAAATGTCATACCTTGTTAGTGTACATGGACTCCATACTGGCTTTCAACAATTTCTCAGATTATGGTTCTCAATAGCTTCTAGTTGATATGTTGGCTCATCATCTTATGACCAACCCATTTGAGTTTTTGGTATCACAATCCTCCAATTTCATATTGTTCTACGAGAACTCTGAGGTTTTGTGTTACACGTCAAACTTGAGATTCCACAACAACTTGTAAATCTCTTTAGTTCTCATTATAACTCTTTCTTGACCTTGAACATTTTGAGTTCTACTTTTTCTCCCACTGATTCTTTTGGAATTTAGTTATCCTAGAAACAAACACTTTATTGTTGGATTGGGATTAATAGAAGTGTTCAACAATCATGGTTTGTGGATAAACCTTTTACCAGAGACTACTTTCTTTACATAGGTTTCTATCCTTAAGACATATTGAGGCATTCCCATTTCATATCAAATATGATGTTTTTCAAACCATTTTGATGGTACATTGGTTTAGTGTAAAGTGTACATCTACAAGGAAATTAGAATAATAGATTATTATGGCAATCATATCATGACCAATCATGATGTAATTCCTTCATCCAAACACATCATCATGTTTAGATGGATTTGACTTTGTGACATATCATCACAGTCCTTTCCAGAAGGTCCTCAAACTATTTATGTAAAGTATTTAAACATTTAATCATACCAAAGTTTCTTAATACTTTTATCAAAGTTATACATCATATATAATCTTCTCAAACACTTCAAGAGATTTACTTCTTGAACACTTCAAGAGATTTACTAACATATCAACTGAGATCATCAGTTAATATGATGAAGTATTACCAGTCACCTTTAACATTTATTCCATAAGATCTTCATACATAAATATATAGGCTCTAATAGAATTCTAATCCTCCCACTACCTCTAGTGAAGGGTGTTGTGTCATATTGCTCATATTTAAGATTGACATGTCTCTTATTGGTTCAATAACCAAAAAGAGTCTAGATAACCATCAATATGGATTCTAGTAATGAATTTCTTACATATGTGCATTAGATGACTATGATTTGATATATCTATTATAATCCTTTGTTATTAACATTATAAACAATCATATTAAGATTCTTTCATATAAGATGGTTGGGCATTGCCATAAAAGATCACATTTTTTGAAATATAAACATTAACAATTCTCTTTATTAATTTACCATCCTTGTCATACAAGATGCATAAAATAAATGTTACTATTTATTGGCATAATGAAATAGTAGTTCAACTAAATCTATTACATGCCCATTGGGCTAAGATAAATTTAAATATAGACTAAAGCTTCAACAACCCTTACTCTGCCTTGTCCATCTTTTCCTTTCATGAAGGCTCTACTTCCAGTGAGATCATGTACATCATGTATCTCAAATCTTTATCTAGTATCACATAACAAGATGAAGAAGTAATCAAATATATCTCATAACGTTTATACTTGAAGTAGAGGCCTAAAACAATTTCCTTCTTCTTCTTTAATTCCTCGAACTAGAGGTGAGCAATTTCTTTTCCAATGTCTAGATTTGTGACAATGGTGACAATTGCCTCTTTTCTTTACTCATCCTATTTCCTTCAGATCTGAAGACTTGGGCTTCTGGACAGCTTTAGAACTCTTCTTAGCTTTTCCTTTGCCTTTAGAATTCCCCTTTGTCTTGCTAATCACCATCAAAGACTTGGGCTTGTCTTTCTTCATCAGTGCCTCAACTGTTCTCAACATGCCCAACAACTCTTTCAACAACTTACCTCCCTCCATCTTGTTGTTTCTCTTGTAGCTAGATTAGCCGCTTTGTGCATGTGTATTACAATTGCATTATATTCTGCCAGTAAACCCCTGGTCAGTTGTATCTTACACTTGTATCTCCATAATGACTCTTCATCCCTATTCACAACCCGGGTGAAGGGTGTGTAGTCACACTCCAAATTATCTATGGAGATGCCCCTCTCATTTGCAATGTTGTACACCACCTTAACAGAGTCGAGGCATCTGATGCTGATGGCTGTAGGTTTGCAGTGTTGCCACCAACATGACTATCCCCTTGTCGTCCCTGATTATAGCCCTTACAAAAAATCCTTTGTGTTCGTCTCCTATACTGAAACTAGGACCGTAAAACAAGACCCAACCCAAATGATCCCACTTGAGCCTGAAACTTTTAAGTGTGTTAGGGTCTAAGGAACCAACTCCAAATTCATGCAAACTTGAAAAATGAGAAATTATTCTAGGATCGGATCAGGTTTGAACTTTATCCCTGAAATTCACAATTATATGTTTAAATAAAATTAGATATACTAAACTTCAAGACATCGGATGTCCTATTAAATTACTAATCCATCAGTCATGAAGTTTATTTTGTCAATTCTACATAGTTTTGTATTAGTTTTGTATGATTTATTATGTTAATTAATTTAGGAATTTGTGTTTAAAACACTCAAACAAACTAGAAATGGTCGAGATTCTTTCGGTTGTTTCCCACAGGAAGGCATGTTGCTTCTGCTTCTTTCCCCACTTTGCAGAGGCACCTCTTCCGGTTGAGCATAGGCACCACAGAGAGCATGCACGGAGATAACTACTTGCGATCAGTCTCGCTATCGCTATTATTGGCAGTCACTCTCTTGCTGCTTCCGGAGATAACTACATGTGGTTGTTGCTCGCAGAGAGCATACCGCATCCGTGTCTCATGCGTAGAGAGAACCACTAAGTGGAAGGTCAAGAATCATCCGATCTTTGTGAGAAGCCTCTCTTCCTATAGTTGGTTAAGGGTAGGGACAAGAAAATGAGGAAAGGTACCACTAGAACTGGTTTTCTTTCCTACTGCTTTGTCTCCTATCGGGATCTGTCTTTAGAATATCCATAGGCCACCCCTTTTATCTCCCATCAAATTTTCCCCTCCTAATCAATGTCAAGTCACTATTCCCAAAAATTGGTTCATTGCTTGATTCATGCTTGAAAGTTCGTCACAATAAAATTTGTTGATTACACTTGAAAATTATTAATGATTAGATAAATTATAACATTTTTTATTGTTTTTGTGATTTTGGATTTTGGGTCAGACCCGATAGATCCAAAATTTATTTATGGGTAGGATTAGGGTAAGAGTTTTGGCCCAAACTCCATCTTTTGCAAATTTAGAGTCTAACAAAAAAATATTGACCCGAAACAAAACCCACTCAACCCAAACCCAATTCCCACTCCTAACTTCCATTCTCATCTTATTCTAACTTCGGTCAGCCATATGGGTACCATTTGACCTACTTGGTCATCTTGCACCTTCAGTTTTGTGAAATGAAACTATGTAGAATAAGATCAACCATGTGGTGATCCTATGTGCATTAGACTAACCTGGGTTCTTTGGCTTCTCTACTGAGTAGCCGATAGTCTTCTTGCAAACCATCTAATACATTGACATTCCCCACATACCGCGGACCACTTTCTAATTCCACATCATACATCATAGCGCCTGTGAGAGGTACCTCTAATCCATATTATAAGAGATTTTTTCCCATATCCTTAGCCCAACACGAACGCAACAGACCTGCAATGTCATTGTTGTTCAAAAAAGTCTGGCTCAAATCCATGACCTTCAGTGTGTGATTCTGTAGTTTTCTTTTCATCTCCCCATTCTTCTATAGATAGTCCTTGTCTTCTTCATGTGTAGTCAGCTAACACTCACATTTTGAGGTGAGTTATATCTTGCACGCCTTGATCCGATCATTAAGGGGTTGACCATTGGTGCGAAGGCATCACTAGAGTACGTTGGTGCGGGTTGGGATCAACACCCCCATCTTTGTTCCACTGTCATTGTTGTATCACGAAGGCCACCATGCACTGCCTTTTTAGCATTCTTAGTAGAGAACAACTCATTCCCTTTTGTCTCCCAAACAATCATGTCCTTTATATCCCTCCTTCCCACTTGCATATTTAGAATGCCTTTGATCCCTTCTATGTCTACCATCCCTCGGTGAGAGGACATCAACAACTCTAAGTGCCACATTAGAAGTATGGTCGTCTTTAATGTGGCACATCATGACGAGTGTTGGACGATTGTCAGAAGTTTATGCCATAACTCCATTTAGTATTTGAGGTAAAAGATCCCTATTTGAGACACAGTGGATGCATCCATGTCCCATGCCCAATGGGTGCATCCCTGTCCCATGCCCTTTGGTACGAGCATACTTGGATTGGCAGAACGTCACCCACATCGATTCTGTGATGACGATTTTCCAAGCTACCTTGAGGATGTCTACTTTCTCCATCGTATCAAGACTTCTAGTTATGGGGATGCCATCCTGTAAACTTTAAGACATCATATGTCCTATTAAATTACTAATCATTCATTCATGAAGTTTATTTTGTCTTCTACATGGTTTTGTATTAGTTTGTATGATTTATTATGTTAATTATTTTAGGAATTTGTGTTTAAAACACTCAAAAAAACTCCAATAAGCATTATATGTGTTTCTCAATCACATTGAAAGTTTGTCACAATGAAGTTTGTTGATTACACTTGAAAATTGTAAATGATTAGATAAATCATAACATTTTTTTGTTGTTCTCTTGATTTTGGTTTTGTGGTTCACACCCAATAGATCTAAATTATTTACAGGTAGGATTAGGGTCAAGAGTTTCGTACCAAACTCCATCTTTTGCAAATTTAGAGTCTAACTAAAAAGTATTGACCTAAAACAAAACCTACTCAACCCAAACCCGATTGCCACTCCTAATTGAGTCCCATTCTAATCTTATTCTGACTCCTATCATTTAGATCGGTACCATTTGACCTTCTTGGTCATCTTGCACCTTCGATTGTATGAAATGAAACTATGTAGGATAATATCAGTCATGTGGTGATCCTCTACGCATTAGACTAACTTTGGTTCCTTGGCTTCTCTACTAAGTAGTCTGGTAGTCTTCTTCCAAACCGTCTAAAAAATTAACATTCCCCACATACCGTTGAGCACATTCGAGTTCCACATAATCCAACATAGCGCATGTGGGAGGTACCTCTGATCCATCTTATAAAAGATTTTTTTTCAAAGCCTTAGTCCAACACGAACACAATAGACATGTAGTGTCATTGTTGTTCAACAAATTTCAGCTCAAATACATGACCTTCAATGTGTGATTCCATTGTTCTCTCTCCATATTCCCATTCTTCTACAGATAGTACCTATCTTCTTCGTGTGTAATCAACTAACACTCACAATTTGGAGGCAAGTTATATCTTGCACCCCTTGATCTGATTGTCAAGGGTTGACCATTGGTGTGAAGGCGTCATTAGAGTACGTTGGTGCTGGTTGGGATCAACACCCCCATCTTTGTTCCATTGTCATTGTTGTATCATGAAGGCCACCATGCACTGACTTTTTAGCAATCTTGGTAGAGAACAACCCATTTATCTCCCAAACAATTAGATCCTTCCTATCCCTCCTCCCCACTTGCATATTTAGAATGTATTTGATCCCTTATGTGTATACCATCCTTTAGTGAGAGGGCGTCAACAACTCTAAGTGCCACATTAGAAGTATGGTTGTCCCTAATGCGGCACATCATGACGAGTGTTAGACAATTGTCGGAAGTTCACAACATGCCTCCTTCCAGTAGTTGAGGCAAAAGATCCCTATTTGAGACCCAATGGATGCATCCCTATCCCATGCCTAGAGGGTGCATCCTTGTCCCATACGCTTTGGTAGGGGCACACTTGGACCAAAAGAACGTGATCCACACAAGAGTCTGTGTTGATGATTTTCCACGATACCTTAAGGATGCCCACTTTCTCCATCGTATCCAGACTTCCAATTATGGGGTTGTCATCCTCTATTGGCCTAGCAAAGCACCCAAAATTGGCATACTTATTATCATCCAATGTGTAATATACATGAAATCCTAGATCAACTATGTGTGGGCATGCCAAAGCATGGTGCACCATTAATCTTGGAGAAGTGTGATAATAAGTATATGGGTCTATCAATATCGGGTGCATTGTTTACTGTATTGTCCTTTAGGTTGAACTTAACTATAATACTCTTGAGTCATCACAGAGACTTCCTCTCCCCGACTCCTCATTGACCTATGGAGGCCCGACACATAGAGGAGTATGGTAAACCAAGTGTGCAACTCATTAGTTCTGGCACAAACCATGTCAGACATAAATCTCAGTTTATTCATCCCTATAAATATTCAAACATGAGACCCCTGTCTACGTTCACGGTCCAATCACTAGTGAGCCACACCCTCATGGGCACTAACTGTAATACTCTTAATAGATTTAAGAACATAGAAATAGAAAGCTGGCATATAATTCATAAGATGATTAGTGACTAGGAGTTATGCAACCATATATCCAAAAATTGCATTAGATGCAACTAATAATTGTCACATATCCAAATAGTTAAGTTGTGAGGAGCCAACCAAAATTGACTCATGACATAGTGTATTATTGATCTTAGCGTGTTAGACGAATTCTCATTATAATATTCTAAACTAATTGTGAGGGTTATTAAATTGATCAAATTAGTTGGCGCATTATTAATAAAAGTCCAAACAAATATTATCAAATCAAATCAATTCTCAAATAAATATTTTTGACCCGTGCAACTATTATCTTTATAGATATAATTGGCAAACACAAATTATCACTTCAAATTGTGATGAATACTTGATAAAGAAAAATCTAATGGAAACAACTTCCTCGATTGGTATAAGACGTCTTGAATTATTCACACACATGAGAAAATGCTTTATGTCCTTGAGACACTTTTACACGAAGAATTGGCTTCAAATGTGCCCAGGAAATAAAGAAGAGCTTATCATAAGCATGTTAGATGTCATAGATATGCCTCATGTTATAATCCATAATTGTGATCTTTAGAAGAAACATGAGAAGATGGGTTCTCTAGAGATGGTGCATCTAAGAAATATGTTCCAAGATCAAGCAAGAAATAATCCTATGAAACTAAAGGTCTTACTTAAGTGCAACATGACTGAAGGTGTGTTCTTGCAAATCTGGGTTGATCGGTTCAACCTTTGAATCGATCGTCTTGCCTCTTGACCAGTTGGTTGGTCTCCTAAAATGGTCGATTGGCCTGCTATGCAACCAATCTATGGACTCCTTCCAAATGGTTGATTTTCTTATCTTGGTCCTCCAGCTGATTGGCTCATCATGTGAAATGGTTGGATCGCGTGATGTTGATCGACATCTTTGTCATTTGAAGAAAAGGAAACTAACCTATTGTTGTTAATCTTATTACATGGTGGAGAGAAACCTTGAGTTACATTTGAGGGGAGTAAAGATAGGAAAGAATAAACTTTACATTGGGAAGATGGAGGTAGAGGCTCGGTATGCAAACCAAGATATAACATGAATAAAACCAAACAATCCAACCACACACAAATACTGGGTTATTGGCCATAACCATGCTAGACATCCACCATCAAAACCGCTTCTAAAGTAACACATGTAAATTGCATATATATCACATCATATATATATGTATTTATATATATACATATATATTAGTTTGGGATTATGTGGTGTTTGATCGGTTATACATATGAAATAGTCTAAATGTTCACATCATATGTAATAAATAAACTAGGAAAACTAAAAATCCGATCATATCAATTATCTCAAAATATAGTTAATTGATGTGGCTCTGATACCACTGTTGGGAAATAAGGGCACAGAGTAGGTAGAGGAAACAAAATTTTATCTATCTATATTCCCCATAATATCAAGATCACAACAATAACTATGAAATAGGAAAGATGGTTTAATGAGTTTATACCTGGTCTTGGAGAAAGTCCAACGACTACAACTCATTGTAGTGCAACTATCTTCTAGTTGCTCTTAGATGATGTCTGTGCATCTTCTGGTCTTTACCACGCACAACAGATTGGAACAATATCTACTACTGATCTTATGGTCTCGTCACAGACTACAAGATGACATTACCCTCCTAGTGATGGGAAAATGACTCCTCACCTCTTGAGAGGTCCAAACATACCAACTAGAGCTCCTATAATCCTAGTAGAACAGACGGGAAGGAGTTGTCCCTTCTGTTGGTGTACTAGTTACCTACTTGCTCTCCCACAATTGTTTCTCCCATGATATCCCTCCCTTTAGCAGGTAGGTCTTGCTTAGGCTCTCTATTAGTTTCCACAATCAGAGAGGAAAATATATTCATAGGCAATTGAGTTTTGTTTTGGGAAGCCCCACTACCCCTTTATCTGTAGGAGGGGCTAGGGTTTGTGCTCCCAATCTATGTGGGAGTGGAAGGGACTGGAAGATCATAAAAATTTTCAACCTACAAATCATGAACCGTTTGATTGGAAACCAAATCAGTCGGTTCACATGCAAGATGATCAGTTCACATCCCAAATTGGTCATTTCGTTATGTTTCCCAATTGCATATGAATTAGAAATTTTTCTTCCAATTAATGCACATTATTTATTCTTGTACCGATCAAATTGAACAAGTGAAATGATGAACTTTTCTTATGAATTTGAGAAAGTCACCAGAACCTTCAATTGGCATGATCGAGCTGATCAGTTCACTAGGTGAATCATCGTCCCATCCAACATGAGTCGATCGGTTCACTCAGTGAGTTGATGGGTTGGTGCCCCGATTCATGCATAACTCAGGAAATTCAGTTCTAATCAAACTAACGCTACAAATGGACATCTCAACACTGGACCCGATCGACTGGTAGTTCAGTCAGCTAATTTGTTGCTTGAATTGAATACCTAAACACTTTAGTAATCAACCAAATCATCATTCATGATTAAATTCATCTTCTGCATGAGTTCCTATGTGTATGACCCTATAGGTCCCGTGTCATGTTGGCAATGAATGTCCATAACTAGTTTATGACATTACAAGCAAATATAGGTGCATAGTCACACATCAGTGCTACCCAAGTGAATGGAAATTTGGTGAACAACTTCAACCTACAATCTGTGTAAGGTGTTGTAGTGATTGTCTAACTCTATTGTGTCTGATATCTGGAATGAACTCGAGACATGGAATCAATATCCTCTCAATGTTCAATCAATATTCCTTGAACTAAGAGCAGTCTGTCTAAGATCTATGTTACCTCAATATCATATATTGATTAACAGGTGCATGCACATGCATTTCTTAGTCTCGCTTATCAAGTGGCCAGGATATAAAACTCCAATAGGAGGGACAAATCCCATCTACATCACTCACAATCACTCCCCATGTGTCACATCTACCCAATCATCACCTTTTTGGAAATCCTTATTCAGTGTTACGTTTGATGATGTCAAAGTATAGAGAATGACATGTGATGAGTGTTGTGACTTTAGGTCTAAGAATCACAATCACCACTTTAAGTATGAGAGATGACTATAGCCACCAATGATGGTTTCCATGTGTCACTCTCAAGGTGGGCTTGTTTGATACATTATTCTCTAACAAGTATCTATGTGCTTGGTTTGATATACCATATCATGACTAATGATATTATGTCACCAAACAACCCACACTCCAGTTTGGTGTGTTACTGTTGTCTATCTACCTTCCACAGTAACAATCGACTAGGGACATAATAAGAATGTACATAGTCTTAGCATATGTATGATCTCATTGTTCAAGTCATGTACTTTAAGACATACGTTATTGAGTATTGTAATTCTATATAAATTCACAAAGTTTCCTCATTAACTCATGACTGAGTGAATTAGAATGAATTGGAAGCTTTTCTTCATGATTATTAATCAAATCCTTTATGTTGTATGCCATCTCAATAATCATATGACTATTTCTCTGGGCATACCTTACCAACAACTTTAGCATGTGAAATGGATCCATTGTTATCACTATAAAGCTCTACTATGTCTTCAGTGGTTGGAACAACCCTAAGTTTTCTAAAGAGTTCTTGACCCATATTACTTCCTTTGTTGCATTTGATGCGGTAGTATAATCCAGTTCTATTGTAGAATCAGCCAATGTCTCTTGCTTGGAAATCTTCCATCTTACATCTTCATTGTTCAAGAAAAACATGAATCCTTATTGCAATCGGTAATCTTCATTGTTGGTTTGTAAGTATACATCAATCTAAACCTTTAAATCTAATTCTTCACCTTCCTATATCAAAAATTGATCATTGATTCTTATCAAGTACTTCATAACATTCTTTATAGAAATATCATATCCTTTACCAAGATATGATTGGTACTTGTTTGTCATTATCAAAATATATGAGGTATCTGTGTGGGTCTATAACATTGCATACATGACATATCAATTTGTTGAGGCATATGTAATCTTATTCAAGCGTGCCTAATCTTCCAAAGAGGCTGGACATCAGGATATAGAGAGACTTATTCCATGAACAATAGGTAAGTTTCCTCTATTAAAATCCTACACATTGAGCCTCATCAATAGTTTGTCAATATATGTTCTCTAGATTAGACCAATAAGCCTTCAAGATCTATCTCTATAGATCTTGGTCCTACAATATAACATGTTTCATCATAATACTTCTTTCCAACCAAGTTGTAATCAATTGTAGAGTAGGTACGTCATTTCCCATCAATAATATGTCATCCATATATTTTATGATAAAAAACTTTCTCCCACTAACCTACTTATAAACACAATGTTCATCATCATGTATGATAAATCCAAACTCTTTGAAAATGAAGATTCCACTTCTAGATGCTTGCTTCGATCCATATATTTTCCTTTGCATCTTACAAACTTCATTGACTTCATTTGGAGCTCCATGTTGCGTCTTACACACATCCTCAAGAAGATTCCCAATAAGTAAAGTACTACTAAAATCAAGTTGACAAATTGCATAGTCATGATAATCTACAATGGAAAGAATGTTCCTAATAGATTTAACCATGACAAAAGAATCATCTTATTCAACAACTTGAACTTGTATGAAATATTTTTCAACCAATTTCATTTATAGGTTTGTAGATTACCATTCATGTTAGTCTTCTTATTGAAGAGTCATTTGCATCCTATGGGTTTTACACCTTCAAGTGCATCCACCAATGTCCATGCTTTGTTGGCGTACATTGAGTCCATCTTAGATCTCACAGCCTCCAACCATTTACGAAAATATTGTCCCTCAATAGCCTCTTTGTAGGTTGTTATCTCATTATCATTCATGAGCAACACATCATTTGATTGAGTCATGAGAAATTTGAATCTCTTTGGTTCTAGATGTTTCCTACTAGACCTTCAAGATTCTTATTCTACCTAAGGTACTTGAGATTCCACAACAACTTGTGATTCCTTATGTTCTTCATCTACCTCCAATGGTTTAATATTATATTGATGGCCTTAAACTTCTTTGAGATCTATTATCCTCCCACAAGTTCCTTTGGAATTGAATTCCTTTTCAAATAATACAAATTCTAGAAAAACATACCTTTTTTTGGTGACCAAGAGAATCAACCCCGGGTAAGCCCAACATGGCAAACTCTTGAGGCTTGAGAGGGTGTGGTTTTTTCACCCCCCTTGCGTGCCAACTTAGTGTGGGTTGCCATTCACTGGATGTCTTTGGTAAGATTCGAACCCATGTAACTCGAATATTAAAAGTAATAATTAGTATGATTAGGGTATTAAAAAATGTTTATCTTATTTGGGGTCCAAGATTTTTAGAGAATTTTTATTGACACCCAAACACAAATATTCATAAAAGAACATTGGCATGTTTCCCAATTCATTACTCCTATGGTGTCTTTTGAACCAATATAGGCAGATAGTTAAGTGTATACAATGCATTTTCAATAACATGTCACCATAAGAAAGTTGGAAGACTATTTAAACTCATTATCAATTGCACTATGTACAACATGGTTTGATTCCTTCTTTCTAGCACACCATTATATTGTGGTGTTCTAGGTGGAGTTATCTATGATACAATAACATGGTATGTTAGAAGGGCCTCAAAGTCTTGATTAGATATTCTTCACCAAGATCAAATTGTAGAGCTTTAATATTTTTTCCAAGTTTGTTATATACTTCATTCATGAATTTTTTTTTCCTTTTTCAAGGGTTTTAGATAATGTTTAATAAGAACACATCTCCATATGTACTAAAATTATAAGTAATGTGATGAAATATTGGTACCCACCTCTATCACTTTTGCTAAAAGGTCCTAACACATATTTTTCTTTCTCACTATTTCTAGTGAAGGATTCTTTTTTCATCTTGCCCAATGACAAAGATTTACATGTCTCTGTTGATTCAAAATCAAATGAATCTAGATAATCTTCTTTATGGAGTCTAGAAATGTGATTCTCATATGTATTCCCTAGATGATAGTTCTATAGGAAGTTTTAGTTTGAGTGATTGAGTTTTAACTTCTTGGTATTTATGTTATATACACTTATCCCAGGATCAAATTTTTTTCCCATTCTTTATTGGAAATTTCAACTATTCTTGTCTAAAGAAAAGTGCAAGTAATATACCTATTTATGAAAGATACATGATAGACGTCATATAGCCCTATTACAGTCCCAATGGAAGGCATAAAAGTACTTGTCCATAATTGTGGTATCAACTCTTTCTCTATTAGTGACTCATAGATCCACATCTTCCTTTAGTAAGGGTTTGTATCTTTTATGGTTCCGCATATGCAAACATATATGAGATTCATATATGGTACCCAATATCCATGGTGAAGGAATAATTAGCTTCATCCCAATAACATATGTAGCTGAAGTGGATATATCTATCGCCTACTTTGTCTACTTTAGTTCCTCTAGGTAGATAGGGTAGTTTTTTTTTCAATGTCAAACATTGTAACAAAGGTGACAATTTCATTCATTGCCTACTCCTCTTTTAGCTGTAAGTTCAAAAGACTTGAGATTTTGTCTAGATTTATAACTTTTCTTAGCTTTGACTTTTCTCTTTGACTTTCCCTTCCCTTTGATGATCATCAACACAAACATTGTCCTATGTTTCTTCATTGGAATCTCAGTAGTTCTCAACATGCCAAGAAACTCTGACAGTGATTGAAAAAAGTTGTTCATATTATAGTTCATGACAAACTTACTGTAGGATTCCATAAATGATGAAAACATCATGTCAGTATCCAAATCTTTTCCTATAGGAAATGTAAATATTTTTAGGCTTTCCATATAGCTAATAATTTGAGTACATATGACCCTACTGGATCATCTTCAGTCATGTTGCACTTAAATAAGTCCTTTAGTTTCATAGGCTCATTTCATACTTGCTCTTGGAACAGATTCCTTAGATGGGCCATCTCTAGAGAACCCATGTTCTCATGTTGCTTCTAAAGCTCATAATTATGGAGAATAACATGAGGCATTTGATATCTATGACATCTAACATGCTTATGATAAGATCTTCTTTCTTTTGCTGGGCACATTTGGAGCCAATTCTTCTCATAAAGGTGTCTCAAGGACATAAAACTTTTTCTCATGTGTGCAAATAATTTTGGATGTATTATATCAATCAAGGAAGTTGTTTTCATTAGATTTCTCTTTCTTAAGGATTCATCACAATTCGAAGTGATTATTTGTGTTTGCCAATTAGATCTACAAAGAGAATAGTTGCATAGGTCAAAAATATTTATTTGAGAATTGATTTGATTTGATGATATTAGGTTGATCTTTTATTAATAATGCACCAACTAATTTGATCAATTTAATAACCCTCACAATTAGTTCAGAGTATTATAATGAGAATTCTTCTAACATGCCAAGATCTATAATACTCTAAGTCATGATTCAATTTTGGTTGCCTCCTTACAAGTTAACTCTTTAGGTAGGTAACATTATTAATTGCATCTAATGCAATTCTTGGATATATCGTTGCACAACTCCTTATCACTAATCATATTATGAATTATATGCTATCTTTCTATTTCTATGTGCTTAAATATGTTACCACACTTAAGTTCAACCTAACGGCCAATACAACAAACTATGCACCCAAAATTGGCAAACTCACATACTTATTATCACATTTCTCCAAGATTAATGGTGCACCATGCTTTGGCATGCCCACCAGATGTCCTATCATATTACTAATCCATCAGCCATGAAGTTTATTTTGTCAATTCTATATGGTTTTGTGTTAGTTTGTATGATTTTTTATATTAATTAATTTAGGAATATGTGTTTAAAACACTCGAACAAACTAAATCATGTGTCTTAAAGTTTAGTATATGTTCCTAATATATTTAACCATGATAAAAGAATTATCTTAGTCAACACCTTGAACTTGTAAAGAAATCTTTTTCAACCAATTTGATTTATAGGTCTGTACATTACCATTCATGTTAGTCTTCTTATTGAAGACTCATTAGCATCCTATGGGTTTTACCCCTTCAAGTGCATCCAACAATATTTATGCTATGTTGGCATACATTGATTCCATCTTAGATCTCGTGACCTCCATACATCTATGAAAATATTGTCCCTCAATAGCATCTTTGTAGGTTTGTATCTCATTATCATTCACGAGCAACACATCATTTGATTGAGTCATGGGAAATTTGAATCTCTTTAGCTCTTGATGTTTCCTTCTAGACCCACTAGATTCTTATTCTATCTAATGAACTTGATATTCCACAACAACTTGTGATTCCTTATGTTCCTCATCTACCTCCATAGGTTTAATATTGTATTGATGACCTTGAAATTCTTTGAGGTCTATTTTCCTCCCACAGGTTCCTTTGGAACTGAATTCCTTTTCAAATAATACATAAATTTTGGAAAAAGATACCTTTTTTGGTGACTAAGAGAACCCACCCTGGGCAAGCCCGACATTGAAAACTCTTGAGGCATGATAGGGTATGGTTCGGTCACCCCCTTCCACGCCAAATCAGCGTGGGTTACCGTTCGCTAAATGTCTTCAGTGTGGTATGAACCTATGTAACTCGAATGTTAAAAGTAATAATTAGTTTCTTTAGGGTATTAAAATGTTTATCTTATCTGGGGCCCAAGATTTTTAGAGAATTTTTCTTGACACCCAAACGCAAATATTCATAGAAGAATATTGGGTTGTTTCTCTATCCATATCTTGTATGGTGTCTTTTGAACCAATTGAGGATGATAGTGAAGTGTATACGCTGCACTTTCAATAAGATGTCCCCATAGGGAAGTTGGAAGATTATCTAAACTCATTATCAATTGCACTATGTACAATGTGGTGTTATTCCTTGTGATGTCTCTAGATTTTCTAAAACTTAATCTAATGTGCGACAAAATTGAAACCTCACCTTAGCGAGAATCACAATTTAAACACCACAGACTAGGCTAAGAAGAAGAAAATCAGACGACGTCATAAGGAAACAACAGTAGCACATGCACATGAACACTAATAAAACCATACAACACATGTTCACCATTCAACATATAATTACAACATGAATTGTTACAACATTTGATATTACATATTGAACATTAAACTATTACATATACATGTACTACAACTACAACATGATCTTAAGACAACAAGTCCACTTGTACATCAGGTCACCACACAACTCTAAACTATCCTGGTTCTTTAAAATCATATATCCACAACCTAAACAAAAGATTACATATGGTACACGCAGCACAATATTCAAGAATATTGTACTAAGTACGCCTACATGTCTTTTTATATACCTCTCATTACTAAGCTTGGAAAATAAGGTAAAGCTAATACTTAGAAATAATAAACATATATAAGAAAAGAAATATACTTGCACAAAGATATTTATTACCAAAAGAGAACACATATTTTAGGCAAATTTTCTATATGCTCGTGCATCTGCCTACCAATGGGATACATTCATTCAGGCATTA
Source organism: Alisma plantago-aquatica (assembly GCA_963693085.1). NCBI lineage: Eukaryota > Viridiplantae > Streptophyta > Magnoliopsida > Alismatales > Alismataceae > Alisma > Alisma plantago-aquatica. Next base: position 617,662,696 of record OY856415.1, read on the forward strand.
TGATCTGCTTACCAAAGCGATAGATCATTATACATGTGATTTGCTTACCAAGGAGATAGATCAATCACTAGCATTATGCTTACCAAAGAGATATAGTTCTTTCATATAATGGAACAAATATATTATGTTTCATGTGTTCATAACAATAAGTATGTTAAATCAAGCAACATATCATACACGAACAATCATTTCATCTAATATTATATGCCAAGTATTTTACACACATAATACAAGCATATTGTATAATAAACCAAGTAAGAGGTAATGGCGTACCTTAAACTAAGACATCCTAATCCACATACTCCTCATTTCAACTACAACGTTGTTCAACCCCTGATTAAGATAAGATCATGTACTATCATTAGATTTTCATAATCTTTACCCTAGTTGATTCATTAGGGTATTACTTAGTTCATTAAGATGTTTCCATCATTATATCTGGTCTTACTCTTCTTGTTATCTGGATTTAATGTTACTAATTTTGTATTCCATATTAGAATAAATTATATGACCATTAGTTTCAATATCATTGTGTGAATCTATTAACCCTAGATCATATTCATTAAGTGTATAAGGGTTCAATCACATTAAGAGCATTCATCATCATTTTTGGATCATTTAACATGTAACATGATTTATATGTATAATTATGATCTCAGAGTTACTCATTACCTTCCAATTGGTCATATGAGCTCACACTATAGTTTCCAAGGTTTCTTGAGCATATATATAATTATTTCACCTTAATTAGGGTTATTAGCCCTAATTAGCCATATGGAGCAAATTACATGATTTCGTGCATCGACATCATGATCACTTGCCTTAAATGGATTATAAACATGAATATAGATATATTGACATATTATAATTATTTTAGGCCATCATTTGATATTTATTACCCATGAAATAAGCATTATACATATTACATGATATCACTGATATTTAAGAATCAAAAGACTTATATTATGCTTCCATATTGTACTACTCATTTTGTTGAACTTTTGATACCTTATTCCCATTTTTTCTCATAAAACCAGGCTAATTACTATGGATTTTCTAAGATCTATGCAATTATGGGTATCAGAGGGCATTTACCTTCATCAGCCAATCGGCTGATGCCACGTGTCCATTTTGGGGCACGACTCTCAACTCTTGGCTTGTACTGAGCCGGCCGATTTGGGTGACTAAACCCGGTCAGTTGTGAGCACTTGCTGGACCCGGTCGTCCCTCTCCTCCTTTCTCAACTTGGATGGCGTTCTTTCTGTGCGCGATTCCCCGCTCCTCTCAAGTACTCTATTTTTTTGAGGCGCCGCACATGGAACTACTCCGGTAAGCAATCAGGTGTGGTTCCTTATTCCTCGTGATGTAATCTTTCCTCCATGTCCTTTAGTAGCTCCGTATTGACTCCTGCGGCCGCTTGGAAGGCCGCTTACGCCTCCGGAATGCCGACATCACAGGCTCGCCTCCACTAGCTCCCGGTGCGGTGGAACAAAAGAGGTAATACGCCTCTTCTCCCATTCTTGACCCCCTTCTGGTTAGAGTAGCTATGGGTGACCACCAGAGACCAAAGAGCACCCATAGACTACGTTGAAACAGCCTGAAGCATTGCCCCCTAGCTCCGAGATTGCCTCCCACCAACCTTGGCTTCGGCGGCCATGGTGATATTATCAGATGGTAGGCTAGGTAGGTTACTAGCTTCTTCTAACTACTGGGATTGTATTCCCTTGCTCAAATTCCTCAAAAGCCCCCTTCTATTCTTCTTCTCATCCTCCATTCTCTATTCCCAGCCTCCACTTGTTATTCGCAGTGGAGAACTTGAGGAAAAGGGATGTTTGTTCTTCCTCCATAGATCGTCGAAGACCACGAAAATAGGGTAATAATTGATGCACATGGTGAGCCGAGGATAACTATCCACTCAAAACTGCACCTCCACACACAACCTTCTGGCAACACAACGTGGATGGGTCATCGTCCATGGTAAGATATAACCGCAAGGTACATGACGAAATCTTGGCCGTAGGCTCATCTTGTGTGGTTGAGATGGAGTCTGTACAAGAGGGGATATGTGGCTCACTTAGTCCAGGGGATCGTGACACCTCCATTAATCAAAACTTAGTTTACATATATTAAACTTAGGTCCCTCAATAGTCAAAAAGCACATTATTTCCCAAATTTCAAAACTTAATAACTCCCTCTACGATAATCTAATTGGCACCAAATTTTAACCACAACTTTACTACCTCTCAAGATACATTCTACACAAATTTGGTGACAAAATTCAGATATTTGTTTATCCAACTGAATACTCCAAAAAGGCATGGACTTAGGGACCTTAATCATGATATCAACCTCAATCAACACTCAAACTTTACCAAAACACTTAGAACTCTCAATATAACTCCACATATGAATTTCAATATGTTATTGGAGATTGAAGGTTTCAAAAGAGCACTCTACCACATTCCTTCTTTCTAACACACCATGATACTATGGCATTCCAAGTGGTGTTAACCGTGATACAATAACATGGTATGTTAGAAGGGCCTCAAAGTCTTGACTTAGATATTCTTTACCAAGATAAAATTGTAATTCTTTAATATTTTTTCCAAGTTGGTTATGTAGTTCATTCATGATTTTTTTTCAAGGGTTTTGGATATTGTTTAATAAGAACACATCTCCATATGTACTAAACTCATAAGAAATGTGATGAAATATTAGTACCCACCTCTATCACTTTTGCTAAAAGGTCCTAACACATAAGTATGTATGAGTACTAACAAGGAACTTTTGCTTTCTCACTATTTCTAGTGAAGGTTTCTTCTGTCATCTTGCCCAATGTCAAAGATTTACATGTTTCTATCGATTCAAAATCAAATGAGTCTAGATAACCATCTTTATGAAGTCTAGAAATGTGATTCTCATACATATTCCCTAGACGATAGTTCTAAAGGCAATTTTAGTTTGAGTGATTGAGTTTTAACTTCTTGGTACTTATGTTATATACACTTGTCCAGGATCCAATAAATAAATATAATAAGATGTTGGGGAACTTCCATAAAATATCTTATCTCATAAAATAGAAATGTGTCCAATCTTTATTTGAAATTTAAACTATTCTTGTCTAAAGAAAAGCGTAAATAATATTCCTTTTTATGAAGAATACATGATAGAAGTCATATAGCCCTCTTACAATCCCACTAGAAGAGATAAAAGTACATGTCCTTAATTTTGGTAGCAACTCTTTCTCCATTAGTGACTCATAGTAGTAAGGATCTGTATCGTTTATGGTCCTGCATATGTGAATATACGTGAGATTCATATCTGCTATGCAATATCCATGATGAAGGAATAATTAGCTTCATCTCAAATAACATATATAGTTGAAGTGGAGATTTCTGTCGCCTTCTTTGTCTTCTTTAGTTTGTCTAGGTAGATAGGGTATTTTTTTTTCAATGTCAAGCGTTGTGACAAAGGTGACAATTTCATTTATTGCCTACTACTCTTTTAGCTTTAAGTGCAAAAGACTTGAGATTTTGGCTAGATTTAGAACTTTTCTTAGCTTTGTCTTTTCTCTTTGACTTTCTTTTCCCTTTTTTGATCATCAACACAAACTTTGGTCTATGTTGCTTCATTGGAATATCAATAGTTCTCAACATACCAATCAACTCTGATAGTTATTGAATAAAGTTGTTCATGTTATAGTTCATGAAAAACATACTATAGGAGATGACAACATCATGTCTGTATCCTAATCTTCACCTGTTGGAAATGCAAATATTTTTAGGTTTTCCACATAGCTAATAAATTTGAGTACATATGACCCTATTGGATCACCTTCAGTCATGTTGCACTTAAGTAAGGCCTTTAGTTTCATAGGCTCATTTCTTGCTTGATCTTGGAACATATTTCTTAGATGGACCATCTCTAGAGAACCCATCTTCTCATGTTGATTCTAAAGCTCACAATTATGGATCATAACATGAGGCATATCTATGACATCTAACATGCTTATGATAAGCTCTTCTTTATTTCCTGGGAACATTTGGAGCCAATTCTTTGTGTAAAAGAGTCTCAAGGACATAAAGCATTTTCTCATGTGTGTGAATAATTCAAGACGTCTTATACCAATCGAGGAAGTTGTTTTCATTATATTTTTCTTTATCAAGTATTCATCACAATTTGAAGTGATTATTTGTGTTTGCCAATTAGATCTATAAAGATAATAGTTGCACGGGTCAAAAATATTTATTTGAGAATTGATTTGATTTGATAATATTTGTTTGGACTTTTATTAATAATGCGCCAACTAATTTGATCAATTTAATAACCCTCACAATTAGTTTAGAATATTATAATGAAAATTCATCTAACACGCTAAGATCAATAATACACTAAGTCATGAGTCAATTTTGGTTGGCTCCTCACAACTTAACTATTTGGATATGTGACAATTATTAGTTGCATCTAATTCAATTTTTGGATATATGGTTGCATAACTCCTAATCACTAATCATCTTATGAATTATATGCCAGCTTTCTATTTCTATGTTCTTAAGTCTATTAAGAGTATTACAGTTAGTGCCCATGAGGGTGTGGCTCACTGGTGATTGGACCATGAACGCAGACAGGGGTCTCATATTTGAATCCTTACGGGGATGAATAAACTGAGATTTATGTCTGACATGGTTTGTGCCAGAACTAATGAGTTGCACACTTGGTTTACCATACTCCTCTATGTATCGGGCCTCCACATGTCAATGAAGAGTCGGGGAGAGGAAGTCTCCTTGATGACTCAAGAGTATTACAGTTAATGTGGGCTCTGATCTCCAAACCATGACATAAACACGATTAAAACTTAGCGGAAGCGAATCGGTAATCAGCGGAAGACAAAAATCACGGGAAATTAAAACTTTTCGAGATAAGAACTTGGATCCATAACAACTTCTTTCATAAAGTGAGATAAACTGTTTACAGTTAAGTTCAACCTAAAGGCCAATACAGTAAACAACACACCCAAAATTGATAGACCCATATGCTTATTATCACACTTCTCCAAGATTAATGGTGCACCATGCTTTGGCATGCCCACACATAGTTGATCTAGGATTTCATGTATATTACACATTGGATGATAATAAGTATGCCAATTTTGGGTGCATTGCTAGGCCAATAGAGGATGGTGACCCCATAATTGGAAGTCTAGATACGATGGAGAAAGTGGGCATCCTTAAGGTATCGTGGAAAATCATCAACAGGGACTCTTGTGTGGATCACGTTCTTTTGGTCCAAGTGTGCCCCTACGAAAGCGTATGGGACAAGGATGCACCCGCTAGGCATGGGATAGGGATGCATCCATTGGGTCTCAAATAGGGATCTTTTGCCTCAACTATTGGAAGGAGGCATGCTGTGGACTTCTGACAATTGTCTAACACTTGTCATGATGTGTTGCATTAGGGACGACCATACTTCTAATGTGGCACTTAGAGTTGTTGACGTCCTCTCACTAAAGGATGGTATACACATAAGAGATCAAATACATTCTAAATATGCAAGTGGGGAGGAGGGATAGAAAGGATCTAATTGTTTGGGAGATAAATGGGTTGTTCTCTACCAAGATCGCTAAAAAATCAGTGCATGGTGGCCTTCGTGATATAACAATGACAATGGAACAAAGATGGGGGTGTTGATCCCAACCTACACCAACGTACTCTAGTGACGCCTTCACACCAATGGTTAACCCTTGGCAATCATATCAAGGGGTGCAAGATATAACTTGCCTCCAAATTGTGTCTGTTAGTTGATTACACACGAAGAAGATAGGGACTATTTGTAGAAGAATGGGAATATGGAGAGAGAACAATGGAATCACACATTGAAGGTCATGGATTTGAGCCAAAATTTGTTGAACAACAATGACACTGCATGTCTATTGTGTTCGTGTTGGACTAAGGCTTCGAAAAAAATCTTTTATAAGATGGATCAGAGGTACCTCCCACATGTGCTATGTTGAATTATGTGGAACTAGAATGTGCCCAACGGTATGTGGGGAATGTCAATCTGTTAGACGGTTTGGAAGAAGACTATCAGGCTACTTAGTAGAGAAGCCAAGGAACCAAAGTTAGTCTAATGCGCAGAGGATCACCACATGACTGATATTATCCTACATAGTTTCATTTCATACAATCGAAGGTGCAAGATGACCAAGAAGGTCCAACGGTACCCATCTAAATGACATGAGTTAGAATAAGATTAGAATGGGACTCAATTAGGAGTGGCAATCATGTTTGGGTTGAGTAGGTTTTGTTTCAGGTCAATACTTTTTTGTTAGACTCTAAGTTTGCAAAAGATGGAGTTTGGGCCGAAACTCTTGACCCTAGTCCTACCTGTAAGTAATTTAGATCTATTGGGTGTGAACCACAAATCCAAAATCAAGAGAACAACAAAAAAATTCTATGATTTATCTAATCATTGACACTTTTCAAGTGTAATCAACAAACTTCATTGTGACAAACTTTCAATGTGATTGAGAAACACATATAATGCTTATTGCAGTTTGTTTGAGTGTTTTAAACACAAATTCCTAAAATAATTAACATAATAAATCATACAAACTAATACAAAACCATAGAAGACAAAATAAACTTCATGACTGAATGATTAGTAATTTAATAGGACATCTGATGACTTAAAGTTTACAGGATGGCATCCCCGGAACTAGAAGTTTTGATATGATGGAGAAAGCAGACATCCTCAAGGTAGCTTGGAAAATCATCATCACAGAATCAATGTGGGCGACGTTCTACCAATCCAAGTATGCTCGTACCAAAGGGCATGGGACAGGGATGCACCCATTGGGCATGGGACAGGGATGCATCCACTGTGTCTCAAATAGGGATCTTTTGCCTCAAATACTAAATGGAGTTATGGGCCTTATGGCATAGATTTCTGACAATCGTCCAACACTCGTCATGATGTGCCACATTAAGGACGACCATACTTCTAATGTGGCACTTAGAGTTGTTGATGTCCTCTCACCGAGGGATGGTAGACATAGAAGGGATCGAAGGCATTATAAATATGCAAGTGGGGAGGAGGGATATAAAGGACATGATTGTTTGGGAGACAAAAGGGAATGAGTTGTTCTTTATCAAGAATGCTAAAAAGGTAGTGCATGGTGGCCTTCGTGATACAACAACGACAGTTGAACAAAGATGGGGGTGTTGATCCCAACCCACACCAATGTACTCTGGTGATGCCTTCGCACCAATGGTCAACCCCTTAACAATCGGATCAAGGCGTGCAAGATATAACTCACCTCAAAATGTGAGTGTTAGCTGACTACACGAAGAAGACATGGACTATCTATAGAAGAATGGGGAGATGAAGAGAGAACTACAGAATCACACACTGAAGGTCATGGATTTGAGCCATACTTTTTTGAACAACAACGACGTTGCAGGTCTGTTGCGTTCGTGTTGGGCTAAGGATATGGGAAAAAATCTCTTATAATATGGATTAGAGGTACCTCTCACATGCGCTATGTTGTATGATGTGGAATTAGAAAGTGCTCAACGGTATGTGGGGAATGTCAATCTATTAGATGGTTTGGAAGAAGACTATCAGGCTACTCAGTAGAGCAGCCAAGGAACCCAGGTTAGTCTAATGCACATAGGATCACCACATGGCTGATCTTATCCTAAATAGTTTCATTTCACAGAACTAAAGGTGCAAGATGACCAAGTAGGTCAAATGGTACCCACATGGCTGACCGAAGTTAGAATAAGATGAGAATGGGTCTCAGTTAGGAGTGGGAATTGGGTTCAGGTTGAGTGGGTTTTGTTTCGGGTCAATACTTTTTTGTTAGACTCTAAATTTGCAAAAGATTGAGTTTGGGCCAAAACTCTTACCCTAATCCTACCCATAAATAAATTTTGGATCTATCGGGTCTGACCCAAAAATCCAAAATCATGAAAACAATAAAAAATGTTATAATTTATCTAATCATTAATAATTTTCAAGTGTAATCAACAAATTTTATTGTGATGAACTTTCAAGCATGAATCAAGCAATGAACCAATTTTCAGGAATAGTGACTTGACATTGATTAGGAGGGGGAATTTGTTGGGAGACAAAAGGGGTGGCCTATGGATATTCTAAAGATAGATCCCCACAGGAGACAAAGCAATAGGAAAGAAAATCAGTGCCAGTGGTACCATTCCTCCTTTTCTTGTCCCTACCCTAAACCAACTATAGGAAGAGAAGCTTCTCACAAAGATTGGATGATTCTTGACCTTCCACTTAGTGGTTCTCTCCGCGCAAGAGACACTGATGCAGTATGCTCTCTACGAGCAACAACCACATGTTGTTATCTCCGGAAGCAGCCAGAGAGTGACTACCAACGATAGCGATAGCGAGACTGACCGCAAGTAGTTATCTCCGCGCATGCTCTCTGCGGTGCCTACGCTCAACCGGAAGAGGTACCTCCGCGAAGTGGGGAGAGCAGCAGAAGTAGCATGCCTGCCTGCGCGCAACAACCGAAAGCATCTCGACCATTTCTAGGTTGTTTGAGTGTTTTAAACACAAATTCCTAAATTAATTAACATAATAAATCATACAAAACTAATACAAAACTATGTAGAATTGACAAAATAAACTTCCTGACTGATGGATTAGTAATTTAATAAGACATCCGGTGTCTTGAAGTTTAGTATATCTAATTTTATTTAAACATATAATTGTGAATTTTGGGGCTAAAGTTCAAACCCCGATCCGATCCTAGAATAATTTCTCATTTTTCAAGTTTGCATGAATTTTGAGTTGGTTCCTTAGACCCTAACACACTTAAAAGTTTCAGGCTCAAGTGGGATCATTTGGGTCGGGTCTTGTTTTACGGTCCTAGTTTTAGTCTAGGAAACAAACACAAAGGATTTTTTGTAAGGGCTATAATCAGGGACGACAAGGGGATAGTCATGTTGGTGGCAACACTACAAACCTGCGGCCATCAGCATCAGATGCCTCAACTCTATTAAGGTGGTGTACAACATTGCAGATGAGAGGGGCATCTCCATAGATAATTTGGAGTGCGACTACAGACCCTTTGCCCGGGTTGTGAATATGGATGAAGAGTCATTATAGAGATACAAGTGTGAGATACAACTGACCAGGGGTTTACTGACAGAATATAATGCAGTTGTAATACACATGCACAAAGCGGCTAATCTAGCTACAAGAGAAACAACAAGATGGAGGGAGGTTCATTGGTTTTTTTTCATGTTGATGATAATATTTGAACTTTACCAAATAATCTGACTAGATTTTTTGGGGTTAGATAGAAGGGGCGTCCCTTATGTTTGTAAGGAATTTGATACATAGACTAGTATAGAGACCCTTCTACGAGTGCCTTTTAGACAGACATGTGGTTGTGTATAGTTTGCTCGCTAGAGCAAACAAGATGAATAGGATTAAATAAAATATATAGTGGGAACTTTCACTTATGTCAAGAACAACTAATTACATAACACAAAGGGCTTTTAGTCCCTACTTATAGTGTCCCTATCGGGATTCGGTGTGATTTGATCCCACAACTTGCACTTCACAAATAACAAACTTAATTAGATTGTTATCTATCAAGGACACAAGACGAATCGTTCAATTAAAAAAAAATCTAAATCCTTTTTTATAGAATTTTAACTATTTTTAAAACCAAAGAGTGAGACACGTGTCCTACTTGGTATCTATGTGGCTTAACTTTTCTCTCTCTCTCTCTCTCTCTCTCTCTCTCTCTCTCTCTCTATATATATATATATATATATATATATATATATATATATATATATATATATATACATATATATATAGTTCCAAAGTAAAAAATTCGCATCTTGACCGTTGTAAAAGTAAAAAATACATTCCGAAGAGCCAAAGGAAATATGAGACATAGAGCTGTCCATTTTAAGCCACAACCACAACTATAACAAAACAACCATAGGGAGAAATATGCAAAAATAAAATTTTCATAGAGATCTGGAGTTCATCAATAGACAAAAAGGCGGCTGCAATAATACCTCAAATTTTGAAGATAATAGTCGAAGTAAAGAAATGCAACTGATTTTTTGCTGACTCATTGAAGAACTTCTCTTGACTTCTTAAAAAATGTTGGAAGACCCTTGTATTCATCGATAGTGTCAGGATAGAAAATGCATCAATCATGGTAACAGAGATTTTTTGATGTTAAATCTTATTCGTTTGAGTTCTCATTGCTCTTCCTACCACAATTATTAACAATGGATATGCTCATCAACTCTCTTCTTATAATGCGACTTACTGTGTTCATGTAGATTGTAGTCACATGCCTAAAAAGAATTAGATGTTTAACCGTGTCATCTTGTATCATTGAATGGAACAGTGATTTGTCGAATAATGGCATGAGGGGCACGATTCCTGATTTTTTGGGCAATCTACCTTTGAAGGTCCTGTAAGTAGCGTTCACATCTTATATGGAAGTAAGTCAACTCTTACCAATATTATCCTAAATAAGTGTATGATGGGACAGAGACATATCAAACAATGACTTTGAAGGATCAATTCCCCAATCTCTCAGGAAAAAAGAACAAGAAAAGTCACTCAAAATTCGGTAATAATTATTACTTGCCGATCTACTTCTCTAGATTATGTATAAGTGCTAATTTCTGCATGTGAATTTAAGATATGGGAACAACCCACGCTTATGTGTGGCTGTGGATGAGAAATCTTGTAAAAGTAAGTCGGTAAAGCCGACACTTATAATTGTCTGTTGTGTCGCTGCCGTGCTGGTTATTGGGCTACTAATCCTATTCATTTACCGCAGACAGGAAAAAGGGAACCAAGGTTTGCAAGTATTTCCTACGTCTATACATCGCGACTTGTCAACTCATCATTTACTAACAATCGTTATGTGTGGAAATGCAATCCATGACTCGTTGCAGGCCAGAGACTTCAATACGGCTTTGGAATGAAAGCAAGTGAATCGTCTCAGTACAAAATGGATGTTCACCATGACAGCCGGAAATTTACTTTTGCGGAACTTCTTACTATCACACATGGGTTTAGCAAGGTCATCGGCAAGGGAGGATTCGGGTTTGTTTACCATGGGACATTGGAAAATGGAATTGAAGTGGCAGTGAAGCAGCTTTCTCACTCGTCTTCTCAAGGACCCAGGGAATTCATAAAAGAGGTAAGTGCGGCGTTGAAACATGGTTCTTCATTGGAATAGACTGACTCAGAAATTTTTTACAGGCCGAACTCTTGTCGAGAATCCACCACAGGAACTTGGTTTCCTTGGTTGGCTACTGCGACGATGGGCAACACATGGCGCTTGTGTACGAATATATGTCCAACGGAAACTTGAGGGATCACTTGTCAGGTATATATCCTCAGAACATAACATAAACATGCAAGCCACAATCAAGCATTGTAAAAGGAAAAGTGGTATATATATCGTGCAGGTAAGTCTTCACAGTTATCAAGCTGGAGAGAGAGACTTCGAATTGCAACGGAAGTTTGCCAAGGTTCACTTGCACTAGCTTATTTTTTTCATCGTCTACTGTTAATCGCTAAGAGATACACATTTCACATATATCCTTATATATTTTATTATGATTGAATCTCATCACTTCAAACTTTCCGGGTTTGGCATTTACCGTTTAAATATAGAATATAGAGTTACCTACAATGAAAATGCCGTTTCTAATATATCATTAGTACAAGGGTCAATTAAACTTTAATTTATAATTCATCGAGTGTCTTATGCTTTATTTTCTTATATTTATGTATCGAACCACATGACACTGAAAAGATGAACTAATAGGTTGTTAGCTATAATGGATCTAAAATCGTATAGCAGTTTCAACAATTTAAGCAACAAGTTCAAATAAACAATTATTTCCATTGATACACCAACTGATAAACCGTTTTTGTTAAACGAATCCACTTTTCACAGTCACATGCCTTTACAACTAAGGAAAATGAATATCTCTACTGTTTTATTTTGTCTATGTAAAAATTAATACGACGGATTTGACATATTATTTATTAAGTTGGTGTAATCATATTTTTGATGGTTATCTATGTGTTTAACTATGAATGAGTTTTTTTAAACGACCGTAGCTGATGAAATAACAAATTTAAGTTGAGATGAAATTAATCACTAGGTATGAAATTCGCTTGAATCGTTTTTTCTCAAAGCTCGAACCATATGAAATCTAGTATATATGTGGTGGCATATTTTGAGCACCCCTTTTTCTCATTAGTTATTTCCTCCAACCATAGGGGACTCGTTTAAAGTCAAATGATTATTTATTTCCTTCGTGTTGAGAGTGGTTTTCTAGTTTCGTCAACACTAATGGAACTTGAATTGTTTTCATATTGTACTTATATGGTTTCCATGGAAGTTATATTTACTATCACTAACAACAACATAATATACATAAAGTAGCAGAAATTCATGTATTAGTCATAATTATACAAAGAATAACAACATGAGATTAAGAGAGAAATATTTCTACCCCTCTCTCACAGCATGTCTCAATCTCATAAGCCGAAAGCTTAGGAAAGTGGTAAATAAAAAGATCTTGTAATGTGATTAAAACCCAGGTTCTTTATTGCCGACCGCCAGAATTCACTTACCACACTAGTGTTTTCAGCAACATGCATACACAATAGCTATGATGATAAGTGGTTTAAACTTGTACATAAATTGAAGATAAATTAATTTAATTATCACTTGTAACTTCTACAAATTTTCCATATTAGTATTATCACTAACAAATCTTTAATAACAACATATTAGCTAAACCAGCATATCACATCACATATTGTTTTTGTGAGGACATCACTCTTACATAGAGCCACATAGTGGCCCACTTGAGCAGCATATAACTTCATGCACCGAGCATATCACCCACATGAAAACCACTAGAAATGCATAGTTGGTCGGACAATGAGACATGCAGATAATTTGAAGGAGTGCTTTTAGCATGGATCGAACTTGGATAACTTTTTGGGAGAATCCGACGAGCCAAACCACCTCAATTACTACTTTTCGGCTCACATATTATAACTTCATTGATTGCAATTTAATGGAATATTATGTGTTAGACCTCTAATAAAGAAAATTATGTTCTACATTATTTGTTATTCACATTATGCAACAAAAAGTAGTTCAATCCTTTATAATTGTGTCCCATAAGGTTAGTAATAAGCTATGTTATGATATTTCTAAAATATTCTTATTGTAGGAAGTGGTGAGTCTAAAATTTGGGTTAGGGACAAAGATTAAACTCTGAAGTCAGTATGAGATTAGACGTAACAATATGGTGGGCAAAAAGGACGTTTTCTTTGTATTTTTGGTTCAAACTAAGACAAACTGTAGTAGAATGTTAATATCAAAGTAGGGTGCATGGCCCATGGAGTTATACTTAGCTCCGTCACTGGTTGTAGGTTCATATGAGATAAATTTTTAGCTAGGACATGTGCATAAGAATGATTCAATGACAAATAATTTAAAGTACTTTTTATACTAGATTTTACTTGTTGATTTAAAAAAATATTAAAGATGTAATTTTATACTTGCAGGATTAGAGTATCTTCATAAAGGGTGTAAACCATCTATAATCCATAGAGATGTTAAGACAACCAATATTCTTTTGAATCATAACATGGAGGCTAAACTTGCAGATTTTGGTTTGTCTAAGATTTTCCATATTGATTCCATTGTTGATCAGCATAGCCATGTGTCAACCCTAGTCATGGGAACTCCTGGATATCTTGATCCTGAGTAAGTTTTATTTAACTTGGATGTACAATTCTGAATGTTATAAATAGTATAAGTAGACAAAAATAAACTAAGGATGATTCGAATGATAAAGGTACACTTGAAGTATACGCCACATAAATATGTGCATACTTGTTCAAACTAAGACAAACTATAGTAGAATGATAAAGGTACACTTGAAGTATACACCACATAAACTAAGTATACGCCACATAAATATGTGTAACATTAATTTATTTATGAATGTGCTTCATTATGCGAAGACATTATCATACCTAAAAAAGTAACATAAGTTGTACGTAACTGATATAAATACAAAAAGGAATGTTAATCATATGAGAGCATGACATGACATAATTTATTTTTGGTATGGGTTTTTATAAGACCATATCATTTGACGTCCAAAATTATTCATATCTCACAAGGTTGCAAATTATGTTAATGTTAAAGTTATAAATCTGAAAATCTCTTCATTATCACATATGGTCTATTCTTTTTTTCAACTCCTACCATCTCTGATTTCATGATACATATTAGTTTATGGATATTGTTTGCATCAATAGAGCTTACTATTTCTATATGAACCTTTAATTTAACTTTAAGTTAAAAATAGGACAAACATGAAGAAACATTGCAAAAATCCAATATTCTATTTTGATAACACAAAAGACACTATAATATTTAAAAAAATCATTTAAAGTATTTCAAATTTGACCTTTTATGAACTTGATAACACCAATGTACTCCATTCCTAGAAATTCCATCTTCTACTAATTTACGTTGAAGCACTCACTAAATTATGTAACCATTTGATAACCCTCTCATTGAATGACAATCATGGGAGAAAGAAGATTATTTAGTATATTAAGAAAAAATTTAATTACAATTTGAACCTTTATGGAAAATGAAGTTTTCAAATATATTGAGACATATAACTTTGTATGTTCATACTTGTTCAAGTTGAAGTATCCATGTGAGAATATCTATCATTTCTTCCTTATCATATACAGGTATTCAAGTACCAACCAGTTAACTGAAAAGAGCGATGTATATAGCTTAGGTATTGTACTCTTGGAATTAGTGACAGGTTTAGAAGCGATTATTAAACAAGAATACCATGTTCACATAGTGCAAATGGTGGGATCAATGCTTGAAAGTGATGATATAATTAATGTTGTTGACAAGAATCTTCAAGGAGACTACGACATTAATTCAATATGGAAAGCAGTAGAAATTGCAATATCGTGTACTCGTAACGAATCCTTTAGTAGACCCAGTATTACTGAAATGCTTACGCAGTTAAAAGATTGCCTTCAACTAGAGGACTATGGGAAGATTAGCTCAACCAATGTTGACAGTTCAAGCAACACAGATCTTGATATGCTTTATTTGAAAAATAGCCTCATTGGGTATCCTATGGCTAGATAGAATCTTACTTTATTATTGACAACATATGTCTTTTGTTTCACACACAAAGAGATATATCTTTTGCTTGTGTATCAAGAACATATGTCTAGCATCAACCTTCCATCTTGTTGTCATCTTATTTGTGCAGGGTTACTTACTTTGCCCTACATTTTATTGTGACTCACTACTTTATCTTATTTTATGATCCATATCGAAAATTTATTTTACCTGCATCTACAAAAAATAGTTGTATTTCATAGTCTATTTACATGTTTTGTTTCTCATTTAGATAACCAATAGGATGTGATGAATGAATGCATAGACAGAATGATAGATAGGTGATTATAGATGAGTTTAACATATGTATAAATAGATATATTTGATAGGATAATTGTTAGACATATACATATATATAATTTTTTTAGCACAAACATACAACAAAAGTAAAAAAATGGAAAGGAAAACATACATATAATGAAATAGATGGGAAAATTGTAAATTAGACCCCCTTAATTATTAATTTTTCTTTATTTTACCCAGTTGCTTCAAAATTTTTCTCCTTCTATATTATACCAAGGCTACATTTTCTAACTTCATATCTAGACGATGAATTAATTGTTCTATTTATTTCTCAAATAATTCTATTGAAAATATTTCATGCTTTATGGACACGATCCATGCACAAAAATTAACAATCACAACTGGGGAGTATTAGAAGGTATGTAATAATATTAACATTTTTAAAGATGGATCGTGATATCTTTAACTTGTTGTTATAATTCATTCTTTAAATGTGATGCCTTTTAATTATTTCAACTTGTAATTATTAAGATTATTACAACAATGCTCCACTCTGATATCCATTGATTTCATTTTAACTTAGTTAATTGTTTTTCCCTATAGGGATATAAAGTTATAATGTCAAATTTAGGACTTAAGGATATTGTCATTGGCTTATTTTCATTCAAGAAAACTAATTCAACAAAATCATACATTATATTTTGAAGTGCACTTAAGCATCAACTAAACATCCTGTTCTACAAAGCCAATTGATTATTGAAGTGAATATTACCGTACTGAGAAATTCTCTAGGGATATGAGATCCCCAATTTTACTTAAGCTAGGGCATATGGAAAACCAACACGTAAGTAGACATGTCTTATCATAGTGCAACATATGGTCGTATTCTAATATAAAATGTTTTTAAGAAGCTTGCAAATCTAATCCATTCGAGTTGAAATAATGTTTAAAACATGAAGGTTCCTTATTTGATTAGTCTAATTTCATTCTAAATGAAATCAATATCTAAAGAGATTTATTAAAGTGATGGAAGGCATTGAGGTGAAATTTGGTTTCACAATCACTATCAACATGTGCTCACTTACATAACATTTTATACTACAAATATTAGAATGAAGCCAAGCAATTTCTAGTCTCATGTCTTGAGGTAATTTCAAGGGCAAGTATGCATGTAGGTTTTTTCATTTAACCTATGAATCATGAAACCATTATCCTAGAAAACAAATATGTATCATGAAACCATCACCCCAAAAAACACCCATACAAATTCTCCTCCAAGATTAAAAAACTAATTGATATTATAATCATAAGTTTTGAAGTTCTTTAGTCCATGAATTGTAACAGACATGTAAAACAAGTGACCAAAGCATAAAATATGCGATAAATGATTGCTTGAAAATCATTCCCTACAAGTAGATAATAATAATATGAGATCAAAAAGTATGGTAGAAGACCAAATCCATACACCCCAGAAAGAGTATTACTTGCTCATGATAGTAAAATAATCACAAGTGTAAGAGAAATATCTAGAGATCATTTTTATAGTGATGATGGGGAAAATTTCATGATATCTTGCAATATTCCTACCCTCATATGACGAAGATGATCCATGCATGCCACTTCTTTCTCCTTTTTTCCCTCCATGAAAGATAAAAATGTGCATTATCAAGATGGAGTAGTTGATCCCCACAAATTAGGTTGTAAAATTATATATACTTAAACCACCAGGTCCACTAATCCAGTGATTATGGCTTAGTCTGTGTTTAGTTTTTCACTATGCAAACCCATTCAGTTAACTCAGTGGTCAATCAATCAGTTGAGCCTTAGATCTTGGATTACTCTATGTATCCAACTAGTTTACTCAGCTAGCAGTTGGTATTTAAGCCCATAGAGCCAATTATATCAAGATTGTAATGGGGCATCATATACTTTGTTTGACAATTATAAAGGTAACTCTATCTATTATGTTTGTCTCAATCATGATATGATTACACAAACATAGTAGATGTCTAAAGAATAATATTAGTCAATGACATATGTCTTCAGGATTAGACACTATGAAAAAAATGGTCTTTAACTACAAAAAAATTATAGCGAAAACCCCAAAATTTGTAGCTAAAAGCTTTGGCTACATTTTTCCTTACATTTAAAATATGAAGGTAATACTCGTGTAGCTAATTGTTTAGGCTACATTTTTCAAAGTTGTAGTTAGTTATTCCTAAGGCTACAAATTCATATGTAACCCTAATTGTAGGCAAAAAATGTCCTTACATATAAAAATGTAGTTTGCATTGTAGCTAAATATATGACTACAATTCAATTTGTAGCTATGATATGTTGGGAGAGATGACATTGGTTACCATTTGTATATGTAGTTCATGTATAGAAAAAATTAGCACTTACTACACATGTAATTATAGCTAGTGTGTAGTGAAAGACACCATGTACTGCACATACACATACATATGTATCCAGTCAGTCGCTTGCCAATATAGAGGGGTTTTCAAAAAGATAAAAGATGAATGTTAATAAAGATCGAGTTGTTCTTACAATGTCAATAATGATACTTTTATTTATATTTGAACAATGATTACACATGGGGAGGACATTAACCTGGCCCCTGTTTTATGATATGCATGGAAAAAAGATACATGTATACAATATCTTCTTCTGACTGCCTCTATCCACATTGTAGACTCTATATGCCACATGATCATGTGCATCTTCTTCTATCTTGATTTTCTTTTTTATTAATTCCGCTAGTTGTATTATCAACAAATATGATAACATTGATAAACTCGTAAGAAGAGAAAAATTGCTAAGGTATTGCTCTTCTTGATTGAAAATAGAGAACTTCTCTGTGCATGCTTTGCTTCTGATTGGCCATAGGAAGCTCCTGTAGTTGATGTTGATATTCATGGAGATTCTTGAAAGACAAATCATTCTCATCATCAACCGAAAGTTCCACCGGGTCCCCAAGTTTGAGGTTTCTATATATCTCAACACATATTTTGTGAATCTGAGACTATATATTGGATAATTACTTTGTCCTCTCTTCCTTTTGTTGTGGATGTTGTTCTCATACAAGAGATATGGCAGTCAACAACAAATTAACCTACAGAAACATAAATTGTGTTATGCGGGTGAAAGTAAGAGAGTATGACACTAATCTTGAGAAAATGACGTGCACTGAAACAAACCAATGAAATTATTGCATAGTTTACCTTTCACATGTATATGAACACCAATTTATGATACTCCAATCAAGGTTATGCAATGGGTTATTTTGTCTAGGATGAAGATGTGATACAAATACCTTCTCTACAATCATTCTTGACTTCAAATAACCTGACCTACAAAAAAGGTCATAGAAAATGATCAAGTTGCCTTGCTAAAAGTTATACATATCATAATTTATACAAAATATAGCTATATATGAGTTATAATGGCATCATTGTTTACCAACAACTGTTGTGACAATGTGGTAGTTAGATCAGAATAAAAGTGAATAATGAAAACGTCATAGTCAAAACACCCCCTTAAAAATGAATCACTTTGACAGATAAATTCATTTACATTCCCATCTAAGTCTTACTTATGTGAAAAATCTTATATTCTTTCTCAAAAGGCCATTTTCTGACAAGAATGTTGTCATCTTATTTTCCCATCTGAAGTTACAAACAGTCCAAAATTCGTATGTTTGTATAATCAATACAATACTTAGAAGTGTTTGCAACTTTATACAAATGCAAAGTCGGGCGGAAAGTACAAACCTGGATACACTTAACGTACTACTAATAATTTTCACAAATTATTTTTAACATTCTATTCTAATACCTAAACCTTAAAAGAATCTTTTTTGCTAATAGCTAGCTCAGTGCGGCATGTGTACTTAATAATTATTATATCTTAGGAGCTTTAAAGCACCAACCATCTCTAGCTCAATGGCTCACTTATTCTACTAGTGGGTCATAAGTTGCAGATTCGAACCTACATGACATGTATGGATTAGGTGGGAGTGGGCCAGATAAAGAGAAGATAAATATGTTGGCCTCTTCAGGAAGACTACCTGAAGTGACCTCACACTCACATGGCGACCATATAACTGTGTGACTAGTGGTTTACTGAAAAGTGTCTCTGCTATGAATTTCGATGAGAAAGAGGTTGTGGCTGAAACCTTCAATGAGATAATAATATAAATATTGGTAACTTGTGGAAACAAACACTTAAAGGCCCTTTCTTTGCATAATTATTGTAATTATATCATACTCTATTTCTTTGCAGTTCTTAATAGTGAACTTACATGCTTAACTACTATCATGAGGTGGCCGGTTGGTAGAAATAAATGCGTCAAAAGTAGAAACACTGACTTTGGCATGCATACGATGTACAACAGCCTTGGCATCAGGTGCTCTCAGGAGCAGGTAGAGCTTCTTCACTTCGGGCTGGACTCTGAGCACCTTCTCCACAAAACTGCACATATAAGTCATTATGTGGGTGCACTGTATATGATGGGAAGAAAATTAGAATCATCTAATTGATCACTCATGCCGTTTGATCATCTGTTGGATTCTTAAGTAACAAACATATCTCTTTCAACCTAGTAATGTTATTAGAAATAAACTATTTAATTTGGTTGGTTCAGTGATTAGCAGCTTCACTCAGGCCATATGGTCATTTTAGTTGAAGGGGATTGGGGTGTGGTAGCTATTATTTTACTAGTTTGAACCTTTACTGTGCCTAGTGTTGATCCACTATAGGGCTACATGCTCGTGATGCCATCTGTGCTGTCAAGCATGTGACCAAAACAATGATATTTGTTATGCATAGCTACACATTGTTTTTAGCGTCTGTTCTAATCAACAATGGTTGTCCCTGTATTGGGTTTAAAGGCTAGTTGGCTTTGTAATGATCTGTAAATGCTGAATGAATGATGGTTGTCTTGTAAACCAGTCATCATATTAACACTTGAAATAAAATTTTGAGTTAATCCTTGTCATATCCTAATTCATGGATAGTTAATCCTTCTCACGGTGAGGGCTATGAAGCTACCTAGGAATATGTTATAGGTTGTGTCAAACATAGCAAGAGTTCTTGTTAAGCCCATAACAAACAACACAAAACTAAGCGCTAGGGAAGTAAGCACAACTACAATAAGTAAAGAAGCAGGGGAAACACAATTTCCCTACCTTAGAGTTGCAAAATAATCAAATGCATATGTATAATAATATGCTTAAATGTAACACCTTTAGCTTAGCACTTATCAGATTTTATTTGGCTGATAACTTCTATCTTTGCAAAACTTAATTGTTGACCAAGGTGTAAGAAGTGGCTACTGTTGCACTATAGGATATTCAATATGATTTGCCCATGATGAGTCACTGACCTTTGCCGTCCACTCATTATATGAACTAATGGTTGTTTTACAGTGAATGGAGAAGCTCTACAACTGATAGTAAATGGCACACATTAGATGATGACAAGTGAAAAAAAAATTTGAAAATACTAAAAGAAACAAACTTTTGGTCATCTACATCATGGCACCCTTGTCATTAGCACTGCAAACCTGGAAAAACCATGTACGACTAACATGAGAAAATGCACAAATTTAACTTAAATGTTCTTAACATTGTGAAAAGGCATTTGTAATTTTAAAATATCACTTAATTAGTTTGTAATTCCATGTTCACCCCAAGATCATGCCAAATATTGAAAAACCAGCCTTTATTGTCATATGTGCGAAGTTTGAGATATTAAAGAAGTAGCATTAACAATCCTTGAAATGTTTTCATCTCTACTTCGGTTGGTTATCTATGGCAAAGTATGGGGTATTCAAATTTCTTTTTAGGCTCTATTGATGGCATTAATTTTACTATACCTATTAATGTTATCCCAGTTCAAGAAAAAAAATACAACAAGAAATTGATAATACCAATAACCGTGTCATTGCGTTAGAAGATTGATATTATTAAAGAAATAAATGGGTGCATGTACTAGTACATAACATGCCTTTAGTGTCGGTTTTTTAAAGCCTTTACTATTGGTTCTTAAGCGACACCTATGTGGGCGCCGCTAAAATCCCAACAGTTACGCGTCGGTTCTCAAACCGACGCCAAAACCCTTCACGTGCCACCAAAAACGCGTCAGTAGGGGGTATAAGCGTCGGTTATTAGGTTCGAAACCGACACCACATACCTTCGTGCCACAGAAAGGGAGCCATCTGGGGCACTATCGGCGTCGGTTTCTCAGTGATAACCGACAACCATCTCACCCGCTGCCACGGCCGTGCTGACCAGCACGGCCGTGTTGTCTGGCCTCTAGGGAAATCGACGTCGGTGACTAGTAGGGAAACTGACACTGTTATCCTATGTCGTCGGTTGTATATAAATATCTGATGCCTATTTTATGTATGGTCCGCTGCCACGGCCGTGCTGGCCAGCGCGGCCGTGGTGTCTGGCCTCACTAGGGAAATCGACGTCAGTTACGAGTATGGAAACCGACATTGTAACCATATATCGTCAGTTTTGTTCGAATAACCAACGTCGATGTTTTTTTTTCTTTTTTTCTGTCAGTCTGCAGACCTGCTGTGGCTGGTCGCAGGATGAGAAACCTGCAGTTCAGTTATGAACTGTAGGTTTTACGTCATCCATTGATATCAGCCAACAACATGCCACAAACCTGCAAACATTTTATCTCTTTTCACATTCAGACACATGTAGAAACATTCATGTATTGATGATTTTCACACACAATTCATAAAAATTCATTCACATTGTCATCATTGTCATCATTGTCAACAAAATCATATATTCAAAGAGCTATGAAACAGCAAAAGAAGCCACAATGAAGGGAAGCATGATGCAGATACAATACATAAAGTGCAGCACGTATAAGTGTTTCAGATTCATATAACAACATGACAGACTAACACATATATAGTGCATAACAACATCAGCGCCGAATTTACATACAACACTAGCTTAGTACATATATAGTGGGACTAAGGTGACGATCCCACCTGCTAAAACAGGTTACCGACAACTACATGTTACGACTAGAAGGTCGTGATTCAGCAACCGTATGCATTAGCAGGAGGACAAACAGATTTCACCACGAGTTAACATTGAAGAAGGTCTACTATCCTACACTGAGCTAAACAATTTTATCAGTACTAGCCTAAGGCACAAGTACCGTTCGTCGGGAAAATGACGGTTGTGGAAGCTTAGTGGTCACTACACAGTTGAATGTGTAGTGGCCACTAAGCTTCCACGACTGTCATTGTCCCGACGAACGGTACTTGTACCTTAGGCTAGTACTGATAAACTTGTTTAGCTCAGTGTAGGTTAGTAGACCTTCTTCAATGTTAACTCATGGTGAAATCTGTTTGTCCTCCTACTAATGCATACAGTTGCTGAATCACGACCTCCCAGTCGTAACATGTAGTTGTCAGTAACCTGTTTTAGCAGGTGGGATCGTCACCTTAGTCCCACTATATATGTACTAAGCTATAGTGTGGGGTGCTTGCTTTCTCTCCGACTGTTGCGCTTTGGATTTACAAAGCAGTGTCGATGGCCTGCATAGCTATGTCATGGCCGTCCTGCATAGCCTGTAGTCTTTGGCGAACACCTGCAAATTAAATAGAATTTCTATTAACTAGTATCCTAAAAAATTGATAAAAAACACACTTACATAATATAATTATAAATGAACATATAGATAGAAACCTCAGGATTATATTCTTAAAACTTACATTGTCAGGCGGTGCAAGCATGTCCTCACCCTCACGGTGATCATTAGCATGGTCATCATGGGAACATAATAAAAATATAAACATCCATGCCTCTAATATTGTGATCTTTTATCAATTAACAATCCTTCATTATGATCCCCGTGAACATACAAGTCATTGTCATCCCCAGCTTCAATGTTTGGTGGTGTTGGCAGCCCAAATGAGAATGGATTGGAGTCATCATACATATCATAGTACTCTTCTTCATCTATATGATCTTCAATGAACTGTCTTTTACCATGAAGAACAACCGACCATTTATCATTTGCAGGATCATCGATATAAAATACTTGTTTTTCCTGTGATCCCAATATGAATGGTTCACCCTTCTCGCCAATCTTTTCAAAGTTCACTAACATGAAACCCAATTCATCCACTATAACTCCTTTGTTGTTGTCAACCAAATTAAAATTAAAGAGCGGAATTCTGAAATCTACATAGTCAAACTCCCATATGTCTTCAATGACACCGTAATATGACATTTTAGCTTCACGTGGACTTTTATCCTTTGCACTTGCAAAATACATAGTCGACGCTTGAAGGGTGACCCCGTTGTTTTGGACGACACTCTTATCATCTTGACGCTTTGTGTAATATGAGAAACCATTTATGTCAAACCCTTCATAAGACATAACATTCAATTTTTGTTTAAAGGCGAGGCATTTGATGGTTTCAGTAACATTATCTAGTGTTTGAGATAGTTGATGTAAGACTTTATCTTCAAACCACTTAATATATGTCTTGTTATGCTCTCTAGCAAGCCACATTGAATTGGATCGAGGATATTATCTCTTGATGAAATTGGTATGTTCCTCGATATAAACACTCACTTCATCCATGTTGTGTAAAATATACAAGTGACCTTGCTCCAACTGCTCACGGCTGATTACTTTCACCCGTGCTCCCAAAACTCCTTTTCCAAAATGCTCCTCAATATTCTTGTCATTCACGGGAGCGTCATTACCACTCAGAAAGTCATTACAAAAATCCATAACCTCTCTCGCCACATAACCCTCAATAATACTCCCTTCAGGCCGATAACAGTTTCAAACATCACCTTTAAAAACGCTCATGTATCGTTCAAAGGGATACATAAAATGCAAAAAAACTGGTCCCAACATTTTCACTTCCCTAGTCAAGTGGACAACAAGATGTACCATGATATCAAAGAACGACGGAGGAAAATACATCTCAAGCTGACATAGGGTAACAACCACTTTTCTTTGCAAATTATCGAGAGTATCAGGGTCAACAACTTTGCTGCACAGACTGTTGAAAAAGAAACAAAGTCTAGTGATTGCAAACCTTACATGCTTCAGCAATATAGATCTAATTGCCACAGGCAATATTTGTTGCATTAGAATGTGACAATCATGAGATTTAAGACCTATCAACTTCAGATATTTCATTGATACCAATGTACGGATGTTGGATGAGTAACCCTGTGGCACCTTAACATTTACCAATCATTCACAAAATGCTTTCTTCTCCTTTCTAGACAATGTGTAACAAGCGGGAGGTAAGTATGTTCTTTTATTACCCATTTCACGTAATTCTGTTAATTCTGACCTTATTCCCATTTCACGTAGGTCCATTTTGGATTTTATCCCATCTTTAGTCTTACCTGGTATATTCAACAGAGTACCAATGACGCTATCACATACATTTTTCTCAATGTGCATGACATCGATACAATGCCTGACTGTCAAAGAACTCCAATAAGGAAGATCCCAAAATATCGACTTCTTCTTGAATAAAGACTTATCACTCCTTGTGGCCATCGTACATTGTGATCTCTTACCAAATTCATTGGCGATGTCTTTCACTCTTTCATAAACATCCTCCCCTGATATAGGTTTAGGTGAACTACGTTCCTCATTCCTTCCATTGAATGCTTTGCGCAACCTACGATACATATGAAATTTTGGAAGAAACCTTCAATGAGCAAGATATATAGTCTTGCCGCCGTGTTTTACTCGTATTGAATCAGTGTTCTCTTCACATATAGGACACACTTTAGATCCTTTGACACTATATCCAGACAAATTCCCATATGATGGAAAGTCATTCACAGTGCAAAACAACATAGCGTGCAAACATAATGTCTCTCTTCGTGAAGCATCATAGGTCATCACACCTTCACCCCAGAGTTTCTTTAAGTCATCAATCAGAGGTTCAAGATAAACATCGATATCATTTCCAGGTTGTTTAGGGCCCGATATCAACAACGACAACATAACGTATTTATTTTTCATACACAACCAGGGAGGAAGATTGTATATAACAAGCATGACTGGCCAAGTGCTATGTTGGCTGCTCAATGTCCCGTACGGATTCATCCCATATGTACAAAGCCCAAGTCTTAGATTCCTATCCTATTCACCAAATTCAGGGTACAATAGATCAATCTTCTTCCACTGTGGGGAATCAGACGCATGTCATAGGATCCCATCATTAGTTTTCTTAACATCTGCATGCCACCTCAAATTCTTTGCATCTATAGGATTGGCAAACAAGCGTTGAAACTGTGGTATTATAGGTAGATACCACATCACCTTGGCGGGAGAACCATTTTTGGACTCCCCCAAAGTCGTCAATTTATACCTTGACGCACCACATTTCGAACAATCTTTCAAATTCACATAGTCCTTTTGAAATAATACACAATCATTCAAGCATGCATGTATCTTCTTGGCCTCCATTCCCATTGGGCACAACAATTTCTTTAACCGGTATGTTGAGATCGACAGCTCGTTTCCTTCAAGAAGAATTTCTTTCAACAAAGACAACAATGACGTGAAGCTTTTGTCGCTCCATCGATTGTTAGCTTTTAGTTTATACAATCTCAACACAACACTAAGCTTCGTAAACTTACAACCCGTGTATAATGGTATCTCATCATCATGTACAATGTTTCTAAACATGGGAGGTGGATCAGTGTGCTCTACCCCACAACTATCCAACATCGCATCAATGATGTCTACTGGAACTGGTTTATTCACATCTACGTCATCGGAGGCAATTTCTTCTTCCATACAAGCACTGCTATTGACATCCACTGGTTTCAGGTTTCAAATCTCTCCATGCCAGTGCCATTCTGTATGGCCTTGTACAATTCCGTTGCACATGACATGACTTCTGATTTCGTCACCAATACTGACTTTCAAGTTGTTACCGCAATGCCTACATGGACAGTAGAACCTATCTCCTGGTTGTTTCCTATGTTACTCGGCAAATCTAACAAACTGATCAAGACCAGAAATAAACTCTGGGGTGCAGCGATTGCGAATGGACATCCATGATCTATCCATTCTCTGATCAAAGAGAAAATAAGTATTTATTACAACAAGATTAGGGTCTAGGGTAAACAGATTCGAGTTTATGGTTAAAACTTTAGGGTTTAAACATGTGATGTCATTCTTAAATGTGTACCACCTATCCCATTCTTGAACACCTAATCTCACTAGTAAGTGTATAATGTGTATTAGGTTTTCAAGAAAATTTCGGCAGCATTTCCCCGTTGTTCTCCAAGTACATATGTACTTAGAGAACAAACGGGGAAACACTATCAAAATTTTCTTGAAAACCCAATACACATTATACACTTACATCCTAAGTGAGATTAGGTTTTCAAGAACAGTCCCAAACCGGGGACTATCCAAGATTTACTCCTAACGAGTAAATCTTGGACGGGTTTCTAGGCCAACAAATACAACACCAATTCCTTGTTCACAACCCCATTCAACACACAATTTCTTATAAAAACATTTGTGGACAGCCATAACAACATATCAATGCTTCCTAAATTAATCAACATTAATAACTTATGAATGTTTAGATGCATTTAAAAATAAAGCTCTAAATTTAAATAATGTGATGAATAAAAAATCATTAGATGAACAAGTAGATAAGTAAATACAAATCAGTATTTAAGTAAATACAAATCAGAGGGCGAGACAGAGGGTTTTTGGGGATGTTTACCTCTGTTTGATCCCAGTCGGGTGTCTTGCTCTGGAGTAGGGAGAGAGGCGAGACAGATGGGTGCACATGGAAGCCGAACGGGCGGGCAGAAGGTCGGCGAGCTCCTAAACCGTAATGGAAGTGATCATTGAAAACATAGTTATACTAAGTATAAAAGAACATTTATAATGAAATTTATCAGTAATTTTTAACATTCAATAACCAAGCCAATCATCAATTCAGTTAGAAGCATTCATGTAGCAACTTTCAGTTCCATTCATTAATCTCTTTTTACATCCACACACAGGGGTTGGTGTACCCCTAAACAGTAACTAAACAAAGGGGTTGGTGTACCCCTAAACATGCACATAATTAAAATACCTATTAATACAGACACGTCGAGATAGATAGACAACTAAATATTACACCAACATGGTCCCGCGTCAGTAACTTCGAGGACTTATCATTGTGGCGATCTTCTCCTAAAGTTCAGAAAAGAAAGCAACTATGAGTATTGATTGCTTTCAGACAAAAAGTGTAAACACAAATTTTTTGTCTTGACAATTATATTTGTTAATTGGACCTACCATGGCCTTTTTGATGATGCTGTGTCGCAGAGCTCCTCACTATATTTAGACGAATCTAAACTGACATGGGCCTCATAATCAGATTCATCATAGATGATATCCTCTGCCATGCTCTCATACCACAGTAGATGATCGGGGGTCTCGCAGTTGATGTTGGTTATCCAAACGGTGATGGTATTATGGCCACTGGATGGAGAAAAAGCCTGTCGCTACGGCCCACATGCATCTTTCCAATCCAATCACGCCAACTGGATTTTGATACACGATTTCCCGCCAAATCATACTCAACCTCGATAACATGTGAATAATTGCCAAAATTTAGGGTCACTTCACCAGGCCTGTAGTGTCTTCCTTTTAGAAAACGCCAATGTTTGGGTATGGCCAATTGGTTTAAGGAACGATCATCTAGGATGATGTCCAATTGTTCTTCAATAGGGAACGTTAACATTGGCATAGAGGCCCAGTTCATAGTGACTGTTGTGGGTGGACAGAGACTGCATAATATTAGTATTAACAAAGTGTACGTAAGTACATATAACGATTTTATATATTTTCAAAAAAAGTGTAAGTACATATAATGATGTTATAAATTTTCAGACTAGTATTTTCTATAATTTGATGTATCTTGGTATTTCATAAAATGAGGTGACACTTATTATCTATTTGTTTAATCAACACTCATATTTAGTTTTATGAGTACATGACACTATGTTTGAAATACTATTTAAAAGGATAAAAGAACATACTTATAATAAGGACCCAGGCACATTCTAATCATTTTGAAGTGAATCAGAAAATGAACAGGAGCCTGGCTCCTATCCGCTAGTAACATCAAAAAAGTCAAACCTAAAACTGGAAATGCACACTACAAATTTTAGCACGATCATGTATGAATGCAAAACAATACTGAACTGAATTAGGATCAATCATAGGGATTGGTTAACTAAATTATCATTGACATCTACTTGTTTAAAAAAAAGGTTAAGCCAAAGTCAACACATATCAACAACACACATTAAAAAATAAGTTAAGCCAAGGATGAATTGAGGATGCAAACCTAGTCAATTGGAGGCTATACCTCTAGCAGTGGTAGTGGTGACGATAATGGCAAGCTCTAGTTCCGGCTACTGTTGTTGGCGCTGGCTCTGGTTCCGGCTGCTGCTGTTGGCACTGGCTACTGCTAGCATCGGCGAGAGGAGGACCGGCTGGAGGAGAGGACCACCGACGGTGGCGGCTCCACGAACGACGAGCTCCACGAACACCGAAGATCTCCACAAACGACAAGCTCCACGGCGGCGCTTCACGGCAGTGGCAAAGAGATCGACGAGCTCCACGAACGCCGGCGACCTCCACAAATGGCAAGCTCCACGGCGACGCTTCACGGCATCGGCGAGCAAGGAGATCGGCGGCGGCGAGCAAGGAGAACACCGGAATCGCCAGAACCTAATAGCCGATTGCAATCACAGAGAGAAAGGGGAAGAGTCGGGCTCACTCGCACTATATTAAGTTAACATTTGGTGTCACTTTCTAATAAAAACCGACAATATAAACTTTAAATGTCAGTTTGCAACAAACCACTGAAACTAAAGGGAGGTGAAAATTTTTGCGGTTATTCGCGCGAAAACACAATAGCGTCAGTTATTGTCACAAAACCGACGATAAAAAGTGAGCAAATTTCTATCTCGCAGAAAACCTTTAGTTGTCGGTTCCTCTCTTAAACACCGACGCTGTATGTCAATTTTTGGAGGCAATTTTTTTCACTGGAAATTTTGGTTTTGGCGGTTACTTTTAGGTGTCAGTTTCTTATTAAGGAAACGACACTTAATAAAAGCGATACCTGTGTCTGGTCGCCCTTCACAGATTGATGTCGGCTTATTTTAAACACCGACGCTGTATGATTTAGGTGTCGGTTTTTTATTACAACCGACACCAGAAAAAGTGACGTTATAAGCCATTTCTGTAGTAGTGATGGAAAATCAAGGATGAATAATAGAACCACTAGAAGCGGTGATATAACTAATTTAAGATCTACCAACCTTGTAAACTAGAAGGAAGAATGGGATAGTGAGTTTCTCAATGAACTCTTACCTTATTAAGGTAACAAAGTCTATTTTTAGCAGAACTGTCCCCATCACTTATGAAGTAGTTGGCCAATGAGGTTGGGACCTCAATGAAGAAGAAAGCTTCGCCACTAATTCTGCCTATGAAGTTCTTTGCACGAACAAATCTAGGTGCAGGTATGGACCTCTATACGGGGAGCTAAGGTACTTGGGAAACAAAAAATTCCATGTGGTGTGCTTACCATGAAGCCCTACTCACCAATAAATGTTGGTGTGTAAGAAGAATGATGCTTGGAGAGGTATGCCTATGATACAAATGTTGAAGTAGAATCCACAACTCATGCTTCATGGAAATATGAGAAAGCTAGGGAGGTGTGAAGGCTCTTACCCAACTTCACATTGTTGCATGGTTTCTTTAACTCTAATTATGATATTTGAATAATTAAGCATGTGAAAATGAAGGTGGGGAACTTGCATTTTCTTTATATGTTGTTTGAAAATTAGAAAATAGAGAATGAAGAAGTTTTCTATGCAGGACAGGTTACTCTAGACCACCAAATAAAAATGACATCTGTGATGGTGGACAGGATTACAAAAGCTTGGAAAATAGAAGAGAAGTTTAAAATTAATAATTCGAATATGTATCAGGAAGTATGGATCTGGAAACCAGTTGGTGTTTGTTAAGTGCAACACCAAACTACTAAATGCAGCAACTACAATAGCAACCATTCGAGAGTACTAGTAGCTGGCTAGTGGGAAACATTCAAAATGTGAAAGTGCATGCTGATAAGGAAGCTGAGATGACTGCAAGAAACATGGCCTTGGACACTAATTGCTTAGGAAATGAAAACTTAACTCTGGGGACTTTGTTAACTAGACTCTTTAGAAGATATCTCAGCCAGGAAAATAGAGGACCCCTTGTACCAGCTACTAACTAAAGAATAAATATGATCAATATTCAAAGTACCAAGACATATAAGACTCGTAGGCATCTGCTTGAATAGGGAAAGAAACCAAAATTTCAATAGGATCAGAATAAAAAATATATCGGGAAAACTGAATGAAAAGTTAGAAGCAAGCCATCAACATACATCTGAACATAGACATGCCTCAGATTTTCATTGGTGACTGACGAATCCAATCCACATAAAAATATACAAAGAGATAGACTTTCAGAAAAATGAACTAGAGAAATTCTAGTGTGAAAATGAAACAAAACACACAAAAGTATTTCCTGGATCATCAGATTGAGTTGGGATGCTCTGGTTCATAAGTTCAAAGTACAAATGTAAAAGGTCAAGTTACATTATGTACTCTTTTCTTTAGGATAGAACATGTCAAACAAAATTTGAAGCTGTATTCAAATTAGAGGTGGTGGGAAGTATCATTCAATATGGTTATGCAGAATAAACAAGAAGAATGGTCTCGTGTTGAACTACATAAAAACAAGTCATAGGGATTGGAAATACCATCACTCATATCTCATTTTAAATTTGAGTTTTCTTGATGTCAAGAATGTATGTGAGATTTATTTATCCTTACTCTTTGAACTTTCTCCTTTGAAAAATAATAAATCTCCTAAGAATCCACACAAAGTTTCCTAACAACATAATCAATATTAACATCTCTCTGTTGTGCATAAAGACATGAAAGTGTCTTCTTCAAGCACACATTATTATACAACTGATTTTGCACACCCTTCTCTAACTCTAGTCATTATGCTATAGCTTCTACACTTCATTCGTCTCCTACTACTAAAGCTATAATAAATTCTCTTTTTCCAAAGACATTAATTACCTCTGGTGTACAGGTGCCTCTGACTATTGATCATATGTGATATGCTTTTTTTGTTGAAAGTGTGCTTTTAAAGAATTACTACAAACAATAAACATTGTGGCAATGTTTTGATCTATTAGCAAGAACCAGAGTAAAAGTTTTTATGGATTCCATCTATAGTTTAATGGAACATTCTAATTGTTCCACGTTAGAGTATTTACTACCACATCAAGCAACGAAATAAAGAAATAGACTTAGCTCCATGGTCATTTAATAGTTCCTGAAGGTTGCCAGAATTATGTTCATAGTTCTATTTACTGCCACATTTAATGAAGATAATGTTCTTGCAGCCAAAATATAAGCAATGTATACCAAAATAATCAAAATGACTAGATTAAACACAAATTGTGCCGCTTAGAAAAACTACGTTCTTAAATGAGAAACCAAAATTTGCAGATTACATCATTAAGGAAACATGTCAAAAATTGACATGATTTTATATTGAAGACTTTTGAAATAAAATCTGAGAAATTTTGACGTTACCAAGCTACCCATGATCAGATTATCTACTGACAACATAAACTCAATACAAAATTTAAAGGAGAACCTTTATGAACCTAAAAAGTCAATGTAATATACCAAAGAACATATGATTTAAGGGAGGTGGATCGTAGCGCATGAGAATTCAATATTTTGGTGTATGTAAACCACATGCTTAGCCATTTCAAGACCATTATCTATGTCATCCGGATCCAAGATCAACAATAAGAGATCAAAATGTGGTAAAAGAGGAGGATGATTATTTTTTTAGCTGGGGTTCTTTGAAGATCTTATTGACCCATATAATAAAAATAATAAAATGTTATTGACCACTCCCATTGCTAAATGATGATTGCATACAAGGCTATATATTCAATTATCCTAGTATAATATGCAAAACTAGAAATTTCAATTTGTATTAATAGATTACGAGTGCAAAAGTGTGTTGAACATAAAATAATATGCAGGAACAACAAGCTCTCCATGAACACAAACTTTCCAGTAAAGAACATAACAAAAGGCCAAACGTAGAACAAGCTAAGCCCAATACTAACTCTATATAAGACAACCTCAAAGTATTTGAAGAACTGCAGGAAAAACTTACTTTTCCTAGAATCTATAATCTTGAATACAAAAGCTCAGATATCAAAAAGAGCTTCATAAAGACCAACTCTGTAATGCTATTGGAGACTAGCTCCAAAAATATCAAACTAAATTTTTAGTAGCTTCAAGAAGTATAAGAGAATCACTATATGCATATCAACTATAATATGTGACGAATGTAATTCATAGTTCATCATAGGCCAAATTTGTAATACTACTTGAGACTAGCTCCACAAAAATTAAACTATTTTTTGTGGCTTCAAGACCTATTAAAGGATCAGTATACGACCAATGCAATTCATAGTTCATCACAGGAAGACTTCACACAATTTTCATTTGGAAGTCTGCATATACAGTTATAATTTTTAGATCTATGGAGACACCAAGTGCTTCAGTTGTAAGGACACTCATGTATTTGTTTCTTCAACCATCAGGAAGGTGTGGTCCGTGGTCATGGTGGCTCTTGACTACAATACCTAACTTGACCTTTTATTTAAGTAATAATGAAGCATCATGAATATTCTTTATAGGGCCTTGATTAGTAAGAAAGAAGGGGCCAATATTGGTTTTGAGCTATGGAGCAACTGTCTTACTCAACCAGGATAGAGTTAAGTTTTGAGATCATAAGCCCAATGCCATAAGCAACAAACTCTTATCAGTAGCTGCACCACCTGTGACCTGGATACTGAACTATTTCTGGGCATACAAGCTGCTAGACAGTTAACAATTTCTATGAAGAATGTCCTGTCATACCATTTGGTAGCAGCCAAATAATGAAGTTAATTAATTTCTCTTCGGTGGTCATACAATAGATGAGCAATGGTGCTCAAATGTAACTTAAATTACTTTCTATTCTCAAATCCAAAGGCTCTATTCTAAAGTAAAACGTCTGGAATTTCAACAATTGTTGTAATGCTTTTGTAAACATTTGAATTGCGTACTATCACGTAATATGTAACTAACAAACAAGTATATTACAAGTCATCACGTCTAGAGATAGCCTCTAGATATTTATTCACACTTTAGAAGTAGTGGTTTCATATTTTTGTTTCTATAATCAAATATGGGTGACATATCACAAGATGAATTAGTAGATCATATATTTAAAAATGTTCATATACAAATGAGATACTAAATTTCTAGAACTATACACATGATTCTGGTTATGTCAATTACCTTTATTCTTTGTCTCTTTAGTCTTATATGCCTCGTCAGGAACTCATTGTTTTAATATAAAACGACACCAAAAGTTTCAAACAGGAACCCACAAGTAACTTTAAAGTTAAATATCAAGTAGCCCCATTATATAAAGAACCAAATATTCAATGGGGCAATTGTAGGAAACTAAGTTAAAGAAGTTGTATATTTCAACACAAAAAATAGAAGATTCGAGATTATTTATCTTAGCCTCACGACTGCCAGTGTCATAATCTAACAATACGCAGTGCAGGGGTATAAATACTATCTATTGTAGTTAAGAATTAATAAGTGATAAAACCAAGAAGTAATAACTAACTTGTGGTACGATTTGGTGCATAAAATAATAGAATGAATTTTATGATGCATTCACTATGGTCCTAAAAAATCCACATCCAAAACATGTCATTACAGTGGTTGATGCACGACAACTGCATCCAGAGGAAAATGTTGAAATTGAATCATGGTGACTAGCATGTTCCCTGTGTATGAATATATTATACAATAATAGAAAGAAAAGTGGATAGGAAAAGGAAAAAGATAAACATACAAAGTGCATCTTGGGTACTTCTTGTACTTTATGGCTAAGTACAAGTAGAAGTGGAGAGATTAGAATTCTTTGATTCTTTGCCAATGTGTAAACGCGTGACGTGACTATATTCCTCTGCTTCACTCAGGCGCACTTGGCCAATGATCCATAAATGGAGGAGGATTCTCTCACAGAAAAGGATGTGTTCTGACAATGCCATAGGCATGTATAAATATCATTCTCCAATAGGATTTCATGGAGATAATTCTAGCCCAAGTCGTAAGACTTAAGTGTTGGGGATGGGGAAATTATGATTGTAAAGATGGTAGAAGGATTAGTAATTTGGATTTGGCAGACGAAAGGGGAGTGGGAAAGTAAGGGAGACTGAGATGTGTGTGCGGGCACTAATGGGATGTCAAAGTGGGGCAATATAGGTGATACAAGTGAATCCGCGTGATGGAGAATTGAGATTCGAAATTGGGTAATGCATATATCAGAGCAAATAAAACGTACTTGTTTCCCAGTCCAGCACCATGGAAGAGCCTAGTTGTCAATTTCTTCAATGCTCATCTTACCACAAAGTGTTGCGATCTACATACAGTGGCCGCTGGCACGGAGAAGTGGACTAGATAAGGAAAGCAGTGTCTTTGGGTCGAGCAGATTGCAGCTAGGGAGGATGATAGAGAACCAAAGATGGGGGGAAAGTGGAGAGATCCTTTTAGTTGAGCATTCAACTCGTGGTGGAGGAGAAGGGGGTGAGGATAAGAGAGACTAGGGAGTTGTGTGGGGAGGTAGGAAATAGCAGAAATGGGATACGAAAAAACTGGTGGGAGATTTGGATGTCGAAAGTAGGATTTGAGTTTTGGGTGGGAAGAATTGCTACATTTTCCATTACATTTTTTAATGATTGTAAGGAAAGGTTGTTAATAACTACATATATGATAAATATAGTTAAACTATATGTAGTTGATTCTAACTTTTTGAGTAGTGAGGAAATGAAAAATGAGATCATATGTTTGATAAGGGTACAAGTATTGTTCTTGTTTGGATATTACTATGGAAGAAAAATAGACAACTATAATACATAAAATTAGAATGTGCATTGACTGATGATAAAATCTCATTAGTCATGATATGGGATATCAAGTCAAACACATAGTTACTAGATAGAGAACATTGTACTGGGCAAAATCACCTTGAGAGTGATACATGGAGACCATGGAATGGTAGTCAGATTCAGATCTCATAGTGATAGTGGTGACTGTGGTTCTTAGACCTAAATTCAGTACACTCATCACATGTCATTTGATGTATTTTTACATCACATAACATGACATTGAATAAGGATTGTCGTAAAAGTAAAGCTCGGGTGCATTGTGACAGATGGAGATTGATTGTGAGTGATGTAGATGTAATGTGTCCCTCCTATAGAATATTGATATCCTCACCACTTGGTAAGAAAGACAAATAATGTATGGTCATACTTGTGTGATTCCATATGTGATATGTGAGATCACATGCATCTCATATAGTATACTTTAGTTCAAGGAACATGAATTGAATGTTAAGAGGATGATGATTCCATACCTCGAATTCAATCTTGATATCAGAGACAAAGGAACTATATGATCACCACAACACTAATAAAAAATTGTAGGTTGAAGTTATTGTAACATCCCTGACCTGGGTTATGAGTTAACCCTAGGTGTTTTGCTTAAATATGTAATTAAATCTTTGTGATTAACTCTGAGCATGTAATTAAGTTTCTCAGAAACATATATTTCAGTAATTGCTCCTTTTCATTTAAAGTTGTAGCATTGTTTTGATATACAGGTTCCTATGTGCAATTTACCCAGTTAAAAGGGTTAGCTTGCAATTTGCACATGTTGAGATGTTCCTCTGATGTTGAGACATCATGAGAATCTTTTTGGTAAAGTTTGAGGGATTTCCCAAGCTAGGGCACCAAGGTGCAGCTGTGGAAGCAATCCCAGTGCTTGAAACCTTAAATTGGGGTAAAATGCAATTTACCCAAATTAAGGGATGCAAATTGTGGAATATGTCATCTAGTGTATCTTTTTAGACTCTTGCCAACATTAAGAGAAGAAATGATGAGGGAGTCACCTCATTTGAGTTATCAGGTTATGAAATATGCCTTGTGATTGAATAATCAGGGTATATGTGCAAAAGCTCTTTATGTATGTACCTTATTATTAGATTGTTCTTCTTTGCCTTCTTTTCTAGACCTTAAGATAAGGTTTGTCCTTAGAATAAGGAGGAAGGGACGAGCAAGTAATGAAGGAAGGACTTAGTTGGAATTAGGGGAAACTTATGGGCCTTTAATGAAACATCACCCAAGTATTTATACACTTTACTTCTCTAAGCAAAGAAACCTTTCCTTCGTGCATATCACTGTTTCCTCTTTGCTTGGCCGACTAATGACTATCTTGGAGCTCAAGAGGAACGACCAAGGGTGCAAGGTAGGTTTGAACCCCTCTTCTTGCCTAATTCCATGGCTAGAACTCGAATTCAAGGTCATCTTCATGGCTAATTCTTGAAACCCTACCTTTCTAGCCGTCTCTTTTCATCCTTCCTTGGAGTTTTCACCTTGGACAACCTGTGGGAACTCAAGGAAGCCATTAGAGCTTGGAGCTTGAAAGCTTGGAGCTCAAGGAGCAAGCTTTAGGCGGGTTTTATAACTCTAAACCATGCTTTACTATGAACATCTTTTATATGCGGTTTAATGATAGCTCTTAATGTTTCCCTACTTTTCCCTGCTATTTTGCAAGCAAATCCATGGGATATTCGTACTGTTCTTGAGCTAGAAGATGAAGGCGTGATTTCCAAGAAAAACCCACCGCTTTTCACTTCCTTAAACGGTCTCACCAGTTTGCTCTCTCAGTCTCAAGACCACGAGGTGAGCAAATGGTCTCTTGACCGCGACAGGGAAAACGGTCTCCAAGACCGTTTGGCCCCGTTGACCGAGCGTGGACCGTATACAAATTCTGTTCCTAATTATATAGGCTAATTACCCTCAAAATTTGGGAGGCTAACTCCAAAGGAATCGGGAGATATGACCTTTTTAAGTAACAACTTTAAATGAATTTATTCCTGATTTTCAAACGGTCTGAATTTGCCTTTTTGGGCAAACGGTCTCAAGACCGTGTAAGGTCGTTGACCAGGCGTTGACCGATGATATTACTGTTCAAAATAATGTTAATTAACAACTCACCAAGTTTGATGGTCTAATTCCAAACGGGCTAAGAGTTGAAGGGTGAATACTAGGGCTAACCCTAGATGAAATCAGTACTGAAATTATGGTGACCTAATTAGGGTTTTTAGGGTTGATTGACCTAAACGGTCTCAAGACCGTTTAGGGGTTACCCAAATGGTCTCAAGACCGCGAGGGCAATCAACCATGACCGTTTGGAGGTCTGGGGTCAAGATTAGTTGACCAATTGAAGGTACAATTACACCAAATTACATTGCAATTAAAATATGATATGATCATCAACTCAATAGGTCAGACCTGGATGAATTTGCACTAGAATCCAAAATTGGATGGGCAAACGGTCTCAAGACCATTTTTGGAACTCATCCAAACGGTCTCAAGACCGAGAGGACAATCACCCAAGACCGTTTGAAGGTCTAGGTTTAAGTAATTTGACCAATTGAGGACCTAATTGCAAATAAGTTGTCAATATAATCAAATTCTGTTTTGTGGTTCAATCATGGTTCAACCCCTATCAAATCACCTTAGACTTTGATGAAATCTTGGGCAAACGGTCTCAAGACCATGTGGGGTCCACCCACATGACCTCAAGACCGTTTGGGCCAAGTTTGGGCCCAATTGGAGCTAAATTGAAGGGTTCAACCTTGTGTTGATGCACATTGTTGAGTATTGATGGGTGAACATTGATAGACCCTAATTGAATCATTTTCAACCCTAATTGGTCAACAATTGAGGGTCAATTGAATAACCAATTGGTTAAGCATAACCTTAGTTGACCCAATCCATAGGTGGTCAACAGAGCTTTGACCTTTTGAGGGCTTCAACATCGGTTGACATCATCGATTGTATCTTTGTTTTTGTTGATGGACCAAACGGTTGAGACCATGTGAGAGGGCTCGCGGTCTCAAGACCGTGAGGGGGCTCGCGGTCTCAAGACCGCGAGGGGCCTCACGGTCCTGAGGTCAAAGTGGGCAAACAGTCAACATCTCTTCGCGATCTTGATATCAACTTGGCCCTCGCGGTCTTAACATTAGGTTGAGCTTCGCGGTCTTGAACCATTTGAAGAGGCTCGCGGTCTTGGAGTCTAAGGAGGCTCGCGGTCTTGAGGAGGCTCGCGGTCTTGAAAAGTCAAATTGGCTAAACGGTCAACACTTTCATACGATCTCAACTCAATTGAAGAATGATGGTTGAAGGTTAATCAATGTGATTCAAAGTTGACTTCTTTCAATCAATTGATGAAATAAATGGTTCAATGTTGCCCTAATCAAACCCTAATGATAACCTAGGATATTAAGGGGTTAATTGACTAGGATTTTGACCATGATGATGATCAATGGGGTGAATTACCAAAATACCCCTGAAGGGTAAATTAAGTAATACCTTGATCAAATCAAACCCTAATCACATGATGGTGATGTTTTGGGCTATGTTATCCTATGATGACTCAATCCAACCTGATCTAGAGTGATGTTGACATCACCTAATAGTATGAGGAGAGAGAAAGTAATTTAAGAGAGAGAAAGTACTTCTAGAGAGAGAAAGTACCCTTTTCAGGTGAAAATTCAATTAAAGCATCTCCAATGCACAGGAATGAGCATAATTAGGGTATGATCCACCTGTGTGAGATCATAGAAACCCTAATTATGATAAATGATGAACCTTTAACTAATCTAAGAGCATCAATGAAGATGTTACTCATACATGATGATGTGATGAGTTCAATTCACCTTAATGTGAATAGTAAACCCTAATTCAAGGGTGATGACATGTAATGTGAATAGTAAACCCTAATTCAAGGGTAATGGCATGATTTTTGAATATTAAACTCTATTTGATGTGAATTAGAGATTTAACTCTTATAACAAGAGTAGGAAGTATATTCTTTATTTTTGTATTACCTTTATCAGTTGTATTAACCATGCAGGTTCTGATATGAAGGTAATCATATCCAGGTATGGATGTTGATGTTATATTCATTAAAGGCATGTTGTTAGACTTATGAATAAGTAAAGTAATCTGATGTCTTGTCAGTGGCATCCTATGCTGATAATGGGCTGTGAGAGCCATGAATACCATCAAGGTCATGCCTTAGAGATGACTTGTGATGAGGATAATGAGAAATGATGATTGATATGAGTTAGGCCTGTTACATTTAGTATTCTTCTTTTATAGCTGCTATGCTATTGTTATTGTTTGAAGAACAATGTATGCTGTTAAAGAATACTGAATGTACCTAACTAATCAAGTATAATGTAGAGCCCTGATCATAGATCCATCATTGTCAGAGATTAAGTGATGGTGAAATAGGTTTTCCTCAGGGAACTCCTGGAGCACATACTTTTGAGTATGTGGGGTACATGGATGTGTAGAACCTTACATCCTAGTGTAGGAAAGTGATGTAGATGTGTAATCCATCCATCCTTCACTATATTTCCATATCGTATCAGTGGTAGGTAAACATGAAACCTCCTGATGACGAAGAAAGCACAGATATCCGTATTAGTGGTAGGTAAACATGAAACCTCCTGATGACGAAGAGAGTACAGAACGCCACTGTGAATCTAGAATAGCGAAGGACCAGTTTACCCTGGTGAGCTATAGTAGTAGAGACACGAGATGTCCTACAAGTGATCCTCTTACAGACTGAGGAAGGTGAAGGTCATGAGAATCCGGCTCTCTTAATGACCTATGTATGATACTGATGTGACTTCTCAGCGATCAATTGGGGTATGAGTGGTAAACCTCATCTCCACAGGGCATAATGTTGTTTGTAAAACATAATCAACCATGTAGTATAACTTGTTAGAGATAACTCCAAGTTAGTTGATTGATGTTACATTGCAATAGTGTTTATATTCTCCATATCTCCTAAATGGTTGAGATCTTGTTATACCTGCAACTTTTATAGAATGCTTTGAAGGCTTTACTGCTTAAGATATTCTTTGATGTTATAATAAAGCTTCTGACGAAGAGTTATAACTCTCGCTGGGACAATTATGTATAATCGTCTCACCCCGTAGACTTCAACTTTTTAGGTGGACGTCAGAGACGAAGGAACCAGCCTACAGGTGACCAGTCTCAGCAGCAGCACCAAGGGCAGCAGTAATCTCAGGTGGAGATTGTCCTGCCATGTGGTGTAGTTAGAGTCAGTCCTATGTGTCCTCTGTACTCTCAGGTCTTGGAGTCTTTTGTATAGTGATCTTGAGATTTTGTATCTTGATGTATATAATTACTCAAGAAGTAATTATCCTGAGATGTAAACAGTTTATCTCTCTTTATGAAAGAAGCTTTTATGGATCCAAGCTCTTGTCTCGAAAAGTTTTAATTTCCCGTGATTTTTGTCTTCCGCTGATTACCGATTCGCTTCCGCTACATTTTAATCGTGTTTATGTCATGGTTTGGAGATCAGATCCCACAACTAGTGGTATCAGAGCTCTAGTTCAGTTGAGTCTACAGAGGCATAGGACTTAGGATGTCGAGTCTATCTTTAGTACTCCTTCCTCATCTAATAGAATCTTCTGCTCCCCAGGAGAAGAAGATACATAAGAATGTCAGAACATCATGATGAGTACGTGGCAGAGAGTATGCTAGTGCACCTCGAGGTGGTGCAAGGGTTCCAAGGATAGAACAACCTGCACCTGAGTCACCAAGAGAGCCACCCCAGTTCGACCCAGCTGACATGAGTGATCCAGCTGTACAGATGATGTTCGGGCAGTTAATGACTGCCATGACACATATAACCGATAGGATGCCCATTCCTGTACCTAGGGCACCTGTCCAGCCTGAAGCACAAGGTATCGGTAAGACATTCAAATGACTTCGTCATGTCGGAGCTACCGAGTACTTCGGAACAACCGACCCTGCAGATGCTGACTTATGGTTGACAGAGTTGGAGAAGGCTTTCAGGATTCT
Source organism: Alisma plantago-aquatica (assembly GCA_963693085.1). NCBI lineage: Eukaryota > Viridiplantae > Streptophyta > Magnoliopsida > Alismatales > Alismataceae > Alisma > Alisma plantago-aquatica. Next base: position 617,704,395 of record OY856415.1, read on the forward strand.
TATGATTCCGGAAGCTGAGAAGGTTAGACATGCTGTCTATCTTCTCAAAGGCAGTGCTGGTCACTGGTGGAACATGGAAGAGTAGAAGAGACCTGGAGTAGAGTTCTCATGGGAAGAGTTTCGTCGGGAATTTATCAATGGATATTTTCCAAAGACCTTCCTAGATGAGAAGATCTCTCAGTTCGAGAAACTAAGGCAGGGTATGATGAACATTAGCGAATATGAAGCTAAGTTCATGGAGTTGTTGCGGTTCTGTCCGCACATGGCTGCTACGGATGAGGAAAGAATCAGAAGATTTGAAAAGGGTTTGAATTCTGATATGTCAACCCCTGTGTCTGCCTTAGAAAACAGAGAGAGATTCTCTACCTTCGTTGAGTCAATCCGAAGGATAGAGAGATCTGTGGCTGAGAAAAGACAAACCCATAAAAGATATCCACAGTTCCAGGGTTCTTCATCTAGGGATTCCAAGAAACCTAGATTCTCTGCACCTAACCCTCCACCACCCAGATCGAGTTTTCAAACTCAATGGACACCAAGCAGAGGTAGAGGACGGAGTCAACCGCTTCAAGGAACGCACAGTTCTTCATCAGTGTCAGTTATTGGACCACCCAAACCACAACAACAGGAGAGAAGTTGCTACAACTGTGGTAAGGTGGGACACTTGATGAAGGATTGCCGTTCTAGGCCTGTCAGTGTGACACAACAAACCCCGAGACAGAATCAACAGGGATCTTAGAATAGACAACATCAAGGAGCAGCTCGAGGACGTGGACAAGCGTCTCAAGCTGGATCATCAGCACCACCTCAACACCAGGCGACTGCGAGGTTTTATGCTATGAACCCACCTGAGGCAGTGGTCAATCCACGGGTAGTGGCAGGTCAGATGAAACTTTTATATTCTGATATGTCTACATCCTGTGTTGTATCCGTTCTGATTGATCCAGGTGCTACGCACTCTTTCATCACTCGTGAAGTGATTCGTAACTTCAATGTGACTGTTAGTCATAGAGCAGATAGTTTGTTGTTAGAGACTCCGTTAAGTGGGTCTGCCGTTTTGCAGGAGGTATGTTCTCCCTGCATCCTTTTCTTTTCTGACCATCGCATTCAAGTGGATCTTATACCACTTGATATGCAAGGATTTGATATAATCCTTGGGATGGATACCTTAGAAAGGTATAGAGTTGTCTTGGATTGTGAGTCCAAGTTGGCTGTGTTTGCTGATGAAAGCAACACATGGATCTTTCAAGGAGAAAGAAAGATTCTGCCCACCTGTCTTGTATCAGCTATGGTTGCTGATAAGCTGTTGAGGCAAGGATGTTATGCATTCTTAGCCCATGTGGTAGATGTTACCAAGGAAAGTTCCAATCCTGCTGAAGTTCCTGTAGTCAGGGAATTCGAAGATGTATTTCCTGAAGAACTTCCTGGTATACCACCACCTCGGGAGATTGATTTTGAAATTAATCTGATCCCAGATACGAAACCCATAGCACAAACTCCGTATAGAATGGCGCCTGCCGAGATGGCAGAACTCAAGAAACAGCTTCAAGAGCTACTTGAGAGAGGTTTTATCCGACCGAGTACTTCACCTTGGGGTGCTCCGGTCTTGTTTGTTAAAAAGAAAGATGGGTCAATGCGGTTGTGCATCGACTACAGACAACTCAATAAAGTAACAATAAAGAATAAGTACCCTCTGCCGAGGATTGATGATCTCTTTGACCAGTTGCGTGGTGCAACAGTCTTTTCAAAAATAGACTTGAGGTCTGGATATCATCAACTCCGTATAAAGGATAGTGACATATCCAAGTCCGCCTTTAGGACAAGATATGGTCACTATGAGTTCACGGTTATGCCGTTTGGACTAACCAATGCACCAGCTGCATTCATGGAACTCATGAATAGAGTTTTTCGACCATTCCTTGATCAGTGTGTTGTCGTCTTCATAGATGACATTCTGATCTATAGTAAGGATGCTCAGCAGCATGAGCAGCATCTTCGCCAAGCTTTGACCTTGCTAAGAGAACATAAGCTGTACGCTAAGTTTAGCAAGTGTGAGTTTTGGCTGCCGGAGGTATCTTTTCTTGGACATGTAATATCCGCCTCGGGAATTCATGTTGACCCTACAAAGGTAGAATCTGTTCTACAATGGGAACAACCAAAGACACCGACGGAGATTCGAAGTTTCTTGGGGTTAGCTGGCTATTATCGAAGGTTCATTAAGAACTTTAGTTCTATAGCTTTACCTTTGACCAAGTTAACTCGGAAAGATGTTCCTTTTTCTTGGAGTGATAAGTGTCAACAGTCTTTCCAGTTGCTGAAGGAGAGATTGACGAGTGCACCTGTGCTAGTGCTACCTGAACAAGGAAAAGGATATGTAGTCTTCTGTGATGCTTCCAAAAATGGACTAGGATGTGTGTTGATGCAGGATAAACAAGTGATTTCTTTTGCTTCCCGACAGCTTAAGAAACACGAGGAGAATTATCCAACACACGATCTGGAGTTAGCTGCTGTGGTTCATACTTTGAAGATCTGGAGGCATTATCTCTACGGAGAAACATTCCAGATTTTCACAGACCACAAAAACCATAAGTATATCTTCTCTCAGCATGAGCTCAACATGAGGCAACGTCGCTGGATGGAGTTAATTAAGGACTACGACTGTACAATTGATTACCATCCAGGCAAGGCCAATGCTGTTGCAGATGCCTTGAGTAGGAAATCAGCAACATCAACCATGAATAGAGCACAACTAAACTCTTTAGTATGCTCTAGGAGAGATATGCTTATCTCTTTAAGGCAAGACAATGTACAGTTGAAGGTGTCATTGTTAGCCGGTTTATTGGCTGAGATGCATATTAAACCTACCCTAAGGGAGAAGATTAAAGAGGCACACCTAGGTGATGCTGCAGTTCAACATATAAGATCTGAGTATGGAAATGAGAAGCAATATGGTTTTCATGACTCAGAAGATCAATTAGCTTGTTATAATGGAAGAATGATAGTGCCGGATGTGGACAACTTGAGGAAGTTAGTCCTAGAAGAAGCCCATTCTTCCATGTATGCTATGCATCCAGGGTGCACCAAGATGTATCGGAATTTGAAAGATCTGTATTGGTGGCCTGGAATGAAAAAGAACGTTGCAGAGTTTGTTCTGAGGTGTCCTGTGTGTCAGCAAATTAAAGCTAAACACCAGAAGCCTGCAGGGGCAATGCAACCTTTACCCATACCACAGTGGAAATGGGACCATGTGACCATGGACTTTGTTGTTGGCCTACCCAGGACAAGCAAAGGACATGATTCCATTTGGGTAATTGTTGATAGGTTGACTAAGACAACACATTTCTTACCTGTCAAAACAACCTATTCTGCTGAAAGGTTATCAGAGTTGTATGTTAAAGAGATAGTGCGCCTGCACGGAGTTCCTGTCACAATAATTTCTGACAGAGATCCTCAGTTTACAAGTCGTTTTTGGGAACAGTTACACAGAGCCTTAGGCACTAAGCTAAGGTTTAGTACGACCTTTCATCCGCAGACTGATGGACAGTCGGAAAGGACCATACAGACCTTAGAAGACCTGTTGAGAGCATGTGTTCTCCAGTTCACCGGAAGTTGGGATCTACACCTAAGCTTGATAGAGTTTGCCTATAACAATAGCTATCAGCATAGTATTGATATGGCACCTTATGAAGCCTTATATGGTAGACGTTGTAGATCACCCTTGTGTTGGTTTGAGACTGGTGAGCACCAGTTGCTAGGTCCTGACCTTGTGCAGCAGACCACGGAAAAGATTAAAGTAATACAACATAAGATTAAAACTGCTCAGGATAGGCAGAAATCTTATGCTGACAAACGTCGTAGACCCTTAGAGTTCCAGGTTGGAGACAGAGTGTATCTTAAGGTCTCACCTTGGAAAGGGGTCCTTCATTTTGGAAGGAAAGGGAAGTTAGCTCCTAGATATATGGGGCCTTATCCAATCATTGATTGGATTGGAAAGGTAGCATATAAACTAGAGCTTCCCCCAGAATTAAAGAGGTTACATCCTGTGTTTCACATTTCTATGTTGAAGAAATGTCACCCAGACACCGAGTCAGTTCTACAACCTATGGAGGTAGAATTGAATGATGACATATCTTATGAGGAGGGACCAGTGTCAATCCTTGATAAACGAATTAAAAAGTTAAAGAAGAAAGATATAAGTCTTGTGAAAGTCCTCTAGAACCATCGTGGTATTGAAGAAGCCACTTGGGAATTAGAGGATGAGATGAGAAGGAAGTATCCTGCCCTTTTCTCGTAGTATGATTTATCGATTTCGGGGACGAAATCCTTGTAAGGGGTGGATAATTTGTAACATCCCTGACCTGGGTTATGAGTTAACCCTAGGTGTTTTGCTTAAATATGTAATTAAATCTTTGTGATTAACTCTGAGCATGTAATTAAGTTTCTCAGAAACATATATTTCAGTAATTGCTCCTTTTTATTTAAAGTTGTAGCATTGTTTTGATATACAGGGACCTATGTGCAATTTACCCAGTTAAAAGGGTTAGCTTGCAATTTGCACATGTTGAGATGTTCCTCTGATGTTGAGACATCATGAGAATCTTTTTGGTAAAGTTTGAGGGATTTCCCAAGCTAGGGCACCAAGGTGCAGCTGTGGAAGCAATCCCGGTGCTTGAAACTTAAATTGGGGTAAAATGCAATTTACCCAAATTAAGGGATGCAAATTGTGGAATATGTCATCTAGTGTATCTTTTTAGACTCTTGCCAACATTAAGAGAAGAAATGATGAGGGAGTCACCTCATTTGAGTTATCAGGTTATGAAATATGCCTTGTGATTGAATAATCAGGGTATATGTGCAAAAGCTCTTTATGTATGTACCTTATTATTAGATTGTTCTTCTTTGCCTTCTTTTCTAGACCTTAAGATAAGGTTTGTCCTTAGAATAAGGAGGAAGGGACGAGCAAGTAATGAAGGAAGGACTTAGTTGGAATTAGGGGAAACTTATGGGCCTTTAATGAAACATCACCCAAGTATTTATACACTTTACTTCTCTAAGCAAAGAAACCTTTCCTTCGTGCATATCACTGTTTCCTCTTTGCTTGGCCGACTAAGGACTATCTTGGAGCTCAAGAGGAACGACCAAGGGTGCAAGGTAGGTTTGAACCCCTCTTCTTGCCTAATTCCATGGCTAGAACTCGAATTCAAGGTCATCTTCATGGCTAATTCTTGAAACCCTACCTTTCTAGCCGTCTCTTTTCATCCTTCCTTGGAGTTTTCACCTTGGCCAAACTGTGGGAACTCAAGGAAGCCATTAGAGCTTGGAGCTTGAAAGCTTGGAGCTCAAGGAGCAAGCTTTAGGCGGGTTTTATAACTCTAAACCATGCTTCACTATGAACATCTTTTATATGCGGTTTAATGATAGCTCTTAATGTTTCCCTACTTTTCCCTGCTATTTTGCAAGCAAATCCATGGGATATTCGTACTGTTCTTGAGCTAGAAGATGAAGGCGTGATTTCCAAGAAAAACCCACCGCTTTTCACTTCCTTAAATGGTCTCACCAGTTTGCTCTCTCGGTCTCAAGACCGCGAGGTGAGCAAATGGTCTCTTGACCGCGACAGGGAAAATGGTCTCCAAGACCGTTTGGCCCCATTGACCGAGCGTGGACCGTATACGAAATATGTTCTAATTATATAGGCTAATTACCCTCAAAATGTGGGAGGCGAACTCCAAAGGAATCAGGAGATATGACCTTTTTAAGTAACAACTTTAAATGAATTTATTCCTGATTTGCAAACGGTCTGAATTTGCCTTTTTGGGAAAACGGTCTCAAGACCGTGTAAGGTCGTTGACCAGGCGTTGACCGATGATATTACTGTTCAAAATAATGTTAATTAACAACTCACCAAGTTTGATGGTCTAATTCCAAACGGGCTAAGAGTTGAAGGGTGAATACTAGGGCTAACCCTAGATGAAATCAGTACTGAAATTATGGTGACCTAATTAGGGTTTTTAGGGTTGATTGACCTAAACGGTCTCAAGACCGTTTAGGGGTTACCCAAATGGTCTCAAGACCGCGAGGGCAATCAACCATGACCGTTTGGAGGTCTGGGGTCAAGATTAGTTGACCAATTGAAGGTACAATTACACCAAATTACATTGCAATTAAAATATGATATGATCATCAACTCAATAGGTCAGACCTGGATGAATTTGCACTAGAATCCAAAATTGGATGGGAAAACGGTCTCAAGACCGTTTGGAACTCATCCAAACGGTCTCAAGACCGAGAGGACAATCACCCAAGACCGTTTGAAGGTCTAGGTTTAAGTAATTTGACCAATTGAGGACCTAATTGCAAATAAGTTGTCAATATAATCAAATTCTGTTTTGTGGTTCAATCATGGTTCAACCCCTATCAAATCACCTTAGACTTTGATGAAATCTTAGGCAAACGGTCTCAAGACCATGTGGGGTCCACCCACATGACCTCAAGACCGTTTGGGCCAAGTTTGGGCCCAATTGGAGCTAAATTGAAGGGTTCAACCTTGTGTTGATGCACATTGTTGAGTATTGATGGGTGAACATTGATAGACCCTAATTGAATCGTTTTCAACCCTAATTGGTCAACAATTGAGGGTCAATTGAATAACCAATTGGTTAAGCATAACCTTAGTTGACCCAATCCATAGGTGGTCAACAGAGCTTTGACCTTTTGAGGGCTTCAACATTGGTTGACATCATCGATTGTATCTTTGTTTTTGTTGATGGACCAAACGGTTGAGACCATGTGAGAGGGCTCGCGGTCTCAAGACCGTGAGAGGGCTCGCAGTCTCAAGACCGTGAGGGGGCTCGCGGTCTCAAGACCGTGAGGGGCCTCGCAGTCCTGAGGTCAAAGTGGGCAAACGGTCAACATCTCTTCGCGGTCTTGATATCAACTTGGCCCTCGCGGTCTTAACATTAGGTTGAGCTTCGCGGTCTTGAACCATTTGAAGAGGCTCGCGGTCTTGGAGTCTAAGGAGGCTCGCGGTCTTGTGGAGGCTCGCGGTCTTGAAGTTAGAAGAGGGCTCGCGGTCTTGAAAAGTCAAATTGGCTAAACGGTCAACACTTTCAAACGATCTCAACTCAATTGAAGAATGATGGTTGAAGGTTAATCAATGTGATTCAAAGTTGACTTCTTTCAATCAATTGATGAAATAAATGGTTCAATGTTTCCCTAATCAAACCCTAATGATAACCTAGGATATTAAGGGGTTAATTGACTAGGATTTTGAGCATGATGATGATCAATGGGGTGAATTACCAAAATACCCCTGAAGGGTAAATTAAGTAATACCTTGATCAAATCAAACCCTAATCACATGATGGTGATGTTTTGGGCTATGTTAGCCTATGATGACTCAATCCAACCTGATCTAGAGTGATGTTGACATCACCTAATAGTATGAGGAGAGAGAAAGTACTTTAAGAGAGAGAAAGTACTTCTAGAGAGAGAAAGTACCCATTTCAGGTGAAAATTCAATTAAAGCATCTCCAATGCACAGGAATGAGCATAATTAGGGTATGATCCACCTGTGTGAGATCATAGAAACCCTAATTATGATAAATGATGAACCTTTAACTAATCTAAGAGCATCAATGAAGATGTTACTCATACATGATGATGTGATGAGTTCAATTCACCTTAATGTGAATAGTAAACCCTAATTCAAGGGTGATGACATGTAATGTGAATAGTAAACCCTAATTCAAGGGTAATGGCATGATTTTTGAATATTAAACTCTATTTGATGTGAATTAGAGATTTAACTCTTATAACAAGAGTAGGAAGTATATTCCTTATTTTTGTATTACCTTTATCAGTTGTATTAACCATGCAGGTTCTGATATGAAGGTAATCATATCCAGGTATGGATGTTGATGTTATATTCATTAAAGGCATGTTGTTAGACTTATGAATAAGTAAAGTAATCTGATGTCTTGTCAGTGGCATCCTATGCTGATAATGGGCTGTGAGAGCCATGAATACCATCAAGGTCATGCCTTAGAGATGACTTGTGATGAGGATAATGAGAAATGATGATTGATATGAGTTAGGCCTGTTACATTTAGTATTCTTCTTTTATAGCTGCTATGCTATTGTTATTGTTTGAAGAACAATGTATGCTGTTAAAGAATACTGAATGTACCTAACTAATCAAGTATAATGTAGATCCCTGATCATAGATCCATCATTGTCAGAGATTAAGTGATGGTGAAACAAGTTTTCCTCAGGGAACTCCTGGAGCACATACTTTTGAGTATGTGGGGTACATGGATGTGTAGAACCTTACATCCTAGTGTAGGAAAGTGATGTAGATGTGTAATCCATCCATCCTTCACTATATTTCCATATCGTATCAGTGGTAGGTAAACATGAAACCTCCTGATGACGAAGAAAGCACAGATATCCGTATCAGTGGTAGGTAAACATGAAACCTCCTGATGACGAAGAGAGTACATAATGCCACTTTGACTCTAGAATAGCGAAGGACCAGTTTACCCTGGTGAGCTATAGTAGTAGAGACACGAGATGTCCTACAAGTGATCCTCTTACTGACTGAGGAAGGTGAAGGTCATGAGAATCCGGCTCTCTTAATGACCTATGTATGATACTGATGTGACTTCTCAGCGATCAGTTGGGGTATGAGTGGTAAACCTCATCTCCACAGGGCATAATGTTGTTTGTAAAACATAATCAACCATGTAGTATAACTTGTTAGAGATAACTCCAAGTTAGTTGATTGATGTTACATTGCAATAGTGTTTATATTCTCCATATCTCCTAAATGGTTGAGATCTTGTTATACCTGCAACTATTATAGAATGCTTTGAAGGCTTTACTACTTAAGATATTCTTTGATGTTATAATAAAGCTTATGGTGAAGAGTTATAACTCTCGCTGGGACAATTATGTATAATTGTCTCACCCCGTAGACTTCAACTTTTTAGGTGGACGTCGGAGACAAAGGAACCAGCCTACAGGTGACCAGTCTCAGCAGCAGCACCAGGGGCAGCAGTAATCTCAGGTGGAGATTGTCCTGCCATGTGGTGTAGTTAGAGTCAGTCCTATGTGTCCTCTGTACTCTCAGGTCTTGGAGTCTTTTGTATAGTGATCTTGAGATTTTGTATCTTGATGTATATAATTACTCTAGAAGTAATTATCCTGAGATGTAAACAGTTTATCTCTCTTTTATGAAAGAAGCTTTTATGGATCCAAGCTCTTGTCTCGAAAAGTTTTAATTTCCCGTGATTTTTGTCTTCCGCTGATTACCGATTCGCTTCCGCTACATTTTAATCGTGTTTATGTCGTGGTTTGGAGATCAGAGCCCACAGTTATTCTATAACTTTCCAATTACTTGGGCAGCAAGGATGTGTTTCTAGATACCTCTCATTTCTTGTGATGTCTTCAACTGGTCATTAACATTCACTACCAACGTAATTACGAGCCTATAGAGTCGCACGTATAGGATGCACCTAGAATAGGAGTTTACTTACGAAAATTGACTGACCAAGAATGTGAGTCAACTGACTCAAGTGTTGAGTCGACCAGTTCTTATTTCATGATTTCTAAAGTGTTTATGTGATGCCCCGCACCACACAAAGCGATATTACTCAACACTTAAAATGTGAAAACAAAATTAAACAAAAGATTACTGGAAAATGGTGAAAATTAAAATTGATTTCATTAAGCACCAAAGCACCAAAAACATATATATATATGTCCTCAAAGAATGCCTGTATCGGATATCATTGACAATAAGATGCTTACATCAACCTGTTCACATCATGTATGCTATTAACCTATTACAAGAAACACATGTCCATATACATACAAACGTATACTTGAACATCAGTCATATCAAGACATAAAAAGGGCACACAAGCCAAAACATGCCTAAAACCATCCTAAATACCTGAGTGTACATGGATGACTTCTAGGACTCTACACCAAAAGACTAGCATGAACACTCCCAACCTTATTAGCTACTGGCATCTCTTCCTCATCGTACACTTCCACCTAAAAGATTTAAGGAAGCCATATGGTGAGATCCAAATCTCAGTGGGAGATATAACTCTCCACGGACGCTATTATTAACACATATATGGATAACTTAAAGTACAAAAGTAAAGCTACAATTATGATAAGTAGGTTAATCTACATGATATATTTAAGCAGAGCAGTATAAGAAATTACAGTTGGATTATGGAACATCTTATCATCATAAAAGGAATATGAAGAACATGTATGTCCAATATCAACCATACTATACTAGAGCAAGCATGGCCTCATCTAATGTTTTCATATTGGAATCTTAAGAAAGTGTACTACACATTAGGTTTTGTATTTTATTATGCCCTGAGGATTTGAGTTGTACAACCCAAATCCATCCAACAACTGCTAAGTCAAAATCGATACCATACAAGGTCTATGGAAGAGCCAAAATCCACAACCTCACCAAGACTCGTGGTCAGTACACAAGTACACCATGGAGATGTACTAGTCAACTGCAACTAGCGACATATAGTCAAGTTGTGAAAATCCTAGCCCACCTTGGTACATGTCATGCCTCCTGTGATACTGAGCTATGACCCGCAGCCACACTCCTGCCAGGGTATGGCCCGCAACCAGTCTTAGGAAATCTCATAAACATCATATCACTGATCTACGACCCATAGCCGCAATCTTGCCAGGGTATGGCCGACAACCAATCCTATGAATGCATATACTCAACAATATATGACTCCATGCCTTCTCTAGGGAAATCCCGTTTCACCATCCAACAAGTGTTGACACTGAGATGAATATATGGTATAGGGAAAAACTACATGGATTATGTTCCACGGGATAAGTTAACTCAATTAAGTGTCTTTTAGCATCAATCACGTTACAACGTATAAAGGCATAAAAAACCCTACAAAGATAAGGGTATAATATAGTTCCAAAAGATGAAAACATATTAAATGTGAACGTATCACATCATCATCATCACATAATGCCCGTATCACTGCCATTCATGATATCATCATCATCATCAAGGCCATATGCCATAGGATATCAATCCCTCAACTCATCATAGGGAATGTAACCTCATACTAAGCAATAAGTCATTGTCAGGTCATAGAACCTAGTTACATGATTCTTAAAGTACAAGTGCCTCAACATGCCTTATGGAGGCTCATTGAACCTGTATCATATCATAATTATTATAGCTTTCATTTACCTATGCATATAACCCTACAACACCTGCATGGTTAGGAATTTGTAACAATATAAATAATCATTCTAACATCATAGCCATTCCATAAAAGGGAAACAAGTTACATTTGTACGTTATTAGGGTTAAGGCCCCTTCTTAGTGGATTAGGGTTCACCCAACTAGGTTCAACAACCAACCCCCAAGATTATCTTGAAGTGCATTAGGTTCAAGGATTAACATGAAGATTCATTAACCTGGATTATATAAGTGTATCTTTGAGTATGCAGCTTACCCTTCAACTGTCAACATCATCATGTGTCAACCTACCATCCACATGGTGTCTCACTCTTTCATTATCAAAGTGAATCGATTTAACCTCAACATAATGTATTGTCCTAGTCTCAACATAGTGTGACGACCTTCTAACAACATGTTATGTCAGTTTAGCAACAACATCAGATGTCAGTTCTAACACCAGCATGGAGTATCAGTTTGCCAACATTAGGGCGTGTAGACCTAATGTCAACATATGTATATCAATTTAACACCCTCACAATGTATCTGGTTAATGCCAACAAGAGTGTGTCGGCCTATCATCACCAAGGATGCATCAGTTCTATCATCAACAAGGTATATCGGCCATTAACCATCACAGTTTACAACTATGGTTAGGGCATTGACCCACAAATCGTCATGGGTCATCTCTATGGCTAGGACATTGGCTTACAATCAACATGGTGTCATGGTCTATCAATAACATGATTTGTTGACTTTGACCTGGCATAGTATACATTTTAGCATCCACCATGATATTTGTTTGTTACCAACAATGTATAATGGGTCTAACACCATCCTAGGGTGTCGACCTGATGTCGTCATAGTGATCACTAACCATCAAGGTTGTCACTAATGCATCACTAGGGTATCGACTATAGGCCATCATGAGTTACAACCCAGGTTAGGATAACTACCTAACACTCATGTAGGGTGTCAGCTCTACTCCAACATGTGTATCGGCCACCAACATCACATGTTACAACTAAGGCTAGGTGCAAGCCATCACAGGTTACCTCTCATGATTAAGGTATTGGCTATAAGCCGTTATGGGTTACAACAATGGCTTGGTTAGGGTGTCAGGCACAACACTACATTGCTAAGATCATCACCGACATGATCAAGGTTGAGATAGGGAAAGGCAAGATCTAGAATAGCAAGAAACTCTATCATTACCTAGGTGAGAATTCCACTAGATAGACACATAACCATGCTTCGAGAAAGTGAAAAATTCAAGGATGAAATATCATACTCTACATGCTCCAAAAATAGTAAGCTAGGTTATAGTTTCATGTCTCTTCCAACCAAGAAAGACTTTGGTTCTTAAAGCAGTTCATAAGTTCATCATCAGGTGTTAACATATACAGATCAGTTTAAAGAAAAGAAACAAATGCATTCATATGTAAGGAGTGCAATAATAGAGAAGCTAAGTGTTATACAATCCTCCTTTGAGAAGTCTTCCACCCAAGATACAAGCTCCAATCTTAAAGCTTCTTGCACCCATTCCAAAGGTTGAAGATGATCCGCCAAAGGTCCCAAACTTGGACACAAAAATAGCTCCAAGAGAAAAGAAGATACCAAGGTCAAAAAGTAGAAGAAAGGCAACCCTAGCTGATCCCAAGAAGAGGAAGAAAGAAAATGATGAAAAAACTTCATCCCGACATGCCTCAAGGATAGCCTTCATACCAAGGCATGTTCCATGGCCAAGAGAGGGGAGGAGAATGGAAAAGAGATACTATGGAGATCGTCATAAAGGAAGCACAACTCACCAAGGTATGAAGATGAGAAAGAACCAAAACAAGCTAAGGATCTGATCACCAAGCTTCCAAGGAGGCACCTTTTTTCTCCTCTAAGCTCCAAGATCATCCACAAGGAATGGGAAACAAGAATGGCCAAAAGGTTTACTACAATGAAGAGCAAAGAAACTATATACTTGTGGGATGAGAGAAAGGTCAAAGGAGAGGTGTCATCACCTTAAGCTGTCTAGGAGACACTTGTCCATGCAAAAAGATCCATACACAGCCACTCTTGCCTAGCATGCAAGACATGGTGATGCACTCTAGGTGGGGGTCTCGGCCTCTTAGCCAACCACCAAGGGTGCGGCCCTTCTAGCCCAAGGCAACACACCATACACATTCCAAGGTTAAAGCACACATAACCCATAGAAACCTTAAACATCACTAAGAATGCCACCACTAATCCAAGATGCAAACAAGGTGCCCACTTCTCTATCTCTCCAATAGATGATGTCAAGAGGCGGAAGGTTCACTCTAGAGGTGACAAATTGCACATTAACCCCCTACTTTGGATAAATTACAATGTACACCATAACTATCATGCATGGCACAAACAACATTCAAACAAGTTCAAACTTGGAGCTTAAGCTCTCCACAAGACATAATTTCATTTCAAAAGATTAGATCAAGGTTCTAAACTACTTATTTAAGAAAAACAAATAGCGTCACCCCAAAAATTGGGCCAGGGGTCTTACAAGACATAAACCCCTATCATGGATTTCACCCTCAAAATCCTTAAGAGAAAAGAGAGGGGTACTTCCTCCTCATCTCTTCCTCAAGCTCCCAAGTGGCTTCCTCAACACCATGGTGATGCCATAGAACCTTCACAAGCTTGATGTCATTCTTTTTCAACTTCTTGAATCTCCAGTCAAGGATTAACACTGGACCTTCCACATAGGACATATCCTCATCAAGCTCCACCTCCATAGGCTGCAACACTAACTCTTTATTAGGATGGGACTTCCTTAACATACTTACATGAAACACTGGATGCAACTTGTGCAACTCAGGTGGAAACTCCAATTTATAAGCCACTTTTCCAACACGTGCTACCATAGGGTAAGGTCCCATAGACTTGGGGGTCAACTTACCCTTCTTCCAAAAACTCATCACACCTTTCCAAGGAGAAACCTCGAGGTACACTCTGTCTCCCACTTACAACTCCAAAGGTCTATGGAGGTTATATGCATACGACTTCTACTTGTCCTATGTTGTCTTTAAAAGTTGTTGAATCACTTTGAATTTTTCTATCGTCTGTTGCACAAGATCAGGACCAAGAAGTTGATATTTACCTGTCTCATACCAACACAATGGAGACCTACAACATTTCCCATACAACACCTCATAAGGTGCCATGTAGATGCTCATATGATAGCTATTATTGTATGCAAACTCTATCACACTAAGATGCACGTCCCAACTGCCTGAAAACTAAAGAACAGAAGCCCTCAACAGATCCTCCAAGGTCTAGATGGTTCTTTCAAATTAACCATATATTTGTGGGTGGAAAGTAGTGTTGAACTTCAACTGCGTATCCAAAGAGGTGCCTAACCGCTCCCATAAGTGACTCATGAACTGGGGACCTCTATCAGATAAAATGGTAGCTAGAACACCGTAAAAATGCACTATTTCATTGACTTAGATCTAGGTAAGTTCCTCACCTGTATATGTTGTCTTCATAGGAAGGAAATGCACTGACTTGGTCAACCTGTTAATGATCACCCATATGGAGTCATGACCTTTTACTATCCTAAGCAGTCCAACCATGATGTCCATTGTCACGCGATCCCATTTCCACTATGGAATAGGCAATGGTTGCAATGTCCCTACAAACTTCTGATGTTTGGCCTTAACCTTCTGACACACTGGGCTTCATGCAATGAACACGCTACATCTCACTTCAACATAGGCTACCAATACATGTCCTTTAGGTTGTGATACATATTGGTGCTACCTAGATGCATAGCATACATAGACAAGTGAGCCTCTTCTAGAACCATCTTCCTTAGATCATTAGTGTCACGCACCACAACTCTCCCATGGTAATAGACTGTCCCATCATCTGACTCGTGGAAGTTGTCATGCTTCTCACTGCCAAACTATGACCTAATCTATTGTATCACACTATCAACCTATTGGACCTCTCTATTCTGTTGCCTTAGCATGGGATTCACTTATAACTATGCTAACAATCTATCTAGCAAGGAAAATTCCATATTAACATTCATCTTATGTAGGGAGATCAACATGTCTCACTTGTGGCACACTAAATAACTAAATTGCGCTCTTTTTATGGATGACGATGAAGAGGATTTCCTACTCAGTGCATCTACCATGACATTTGCCTTCCCTAGATGATAATCAATTATACAATCGTGGTCCATGATTAGATCCATCCAACGTTGTTGTCTTATATTCATCTTCTACAGTGAAAAGATATACTTCAGATTCTTGTGGTTCTTGAAGATCTAGAAGCTTTCTCCATAAAGGTAGTGCCTCCAGATCATTAAAGCATGGACTACAAAGGTTAACTCTAGATCATGGGTAGGATAGTTTTCCTCGTGTTTCTTAAGCTATCGGAAAGCAAAAGAAATCACTTTCTTGTCTTGCATTAGCATACAACCCAAACTATTCCTAAAAACATCACAGAAGACTATGTATCCTTTCCCTTGCCCAGACAGTATCAACACTAGCACACTTGTCAAGTTCTCCTTTAATTCCTAAAAAGCACATTGACATCTATCATCCCAGACAAATGACACCTCCTTCCTTATCAACTTAGTCAGGAGTAGAGTTGTGGCACTGAAGTCCTTAATGAACCTCCTGTAATAGCCTGCCAAACCCAAGTAACTGTAAACTTCTATCAGTGCCTTTGGCTTATTCCACTATGTTATTGACTCAACCTTCTTGGGATAAACACAAGCACCCTCAATAGAGTAAAATGTCCCAGAAAGGTTACCTCCTTCAGCCAAAACTCATACTTGCTTAACTTAGCGTAAAGTTGATATTGTCTCAATAGAGTCAATGCCTGGCAAAGATTATACTCATGCTTCTTGCTGTCACGACTGTATATTAAGATGTCATCTATGAAGACCACCGCAAACTGATCAAGAAATTTCTGGAACACTATGTTCATTAAGTACATGAACGTTGTTGGTGCATTGGTTAGCCCAAATGGCATAAACACAAACTCATAATGACCATACCTTATCCTAAAAGCTAACTTAGGTATGTCATCCTCCTTGATCCTCCATTGGTGATACCCTGACCTCATGTCTATCTTTGAGAACACCGTCACTCCATGCGATTGATCAAACATGTCATCAATCCTTCACAAGGGATATGTGTTTTTATCATTACCTTGTTCAACTCTCTATAATATATACATAGCCTCATGGACCCATTCTTCTTCTTCACAAATAGCACTAGGGCACCCCAAGGTGACATACTAGGCCTGATAAAACCTTTGTCAAGTAGTTCTTACAATTGTCTCTTCAATCTTGCCATCTCAGCTGGAGTCATCCTGTGTAATGTTTGTGCTATCAGTTGCATGTCTGGAACTAGATTGATGTCAAAGTCAATCTCTCAGGGAGGGGGAACACCAAGAAACTCCTCTGGAAACACATATTCAAATTCCCCGACAACTGGAACCTCCTAAATACTAGGACTCCTCACCTTAGTATTCAACACATGTGCCAAGAACGCCTCACAACCTTGCTCAACAACTTCTCTGCCATCATTTCTGACACCATACACGTCATATCACTGTTTACAAACATCGCCTGCTTGGAGCTACAATCCAAGACCACTTTATACTTTTATAAGGTGTGCATCCCAAGGATTACCTCAAATCCATGCATACCAAGTGGTATGAGATCCACTTGAATGATCTGTCCTGAAAAATAAAGGACACAGGAAGGACACACCTCCTACTACACTGTAGAAACAACTAACATGGTTTCTAACAACAAACTATCTTCTCTATGACTAACAAACAAAAGAAAACTGTCAAGCACTTCACGTGTTACAAAAGAGTGTGTCGCACCTGGGTCAACCAAAATAGATACAAATCAAGAAGAAGACAAGTCAGAATGAAATAACTCCATCTGACCTGTCACTACTCACGGGTTGACCACTACCTCTGACTGAATCATGGCGTAGAATCTAGCCATTGCATGTTATCGCCCCCATCCTCAACTTCCTTGAGTGGATGATCCGACCTACAATTCTTGACCACATCCTTGTCCTTTGCAACACTGAACTACTGCCTCTGTGAGCCCTGTTGGCTCTACCTCAGTTGTTGGGTCACCTATCATCTCTCACTGGGTATTCTCGCCTTAGATGTCCTACATGTCCACACTTATGACATGCCTGGGTCTCATACTGTGGCCTAGATGGCCCTGTCACTGATACTGACGTTGTTTTGTGAGCTTCGGAACGTGGAAGGCTACAGCCTCTACATGTACTTGGTGACCACTGCGTCTATTCACTAAACCTTTGTGGTGTTGGCGGTGTAGAAAACCTCAATTTTTAAAGCCTCTTGATGACTATCCTTGGGACTGTGCGGGCATTTTCCTAGCATTTGCGTCTCGCTTCTCTATCACATATCTCTCTATCCTATGAACAGACTCCACAAAGGTGGAAAACCTCTCTTGATTCTCTATAGTGGCCACCAGGGTAGACAACTTAGCATTCAATTCCTTCTCAAAACATTGTATCCTCTCATCATCTGTAGAAGCCATGTGAGGATAGAATTGAAGAACCTCCATAAACTTAGCCTCTTACTCATCTATCGTCATGGATCCTTGTCTGATCCGCTCAAACTGACTAATCTTCTCATCAAGATATGTCTACGGAAAGGAATGATGAACTCAAGTTGGAACTCTTTCCAACCTACCTCAGTAACAGGTCTCTACTCCTCTTCTATGGCCTACCAGTGTCCAACTCTCCCTTTTAGAAGGTACACCACATGCTTCACCTTGTCAGCATTAGGGATACTAAGGATCTTAAAAGCCTTTTCAAGATTGGTAAGACATAGGTCAACATCCACTGGATCAACTGTCCCAACATATTCCACTGCCCCAAAATGGAGAAGCTGCTCAAAAGTCTTCCCAGTACCCAAAGATTCCACATGGGGAATCGATGCCCTAGGCTAAGGTGCGGGCATCATGTCCGCCATATGCGTCATGGTATCCATTAACTACCCAAAAAGAGATTAAAATGTAGGATTTTCAAGCATGACTGGTCAAATTGGGAGACTTTAGGCACCTGATCTTCTCACACCCAATTCCTTGCACCACCACCCTAGTACAACAATACTACTTTCAACAACATGTTCTTCATATTCTCCAGACATCTTTAAGCTTATCTGCTTCTTCTGGATAAGTAGAAATTACTATAAGACAGACTAGAGGACATAAGAACAAACACAAACCCTAGTCCCAAGTCCCTTTAGACACATTAAACCTAAATCTCTGATACCAACCAAACTGTGACGCCCTGCGCCACACAAAGCGATATTACTCTAAACTTAAAATGCAAAAATAGAATTAAACAAATAGATTATAGAAAAATGCTAAAAATTAAAATCGATTTCATTAAGCATTAAAGAAGAAAAACCCTTTTGTATATAGTTCCTCAAAGAACACCTATACAGGATATCGTAGAGCACATGACTCTTACATCAACATGTGCACATTATGTATGCTATTAACCTGTTACAAGAAACACATGTCCATATACATATCAACATATACTTGAACATCTTCATATCAGGACATCAAAAGGGCATAGAGACAAAACATGCCCAAAACCATCCCAAAGACCTGAGTGTACATGGACGACTTCTAGGAATCTACATCAAAAGACAGTAACACTCCCAACCTTATTATCTATTGTCCTTCCTACTGCTGCTTAGCCTTCACTGCACGATCTCTTCCTTCGTGCACATCCACCTAAAAGATGTGGGGAACCCATAGGGTGACATCCAAATCTCAGCGGGAGATATAACTCTCCACTGATGCTATTATTAACACATATATGGATAACTTAATGTACAAAAGTAAAACTACAATTACAATAAGAAGGATCAATTATATGATATATTTAAGTAGAGAAGTATAAGAAATTGTAGTTGGATTATGCAACAACTTATCATCATAAAAGGAATATGAAGAACATGTATGTCCACTATCAGCCATACTATACTAGAACAAGTAACTCCTCATCCAATGTCATCGTATTGGAATCCTAAGCTAGTGTACTATACAGTTCGTTATGTATTTTATTATGCCCTGAGAATTTGAGTCATACCAACCAAAATAAACCGACCACTGCTAAGTCAAAATCAGTGCCATACAAGGTCTATGGAATAGAAGAAATCCATGACCTCACCAAGCCTTGTGGTTAGTACACAAGTACACTGTGGAGACATACCTGTCAACTGCAACCAGTGACATATAGTCAAGCTATAAAATCCTAGCCCGCCTTGGTACATGTCACAGTGCTAGTGAAGCTGAGCTACGACCCACATCCGCACTGCTACTAGGATATGGCCCGCAACCAATCCTATGAAATCTCATAAACATCATACCACTAATATACGACCCGTATACACACTCGTGCTAGGGTATGGCCCGCAGTCAATCCTATGAATGCATATAATCAACAGTATATGACTCCAAGCCTTCTCTAGGGAAAGCCCGTTTCACCATCCAACAAGTGTTGACACTGAGATGGATCTATGGCACAGGGCAGAACTATATGGATTATGTTCTACTAGATTAGTTAAGTCAATAGTATCTTTTAGCATCAATCATGTTACAATGTACAAAGGCATAGAAAACCCTACAAAGATAAGGGTATAGTATAGTTCTAAAAGATGAAAAAATATAAGGTGTGAACTAATCACATCATCATCACATAATGCCCGTATCACTTCCATTCACAATATCATCATCAAGGCCATATGCCATAGGATTTCAATCTCTTAACTCATCATAGTGAATGTAGCCTCATACTAAGCAATAAGTCATTGCCAGGTCATGGAACCTATTTATAGGATGTTGGAAGTACAAGAGCCTCAACATGCCTTATGGAGGCTCATTCAACCTGTATCATATAATAATTACTATAACTTTCACTTAGATATGCATATGAACTTGCAACACTTACATGGTTAGGAATTTGTAACAATAGAGATAATCATTCTAACATCATAGATATTCCATACAAGGGAAACAAGTAAGTTACATTAGTATGTTATTAGGGTTAAGGCCTCTTCTTAGTGGCTTAGGGTTCACCCAACTAGGCTCAAAAACCAACCCCCAAGATTATCTTGGAGTGCTTTAGGCTCAAGGAATAATATGAAGATTCATTAAATACTATTCTAAGCAGCAATCTACATGGCTTATACCTTGATTATACAAGTTTATCTTTGAGTGTCCAACTTACCCTTCAACTGTCAACATTATCATGTGTCAACCTACCATCCACCTGGTGTCTCGATCAATCATTATCAAAGTGTATTGACTTAAATGTATCGACCTAGTCTCAAAATAGTGTGACGTCCTTCCAACAACATGTTATGTCAGTTTAGCAACAACATAAGATGTCAGTTGTAACACCAACATAGAGTATTAGTTTTCCAACATCACGGCGTGTCGACCTAATGTCAACATAGGTATATTAGTTTAACACCCTCAGAATGTATTGGTTTAACACCAACAAAAGTTTGTCGGCCTATCATCACCAAGGGTGTATCAGTTCTATCATCAATAAGGTATATCAGCCATTGACCATCAAGATTTACAACTATGGTTAGGGCATCGACCACAAACCTTCATGGGTGGTCGCTATGTCTAGGACGTCAGCTTAACATCAACATGGTGTCTCAGTCTATCATCCACATGATATGTTGGCTCTGTCCTAACATAGGTATTGATTTTAGCATCCACCATGATATTGGCATGTTAGCAACAAGGTATAACAGGTCTAACACCATTCCAGGGTGTCGACCTAACATCATCATAGTGTGTCGATCACTAACCATCAAGACTGTCACTAATGCATCACTAGGGTATTAGCTACATGCTGTCATGAGTTACAACCCATGTTAGGATAATGACCTAACAATCATGTAGGGTGTTAGCTCTACTCCAACATGTGTATCGGCCACCAACATCACATGTTACAACTAAGGCTAGGTTCAAGCCATCACGTGTTACCTCTCATGATTAGGGTATTATCTATAAGACATTATGGGTTATAACCATGGATTAGTTAGGCTGTTGGGCACAAAACTACATGGCTAAGATAATCACCAACATGATCAAGGTTGATATAGGGAAAAACAAGATCTGGAATAGCAAGAACTCTGTCATTACCATGGTGAGAACTCCACTAGATAGACACATTACCTAGATTCAAGAAAGTGTCAAATTCAAGGATGAAAGATCATACTCTACATGCTCCAAAAATAGCAAGCTAGGTTAGAGTTTCTTGTCTCTTCCAACTAAGCAAGACTTTTGTTCTTAAGGTAGTTCATAAGCTCATCATCAAGTGTTAACATATAGAGAGATCGATTTAAATAAAAGAAAAAAATGCATTCATAAGTAAGGAGTACAATAATAGAGAGTCTAAGAGTTATATAACCTGTCATTGAGAAGTCTTCCACCCAAGATGCAAGCTCCAATCTCAAAGTTCCTTGCACCCAGTCCAAATGTTAAATATGATTTGGAAAAGGTCCCAAACTCGGTCAAAACAACACCTCCAAGAGAAATGAAGATACCAAGGTCAAAAAGGTGAAGAAAGGAAACCCTAGTCGATCCAAAAAAGAGGAAGAAATAAAAGGATGAGAAAACTTCATCTCGACATGCCTCAAGATTAGCCTTCATACCCAGGCATGTTCCATGGCCAAGAGAGGGGAGGAGGATGGTGAAGAGATGCTTAGGAGATTGTCATAAAGGAAGCATAACTCACCAAGGTATGAAGATGAGAAAGAACCACTACGAGCTAAGGATCCGATCACCAAGCTTCCAAGGAGGCTCCTTCTTGCTCCTCTAAGCTCCAAGATCGTCAACAAGGAAGGGGAAACAAGAATGGCTGAAAGGTTTACTAGAGTAAAGAGGAAAGAAAATATATAATTCTGGGATGAGAGAAAGGTGAAAGGAGAGGTGTCATCACCTTAAGCCATCTAGGAGACACTTTTCCATGCAAAAAATATCAACATGCAACCACTCTTTCCTATCATGCAAGATGTGGTGATGCACTCTAGGTGGGGGTCTTGGCCTCTTGGCCAACCACCAAGGGCGCGACCCTTCTAGCTCAAGGCAACACACCATACACATTCCAAGGTTAAAACACACATAGCCAGTAGAAGCCTTAAACATCACTAAGGATGTCACCACTCTTCCAAAATGCAAACAAGGAGCCCACTTCTATCTCTCCTCCAGATGATGTGAAGAGGTGGAAGGTTCACTCTAGAGGTGACAAATTGCACATTAACCCCCTACTCACTAAAAATATCATACAAAGCATAAACAACATCTAAACACGTTCAAACTTGGAGCTTAAGCTCTTCACAATCCCTAATTTCATTTCAAAAGATTAGAGCAAGTTTCGAAACAACTTATTTAAGAAAAAGAAACATAGTCACCCCAAAACTTGGGTAAGGGGTCTTACATTTACTACCTTCCTATAAATATAAAAAATGCCTTTTTATTCAACAAATTTAATTCCAATTAAAAGGAAAGTAATGGTCCCAGGAGAAAACATATTTCCTCCTATTTTCCTTTGTGACTAGAGATTCTAGATTATTCTCTTTCCTTTCTTTTGATATATCTGGTTAACCAATCACCTATAATAAATTTCCAAACAAAGGAACTCCTATAACTTTTACTTGATTAACACATAAAAAACCATAAAGGAAATTCTATAAATACATGACACTTCATTTTGATCATGAATTATAGAATACCCTTTTATCTCTTACAATTGTCTCACAGAACATCCTTTTTCTTCCTATTTCTACAATTCTCTTTGTTTCCTCTTTATTTTCAAGTATAAAAAATATAAACTAAAACTTTTTTGATGCCTCAAACATTATGTTGCCACTCTCAGCAAGATAATCATTCCTTTAATTATCCAAATTACCATGTAGTTTATTTTCCCTTGGAACCTTGACAATTTTTTCAATTATTATATCAAAAAGACATTATTATTTACTCATGTATGAATACCTTTTATTTAACTTGTGCCATAAGCACCCATGCCACAAAGGTGAATAACATTATTATTCCACAAATAACATCATTGGAGAAAATTATTTATGAAAACATGATTTATATTTATATTATCTGATTTTATTAAAATTGAGGATATAACACCTTAACTAGGGGTAATTCTCTCACAAATAAAAAATATACCATCTTGTACTTCACTTTCTATATAAATGATAGAACCAACTTGGCTCCACCTCTTGGACTCCAAGATTGGCTCACTTGCAATGAAGCTTATCTATGTTATTTCGATTATAGCTAAAATTGTAAATTCCAAAGAGTTTTTAAATTTATGTGATTTACTATATTTTCAATCTCATCAACATGCACAAAATAATCATCATAAAAGTGTTCTAAGGAATACCAACATGAATTTGTTTTGTTCACTTATTCATTAACTAAAAGCCTAAAAAGATATGTATTTATTAACTAAAACGTATGTCACGACTCAAAATTGATCCTTAATGTGCCCCAAATATGACAAGAAATTCTAGTATCTCCCTTCCTAAAATCCTCACATAGTTTATTAGCCATACAAAATCCTTTTTTCTCTAAGTCCCACCAAAAAAATCATAATCGATCGTAAGGATTACAAAATCAAAGGACTTATACATGTTAAGTCATGCACCTAAGAGGCTGCCTAGGGATCAAGCCAACTGAAGGAGGTGTACTGTAACATGTGCCCTGACATATGTGCAACCTTGGGTGTGTTTATGGGTCTATAAACCCGTATTTTGGTACTAATGTTATTTACTAATGTCCAAATAAATAATGTAATATGGATTTTATATCTAAAACAAATACAAACCACTTTGTTTTATAGGATAAAAGAGGAGGTAATAAATAGAAACAATATATTTGGAATAATTGGAAAAGTAAAAAGTAAAAACAAGACTAAAGCATAAAGAGCATAAATTATAGATATCAATACCCCTCTCAAGCATGACCAATAATGTCTGACATGTCCACCTTGTCCACTTGAGTAGCAAATCTATATTTTGGAAGCAAAATTGTGAAGATATCAATGATATGATCTTCAATAAGGTGTGGAGATGTGATGGACATAATAGATTCCCTGAAAAAATGAAAATCCACCTCAATGATATCAGATGTTTAATATCCCCCTAGCATCCCCACCCTTTCCTTTCTCACCCTAACTAAATTGATTCCCTCCACCCCTACCCTACCCTCACACACCCCTTCCTCTCTTCCCCTTCCTTCCTCCATCCCTTTCCCCATCTTGATGCTTTTCACCCCTCTGATTCCAAGTATTCTGATCATCCTAAACCTCCCCCCTCCAACTCTGTGCCTTTCCACCACTTGAACCCATATCTCCCTTGTCCTATCGCCTTGCCCTATTTCCTCCCTACCTCCTTGTTTCCACCCTTCTCACCCACCTAACCTCCCTCTCAACCACCTTCTCTCTCCCTACTGCCTTTACCCAACAACTTCCTCTTCCACATCCTAGATTAAGTCCAGTTCTTTATTATTTGAGGATTTCATCTACTATCCTCATTGAGGACTTGAGGGATTGATCCCTCTTCTACTTTCCTATGATGAGCTTGACCCCTCATCAACTTGCCTATGTCCTATGGCTACTTGAGTACCTCATAGAGAAATGGGTTGTTTATTTCTCTCTTCTTCTACCCATGTGAGTGGGTGATTTATCTTATTCTTCTTCTTATTATGATGTATCAACATATTCATTTTTTTTCTGATGTCTACTATGACTCACCTTCTCTTTATCCTATGGAGTCTATTGATTCTACGAGGTCTCTATGTGTCACTATTGTGAAACTACATGGCTCAAATTACCATTTATGGTTTGCCTCTTCTAATTTTTTTTAAAATCCTAAGGGTTGCATTCTCATCTCACTTCTGGTGTTCCAAAACCACCTAAATGGTTGATGATACATCTAAACCATCCCATTCTCTATGGACTAAAGAAGACTCCGACGTGATGACATGGATGGTTAACAATTTAGAACCCAAATTTAGTTAATCTCTCCTTCACCTCTAGACTACCAAAGCCATGTGGGATCAACTCTCACATGTATACACTCACCAATTGATTCTGAAGGTGTTTGAGATCTTCAAGAACCTAGGAAAAAAAAGAATTTTCTATTGATGGCTTTATGGAGGATTATAACAAGTGTTTTTTGCCAATGTAGTGGCACCCAAGTGGTAAAGTTGATGTTGTATGACCGATAGGTCACAAGTTCAAAATCCCTTGTCAAAGGGATAAATGATTTACCATTTTTATAAAAAAACATAACAAGTGTTTTGCTCCATGGAACAAATACAAGGTTTATTACCCTCTATATTTTGATACGAAAGAGGCCTACTGCTAAGAAATGAACTTCAATTAGATCAATTCCTGAATGGTTTTCATAATACTTTTTTTGGGGTAGTTGATTAGATTTTATCCAGTGATCCCTTTCTGATATTATGAGATGTTCTCAAGTGATTCTAGTGGCTCCCCTCAATGTCATCTCTACCCTCTGACTCTTAAAATAATTTTACGCTTGTTGTTCACTTTGGAGACTCTAGAAGGGGTTGTGTCTGGGGACATTGTCACAATCGAGGTCATTCTTCTAGTGTGACTGGATGTGGTCATCTTCCACCTGGGCATGGACATGGACATGGACATCTCCCTCTAAGATAGAGATTTTATAACTTTTATTCTTCTACCAACCACACTAAAGATCATTGTTGGGCTAAACTCTCAATGCATATTAGCTTTATAGCTTCACCCTCTCTCCTATGTGTGTGTGGTGTCATATCATGTGTGACCCTGTGTGCATACGTGTGTGTTCCAGTACACCACAATCATCACCAATGCAAAATGTACTACCTTGCATGAAAACACACTGACATGCTTCAAGTGCATTATAGTGTATGAAATATGCAATATTATACTAAGAAGGTATAATAGATGAATGAATAAATTTGTATTGCTTCTTTGTAGAGGCATGTAGACCCATTTTAAGATTGGCCCATATGAGGAGGGTAGGAGGAATACAATAGCTTGGCCTGCATGAGCAGGGGGGATGAATACAAGTTCCTTTTGACTTAACCCAATAAAAAGTTTGTACAAATAACAAAACACTAACAAAATAGTACTTACAATGACGAAGCACATTAAATGGGATAATGCAATATTACATATGTCAAATACAATAAAATGATGATGGTAGGACAACATATCATTATTTAAGCCTCAATCACAGCCATGTTGGTCGGCTACATGGATCCCTCTTCTCAATTCATCTAAATATTATGGGTCATATTCTCATTAAGATGTAATAGAATCTAATATCTCCTTATTAGCTCTCTCTAGAAAAATTTAGGCATGCCTTGTACCTTTTTAACTATTCTCCAGTTGAAGACATCACTTCAGGATGATCATTTATAGTTTGCCTTTTAGATGTTCATACCATAAGAGGGAACATGTTGTCATTTACCAAACATTCTTCCACATGTCCATCTCAAGATTTGCATTTTTACCAGATTCATCTTATAGAAACCTTGTTCCTTAACTTCCCAATGTTCACTCCCATACAACATGGTTGTGCAACTATTTGATAAAGATCATTGTTTAATGCAGTGGGATGTCCTAGTCACATGATACTATGGTTGCAATCCTCCATTTTATCCATCAAGTTGCAATCATGGAAAATACATCATCATGGACATCATTCTATGTATCGATATAGAGTCTAAGTAGTAAAACTTATCACATTTTGGTACATTCCCTCCATCCTACTTGGTACCATCATTCACTATTATAGATTAATTAAATTTTCAATGCATATACTTTGTTTTGTTCTAAATATCTTATATCCATATGATTTTAACACATTACTCCAAAAGGTCTACCTTTTTCAAGATAAGTATGTTAGTTATGTGAATGATCTCAATATCATTTCCAAATAAGATTCATCAAGTGATACCATCATGGTCATGTTTATTCAACTATATCAAAAGAAGAACGACTAAATATGGGGTCGAATTCATATCTTAATCTTCCTCAATTGTAAAAGGAAATCATTTTGTCCACCTTAGTCCTAACACTAGAAACTGAGTGATTAGAAATGACTTTAAGTAAGTCATTCTATTGGATTCCAACACCATTCACTACTACATATATGGCATATTGCTTTGGGTCTTTTTTAAGGAAAACCATTTTTATTATCTATAGTGCCATTTCTACATAAACAACCGTCGCGGATTGACCAGTTGAGAATACACGAGCTGCACTTTGTTTTGATGTTGATCGCTTCTCAAAGCAACTGACACTATATATCACCCACAAAAATAGAATTTTGTGCAAAATTTTTGGGAGCATTTCATTTTCCTCCAAAAAACTTATCGTCTATTTTTGTCTATAAAACTTATAGGATAAATAGGTGCATGCACCATCTACCCTATGGGAATCAATTGCATTTTATCATCACTTCTTTCTAAAAAGACCGACGAGAAAGATTTTTATGACATGTGTGTCGTGAAATATTTTCACTCACACTTGATGTTAATTGTTGATTTTTCTGACTACAACTGACAATGTATGTATCGTTGGGTTGTGAGTTTAGGAGTCCGTTTATCAAGGACAACCGATGACAAAGTTTTATTTCAATCGACAGTTTTTATGAATAATTGACAATCTAAACCTAGACCGTTGGTATTTTAAATAAATGATAGTATATTAAATAACCCTATAAGAAACCCCTTTCCCTTTCTTCTAATGGCCGCGTTTCTATGGATATCACTGCTTTGGTGATTTCTTGATGATTTCTCTCTTCCGCTTCCACTGATGTTGCTATCATTTGCTGGTTTGGCCCCATCACTGAACTACCTCCCCTCTACTGGTTCTTCATACCCCACCGGTAAAGCCTTCACCGTGTTGCCTCCCTACAAATCCCACTGATAGAGCCTCTGTCATCTCTGGAGCTCCAGAGCCCCCTCCGTCTGTCACCTACAACTATTGCTCCTTTGTCCGTCACTGGTGCCCTACTACTACTGCTCTAATGCTCCTCTGTCTCCTCCTATGCCTCCCTGGACAAAGCCTCCTCGTCCGCTGCTTCCTTAGTTGCTAGAAGAAGAGGTACCCCCTTCTCCCTCTCCTACTCCTTCTCTCATCCTTTATCCTCTCCTAGCTCTTACTCCTATTTTATTTTTTCTCAATTAAAGTAATTTTTTTGATGAATTTTAGGGTTGAAAAATAAGTACAACATTTGGTATGAAAGTTGTGATGAATCGCCTTTACTTTTTTTGGAGAAGGTAAAATATTACTAAAAATCAAAAGATACAAGTATACGGAAATGCAAAACCCCATATACATAGTGGGCTACTCTACAAAACCTCACATTCTTAGAATGAGAGTATCAATACCTCTACTAATATTAGGTTTGGGTTTATATGCTAGACCCGTGCAATCTGGCATTTATCTCCTGCCAAACATCATGACAAACAACAAACAAACCTCCCCGACAAGGGCTCTAATGTTTCCTTTACACTTGGTTTTCCCAATACACTAAGGGATAAACAAATTAATGTTATGGGGGGGGGGGCAGACTGCCCCAACCCATCTTCAAGGACATCAATGTTAGCATATATATGGAGAACCTATAGTCAAAAAATAGGTGTCGATAGCATTTAGCTTCCTCTTCACAGAGCACACATAAAGGGTCAGCCGGTAAACCCCATTTTAGCAAACGGTCAGTAGTAGGAAACTTCCCAAGAATGCAATGATAAGTGCAACAACTCCACTTTGGCATATGGAAGTTGTTCCACAACAACGCATCCCATGTCACCTGCAGCATATGGTAAGAAATCATCCTCCACGATAGAAATGAAGAACTCAGGTACCAATCACCACCAACATCATGAGCATAATTAGTCTTCAAGTAGGCCCACACACTGGCCATCTCCCTCCAAGTTTGAGGACACTTGGGCGGGAAAATGTCCAGGTTGTCACCATATCTCTGTAGCATCCAACGCTTCCAAGAAGACTCATGTTCTGTCAGGAATAGGTGGACTCTCTTGACAGTAGCAACTAAGGACAAGTTGACAATGTCCCAAATGTTCAACCCACCCTCATGGTATCTTTTGTCTATCGTGGTCCAAGACAGTCCATGGTGACTCCTGTCCAGATAAAATTTGCTCAAATGGACCGAATCTTCAGCAACACAAACATTGGGATGTCCACTTGGGTGCACCCAAATCTGATCTTCTCTTCCAGAATGGACTAACAAGAACAAGTCATCCAATAAGGGATAGCCAAAGCCCAGTCCACTTGGATATCATCTCATAGAGATTATCCAAAGATGGAGCAAAGTCACTACCTGTACGCCTACCCCCAGTGATAGGGATACCAAGATAATGTGTGGGGAAGAAACCATTTTTGAGCTGAACAATATCTTTGAGTTTGCTGCATCTTGAGTCATAAGATCTTGAAAAGAAGACTCTGGATTTAATATCACTGAGGAACAACCCCGTCAAGGTCCCAAACTCCATCATAAGAGAGCGGAAATCTCTAGACATTTAGCTTTGGTGTCGAGGAAGAAGAGGACGTCATCAATGAAGATCATATGTGGCAACACTCGAGATCCACCCACCTTGAAGGAGTTGATGGGTTTATCCACCACAACAAGATGGGATAGAGATTCCATTGCCAAGGTGAATAAAAGTGGGGACAAAGGATCCCCTTGACGGAGACCAATAGAAGCACTAAAGAAGCCATAAGGGTAGACATTGATGAGGATCAAGAAAGAGGTTGTTTGAACACACACTTTCATAATATGAATCCATCTCTGAGAGAAACCCAAGTCGGCCATAATCAGCCACAAAGCTGGACACTTAACTTTTTCATAGGCTTTAGCAAGGTCGATCCTTACGCAAAGTAGAAATTCAATAGACAAAAGAGTAGAATCAAAAAGGGAATGACCAACAATGAAGGCACTTTGCTCAGGGGACACGATACCATGAAGAATGGTCTTCAATCTATGAGAAAAGACTTTGGCAATGATCTTATACACAAAATTGCAGCAAGGAATGGGTCTGAGGTTGGCTAAGGAGGTGACATGGTTACATTTGGGAATTAATATGATTAAAGCATGCTTCATAGACCGAATCATTATACCACCAACAAAGGACCATGTAACAACACAACAAAGATCATATGTTATCGTATCCTAGAACACCTAATTTTTTTTCATTAAACCATTCAAGTCTGGGAGCTTTTGAGGAAACAATAGAAAAGAGTCCATCCTTGATCACATCAAAAGAGAGAGGTTTGAGCAGTTGTTGATTCATATCATCAGTCACCTTTCTAGGAGGAAGATGGTTGTTGTCTAAGTGATCTATAGCACTCTTGTAGAGGTTGGAGAAGAAGGAAATAGCAATCTCAACCACCTCATTCAGACTGTTAATTCTGGAGCCTTCCTCTTTAATTAGTGAATGCATGAGGTCCTTCATTATGTTCTTTTAAAAAATAGTGTGGTAAACACGGATATTATGATCAACATCATGAATCCATTTAATTCTACTGTGTTGCCATAGTATGAGTTCCTTAGCATTTTCAAGCTGGATTAGTCTTTTTCCTTTTTCTTCTTCAATACAGATAAGAGAAGGGTATAGGGGGTCCTCTCTGAGATTCGTGGAAACAACATTGAAGTCCTCCTTGGCAGCAACAACCAAGGTAGGGATATCAAACAAATCTTTGGCCCAGATTTTAAGAGCATATTTGAACCTCTTCAACTTCTCAAATATAACAAACAATGAATTGCCACTAATCTGAGTTTGCCATTCTTTCTTAACAAGGATGACAAAAGAATCCCATCCAAGATAGGTATTAAGAAAATGGAAAGGTTTGGGTTTGAGTTAGTTTCATCAGCATCCAAGCATGATCACTATTTGGGTGGCATTTGGGATTGATAGGAACATCGAGAATGATATCCAACAAAGCATGGTTAGCAAGGCCTCTGTCGAAATGAGAAGCAATACGTCTATGTGTGGCTCTTTTTTTATGCCAAGTAACCAGCCTACTGGTCATACTGTTTTCAGTTTACCCCACTGCATCAATTGCACTATTAAGTCTATCCAAACAGGAATATAGAATCAGAAGTCCACCATACTTCTCGTGGGCCCTGAGAACATGGTTGAAGTCACCTATTAATAGTTGAGGCAAATCTTGCTTATTTGCATCTTTTAAAACTTCCCAAAGCTTCCTCCCTACACATTTCGGAATTATGCTCATACATATTGGATATCACAATGTGTAGACCATCATTGTTGATGCAGCTAGCACTGATCATTTGATCCATAGAAAAGATCACTTAGACATCCCAAATGTTGTAATTCCATCCTATGGCGATGTGCCCTCCTTCAACCTGATTGAGGTTCGAATAACTACCCCATCCAGTGGGGAAGATACCAGGGATTCTATCAGAAATGTCTCTTATGATTATTTTTTCCAAGAAAATCACCAAAGAGACTTTGAATTCTTGTATGAATTTTTTCAACCTGGCTTTCTTTCAAGGTTGAGATGCCCCTCTCACATTCCATGAGAGGAGGCACATTATCCCTTTCTGTTATGAGCACCTCTTCTGGGGGTAGTTCCTAGTCTTTTGAAAGTGAGAGACCTTCTATTCTTCCTATCCCATCCACAACATCCCCATCCACGTCCAACCCCTGAAGGACATCAAAGGTGTTGGAAGAGTACTCAGTAGTAGGCGTTGGGGATTCTCTTCTCTGACAAGGACTCGATCTCCTACCATTGGTGATAGGGGAGAATTAGTTTGTGCTCTCATGTGGTTTCGTTTGGGGAATTTCATCACACACCTCAACAATAGGTTCAAAATCTTCCTCTGTAGGGACACTAGGAGGAATCACTACCACCGAAGGACCTACAGGAATCAAGAATGGATCGGGGATATTTCCAGCCACAGAGGACTCTATGGCATGCCCTAGCATAATAGTGTGGTGGTTTTCAGGACATGAGGGCCAACCGCACTAGAGTTGTTATGCCTCCTCTACATTCTGGACTTGCTACAGATAGGAGGATTCTCTTATGGTGTCATTTTAACACCGGGTCAGGCACCAAAGTCCATTCAAGAGCTACACTTGTCGGACAAATCTTCATAGTGAACTCTGATCTCAAGGTCAGAGTCATCCAACATCTCCACCATCACGACCGGGGGTGGTGTTATATCCGTTGATATATCTATGAACATTCTCACTACAACAGACTGGTTGTCAAAGGCCCTACGAGTAGCAATGGCATATATGATGCAGGAAACAACTCTCTTGGACCAATGTCGACCCATGTCGGGGAGTGTGACCCAAACATGGGCGGTCTTTAGCACATCACGTCTGAGGTCAGCCTCCGGAGATCGTCTCCTGATCAGTACCGATTGGCTGTCAAATAACCATGACCCCTTATCCAGCAGGTACCGTAGGTCTTGAACGTTTGAGAACCTAGCTAGGAATAGCCCTTCAGTAAGTGGGGACAGAATGAGGTCACCCTTGAGTCTCCAGGATCTGAGTAGCCAACCATGTAGTTGTTCAAAGAAAACTTTCCGGCCCAACACTTGATTGATGACTAAATGTTTATGGTAGTGATCCATCTCAGTGATCAGGGGATTCGAGAACTTTGTCCATGGGTGGATATCCTCCTTCTTGTAGAAAGGGCTTTTAGGCACCTCCGAATCATCATCAAGCCACTGCATATTTGGTATGGAGGGGTCATCATCTGTGACAGTATCCACCCATGTTCTAGCAAGGGTGACATCCACCTCAGGGTGATCCCAAGGGAGGATTGACTGGCTAGAAGAGGTGGAGGGGGTGGTCAAGGGTGGTGGATTTGATGATGGGGTGGTAGAGACAGTCGGTCCCCCCGCCATTGCGAGGAGCAGCACCTGGAGAGCATTTGTTCTTAGAGATGGAATAGAAATTTCTCTCTCAAGAACCTGGGGTGCATTTTTTGAGGGTCCTTTAACGAATCGCCTTTATTATCTATGTTAAATGCATTGTTTATTTTGGAAATTTAAATGTTTGTATGGATAAAAAACTGCATTGTTTGATATGAAAGTTTTGATGAAACTTCCTTTATTATTTATGTTAAGTTCATTTTTTGTTATTAGCAATTTGAATGTTAGTGTGGATAAAATAATAATACCTTGGAATTAACACACTGAAGTTGATATTCCTTGCTCTACATTAACTTGATTTACATAAAAATTGATAATGATTTACCTAATTAAACCTAAACCCTAATCTTCTAAACAGTAAAACCAATTTTGTAAACCCTAACCAATATAGTATGTTGGCCTAGAAACATGCTCAAGATTTACTCATTAGGAGTAAACCATTCATAGTCCCCTATTCAGGAATGTTTCTGAGAACTTCATCTCACTTTGGATGTAAGTATATAATGTGTGTTCAATTTCAATAAATTTTGACATCATTTCCCCTTTGTTCTCTGGGTTGATTGATATCTTTTAATATTTCAAACTTTGTTGTCAGATTGTTTATATGTATTTGTGAGTGTGAATTGAGTGTTAATACATATTTTTATACATTTTAACTTCAAATTTGAGATGGCAACTGATGTTGATATGTATTTTGTGAGTTTGAATTGAATGTTAAGTGCATATGTGTGTGTGATGTTGAATGTGAATGTAGGAGGAAGATAATGATGTTTATTTGTTCATATATGTATGAAATTGATGTGTGGATGAGAAATGAAAGAATTGAGTTGTGAGTTCATGTATTTGTGTGCAATTTGAATAAAAAAGGATTGAATGTGGCATGTTACTTTGTATAATTTATCTTTTTCTTGTAGTTGTGTCAGCCTATTGTTAAGCCACGATGCCTGTAAAGAGCTTGATGTTCTGTAGAACTTTTATTTCTTAAGAATAAGACTCCATACAGGCTAGAGGGAAGGACAATAGGTCTACAGGTCTGCTAAATAAAAAAAACATACACATTTATTGTTAATATTTTGGAAATAACGAACTACATACTATTTCACCATCGGTTATTTATAAAAAACCGACAGTATATTCCTAAATTTTTTACGGCTCAATCATTGATAAAACTAACATCAAGAAATAACAATGTTGTGTACTTTTCTTACAACTGATGAGAAATGGTCAAAGTAGACCAAAAATAGATCACCCCCTACATGTTACATTTTTGATTCCGCCCTAATATAGAACCGACAATAAAAATTATTGCCATGGTTTCCCTAACCGACGAAGAAGGTTGAGTTTTATCGTTTCCCACTTGGTCGTCAGTTTAAAAGTGACATGGAATGCCTAAAATGACTGAGTCCATATCCTTATTTTGTAGTACTTATTATTCTCTTAGAACTACCAAAGTACTCCCCTTGGTACAAGATCAAAAGTTGTTCTTAGATATATGAAATCTAATGAAGATTTCTTTTCGTTTGTCCTATAATTTTTCAAAACATTCCTTATCATAAAATAACATATGTTATGGATTATCCAGACATGCATGCAAAATGGTTGCATGCTTTCTGCATTATAGGTCTTAGTCTTTGCTCAATCATCCTCTCCCAAATTTCCACATTGTGACTTAAGCTTGATACCTTTATAGTTTGTGCAACTTTAAATGTCTCCCAAGTTGTTGTGGATGGGAAACATGGTATTGTTTCTATATCATTTTGCATTCCCCCCCCCATAATCTATCTGAAGAAAGTAACTAACCACATGACTCTTTTTTCCCCATAGTCTTTCACACATTGACGGGTCTACCGCCCAACTCACATGCCTCTGCCATTTCATA
Source organism: Alisma plantago-aquatica (assembly GCA_963693085.1). Classification (NCBI taxonomy): domain Eukaryota; kingdom Viridiplantae; phylum Streptophyta; class Magnoliopsida; order Alismatales; family Alismataceae; genus Alisma; species Alisma plantago-aquatica. The sequence goes on from OY856415.1 coordinate 617,739,563, forward strand.
TTTATGTAGAAACTTTTTACCTATGATTTTGTTACTCATTTTATGTAGGTGATAATCTTGTGTCCATTGACAATATTTAAAGTATATCCATATAAAATATTGTGGAAGTAGTATTTCCATTTATTTTAGTATTCATTGTCCTTAGTTATACTACCATTTTCATTCTAATTACATTTCATTTGACCATGGTCTCTTCTTGCTATCTCTTTTGCATATGTGTGTACCCACTAAACTAGTGTTTAATTAACTTCTTATATCTTTATTCATGATATATAAATTTGGCCTCTCAAACGGCTTGCATTGTTACATACTTCCCTTGCTCATAATTTTGAAACATTGTGTTCTCATGATTTGGAAAACTCCTTTAAGTCTTGATTCAAGTTTTATAGTTGTTATTACATTATTCCACAAGCACTTCTCTTTTTGGGACCAGATCCCACAAATTTTGATTCCCCTAAAAATTACTTCGTGATCCTTATCATGCACGAGGCTCCTATTATGCAACAATTTATCAACTTCAGAATCTGATTACCAAGTTTCTTCATGAAAAACTTTGCAATATAAAAACTCCTATAAGGTTCAACCACTTGAATACTCTATCATAGGAGCCTTTTTCTAAGATAACACAAAGAAAGAAAATGCAAGTGATTAGAAACTTTATATGAAAAATGCAACACATGAAAAAAACACAATATAATGGAATAGAAGGTGTGTGGCATTAAGTTTTCTATAGACTATACAGGGAGGAGAGAATATGTAGTTTTCAAAGTGAATGTGTGCACAAAAAGTGAAAGACAAGTAGGTGTGGCAGGGAAGAGGCAAGTGAGACTACAACAGGGGGTGGTAGTATAAATGGTTATTGGATCTAATCCCATTATGTTATTAGTTGATATATATTTCATTTATTTCATGACACATTTAAATGAGAATCCATTTACTAAGTGTATCCATATAATTCTTTGTTTTTCTATGTGTAATAGGAGGTTGCATTACTCATTTCAACTAATGTATATAACATGTTAGATATTTCTACATGGTATCAGAGCAATTGGCAATGGGAACCAAACTTTTCTAGCCCTACCCTCCTTCACTCTATCACCCAACCTCCCTCTCTTTCCCTTAGTGTTGATAGGTATGAGACGCCTAGTAGTGCACACAAATAGGCAATGACCAGCCCAGACCGCAACAATCAATAACTATAACCAGACAGTCAGCCAATGCACTTGGCCCCGGGGTAGGAAGTGCTAGTCTCAAGTATCAATAAATAGGCACAACTACCATAATCCACACTGGAACAAGCAATTGTTGTGGCCATCCTGTTAGTGACACTATTAGTATATATTCTTTATGCTTTACTTTTATAGTGTGTTTGATACTTGTCTTGTCTTAGGTTTTCTTCTATATCATATTGCTTAATTCTATTTCTCACTTACCCCCTTATCTAATAAAAGAGAATGTTATTTATTTATGTTATACACATTGAAAAATAGTTTTCTTATTCTATATGGTATCACATGAGTTTGATCCCCCTTAATCCTAATGCTTCCAAAGTCCAACCTCTAAGCCCCCTACCCTCCACTTTACTATGTCTCTCTCCCCTCCCTCCATCTGCCTCTCCCTCCCTACCTGCCAATCCTCCACTTCTGTATTTGCTCCTCCTTTTTTTGCCATGAACACTCCCATTCTCCCTTCGTCCAGCCGTCGTTGGCTCACCTGTCCCTTCTATTGTTTCCACTTCCACTTCCCCCTCCATCTCCCTACCGCGAGCCAGCATTGCACCACCCTTCCCCCCTCCAATCCCACTCCCTCAACTGCCCCCTCTTATCTCCCTGCCCTACTACCGCCCACTACCCCCATCTAACCATTTGCCTTCCTCCCTCACCCACCACTAGACATCCAGCCACTGACACCCTCTACCACCTACCCACAAGTCCACTACCCAAGTCATCTTACCACCATATACTGATCCCTTAAAGCAAATGTCTCTTCATATTCCTCCTCTAACTCATCTTCCACTGAGAAACTTATTTCTCCAACATAGAAAGTTGTAGACCTAAAGGTACCACCTTTTTTGTCTACCTACACCACATAGTGGAGTAAATCATACACCATGGTGGCATGGGTCCCTTTTCTTCTCTTCACTGCCCCTATGTGGGTTTCTCAAATCTTCTCATCTAGACCTACTACTGTTGTTTGCTGCCCCAATGCAAGTTTCTCAAAATTGTTGATCTAGATCTAATACTTTTCTCAGACACACCTATGTTTCTTTCTTAGATATACTAATTCAAATATGCTACTTTGCTGATGTTGTTTTTGCTTTTTTCCTATTTGTCCTATCATGCCTTGTTTCCTGTGGTGACTACAAATCCTACTTGATCTTTTTGTGTTACAACTATGAAGCTTGACAAATCTAACTATCATTTTTGGCTAACATATTATGGGCTCTATGTCAAATCACAAGGGTGCTATTCACATATATCTATTGATGCTAAAACATCTCCTAATGTTGTGACTAATGAGAAAACCAAGAAGGCCTACACATAGTGGTCAAAATATGTTTTTGTAGTTATGACTTGGATGGTGAATAGTATCAAACCAAAGATCAATGACTCTCTCCTTTGCCTTTAGAATGTCAAATCCATGTGGGATCAACTAACCCATGTGTACTCTTATCAGCAAGACCCAACGTCTTTGAAATCTTTGAAAATATGGTGAGAAAGGAGTACTTGAATGAAGGATATGTAGAAGACTATTACAACTAATTATTGGCACTTTGGGATGAATATGAAGTATATCATCCTCTCTCTATTGACATCAAAGAAGTTCAGAAGCAGCACAATGAACTTTAGTTGGTTCAATTCTTCATTTGGACTTCCTCATTCCTTCTCTGGGGTTATCGACCAAATTTTATCTAGTGCTCTTATCAATACTAAATGATGTTCTAAAGTGTATTGAGTGTCTTACCACTATGCCTTCCCTACCTTCTACTTCTTTAAATACATTGGTCCTTGTAGTCCGCACCAATGACTCTAGTTGAGGAAGTGGGTGTGGTCATGCTTGTGGTTGCGGTCATAGTGGTCATTCTTTTGGTTATCCTAGATGTGGTCCTCACCCTAGATCTAGAAGACACCCCCCTCATGCCAACCTCTTATGCAACACCTATGGACACACAAACCACAATGAGAACCAATGCTGGGAAAAACACGATGAACCTGTGTGTGCAAAAAGGTCACCTTTGATGCCTCTAAAGATTCAACTATTGCTACCTTTAGTTCTACCCAACCCACTATTGATTAGATTCACTCTGAGTATGAAAAAGTTATCCAGGCTCATATATCCTCCCAAATACAAACTCCAGATGTAGGTTATTCTACTTTTCTTGCATCTCCTACTACAATGCATATAATTTGAACAATATCTCTATCCAAAGTATCCCATTAAAATTTATCTTTTATGTTCCAAGATTTCTATTGAATATGTTATCATCAATAGATCTATTAAGAGCCTTAGTGCCCAATCACTTCTGATCCTGAGGGTTGTGTGTTTCAAGATCTACAAATGAGGATGAGGATCAATTTGTGTCATAAGGGACTTGATGGACTGTACTACTTGGACATAATGATGCTATGCTATCGTCTTCTGTGACCATTGTGCAATGGCACTACCATCTAGAACATGCTTCTGCTACAAAACTACGACGTCTATTTCCTAAAATTTTAGATAAACAATTTTTGTGTGAATCAAGCTAATTAAGCAAACAAACTTGTGTTGTATTTCATAAGAAAAAAGATATTGGTTCTAAAATCTATTTGACATTGTTCACGTCGATATCTAACCTTGTTTTTTTTCTAGCTTATTCGACTTGTTCATTTTATGAATTTTATTGATGACTATTCTAGGATGACTTGGTTGTTTCTCTGAAAGGGTCATAGTAATAATTTAAAAACTATCACCACCTTTTTCATTGAGATCCAAATCCATTCAACACAACTCTCAGAAAATTTGGAATTGATGATGCCTTAGAATTTATGCAAAATTTAGTGGATTTATTTCATTCTAATGGGGATACCATTCATCAGACTTCCTACTCTTACACACCACAAAAAAACGGTGCAACATAGAGGAAGGACCATCATTGTCTTAAAGTAGGGTGCATTATTCTTCTTAAATATCATATTCCTATAGAATTTTGGCATGAAGTTGTTTCTACTACATGTTACTAAATTAACCACTCTACCAATTTTGAGTTGCATAATCAAGTCCTTTTCTTTCTTTTTTATCTTGATGTGCCTCTCTTCTCTATACTTCCACACATCTTTGGCTACACTTTTTGTTAGAATATCTACCTAGGGTCATCTAAACGTGACCCCTTCTCCTCTAAGTGTTAATTTGGGATATTCAAGAACCCAAAAAGGATATCAGTGTTATGATCCTATCAAAAGATAATGGTTTGTTAGTGCATATGTTGTTTTTCTAGAAAACGTCATACTACTCTGACAAGGCATCTTATTTGTTGAGTGATCTATTTGATCTTACTCCTCTATGTCAGGTGGTAGACATGATCCCACTAAAGTAACTAAAGTTATTACTCCTCCTTTAAAGGTGTACACAAGAAGACCCAAGGTTACAACCCCATTTATGGCCCCTCAACAACCAACTTCTCCCTCGTTTATAGATCACAACATCTCCTAGGTAATCACTAACCTACATCTTCCATTTAGTTAAAGGAAAGGGATTGTTCCTACACTCATCATTCAATTAGTAATTTCTACTCTACCACTAATCTTGGTGCTAGATTTCTCTATTCTACTCCTTCTCTCTCTATTATTTTTATATCAAATAATGCTACATGATCTCTTAAGCATCCTACCTGAAATTAAGCTAATGGAAATTAAAATAGATGCTCTTCACAATTGTAAGACATGGGATCTTGTTGATCACCCTAAAAACTACCCTATTGTTGACTATCATTGGATGTTTATTGTTAAGTATCAGCTAAATGGTTTGATTGAATGACTGAAGGCTCGTTTGGTAGAAAAAGGTTATATGCAAACTTATGGGGTTGACTATTTAAAAAAAAAAATCCCTGTTGCAAGACTTAATTTTGTATGGGTGCTTATATATGTTGTTTTAAACCATAACTGGCATCTATTTCAACTTGATGTTGAAGACACCTTCCTATATGTTGACTTGCATGAGGAAGTCTACATGAAGAAACTGTGGGGCATTTTACTTAGGGGGAGTGTTCCAAAGTATGCAGACTAAAAAAAACTAATTTATGGCCTCAAACAAAGCACATGAACATAGCTTGAAAACTTGAGCAAGATTCTTCTAAAGTTTCAATTTCATCTCTCACATTTGGATCTCTTTGTTTTTATTACAAATACCAATTTTGGCCTGTTATTCTTATTGCCTATGTGGATGATATAATTTTGTCTGGTAGTGACAGTGATGGTATTTCAGCTAATAAAAGTTACCTAGAACAACACTTTGCTATTAAAGATCTTGTAAAACTCAAATACTTATTGGGGTTTGAACTTTCTAGATCTTTGTCAGGTGTCTGTCTTTCACAATGAGAATATGTTCTAGATCTTTTAATAGAGATAGGAATTCTAGGTACAAACCTTCTAGCACTCCACTTGATCCCAATACCAAGTGGATGATGAATATTCACCTCCCTATCTTGATAACCACCAATATAGAATATTGGTTCGTAAGCTTATCTGTCTTGTTGTGACTAGGAATAATATTACTATTGTAGTTGGACTTGTGAGTCAACATCTGGACAAACCTAAATAATGTCATTGGGATGTTGTATGTCATATTGTTAAATATCTAGAAAATTCTCCAGGAAAAAGATTATTGTATCATAGACATGGGCACTACAAACTCACTAGATATTATGACTCTGATTATGACAGTAGTAGATGTGACAAGAAACCTACCTCTGACTACTGCACTTTTTGGAGGGAATTTAGTTACATGACACTTTTAGAAGAAGACCGTGGTTTGCTCGGTCTAATGTTGAAGAAGAATACATATCTATGGATCATACTTCTTGTGAATTAATTTGGGTCCAAGGACTCCTCAAGTAAATTGATATCTCTAATTTTGATCCTATTCTAGTGCACTACGACAATAAAGCCTCCATTGTTATTGCCAACATTCCTGATTTTTATGAGCACACAATGTTGGTATGTATGCCCATAGAGCAAGTCATGTGATGATTGTAATGGGATACTTTGTAAATGATTTGAATAATAATAAAGGCAATTTCCGATCTATATGTTTAAACTGTTTCTGAGATGATGGTGTAACATGATAGATGTCTAAAGAATGTTTTACTCAATGACGTATGCTTTTAGGTTAAGGACCTAAATGATGAGATCATACGGATGTTAAGAGTATACATTCTTGTTTGGTCCCTAGTCGGTTGTTATTGTGGAAATAACCATAGACGTCAATAACACTGAAGACTAGATTGTGTGTTGGTTGATGACATAATCTCATTAGTCATGATATAGTGATATCAAACCAAGCACATAGGTACTTGTTAGAGAACAAGGTACCGGACAGACCCACCGTGAGAGTGATACATGGAACCATGACTTGGTAGTCACAGTCAGCTCTCACAGTGATGGTGGTGAGTGTGATTCTTAGACCTGAAATCACTACACTCAACACATGTCGTTGGGTACACTTTGACATCATCAAACACAGTCCTAAAACATGGGTTGTTATAAAGGTGATGATTGGGTGGCTTTGACACATGGGGCTTTTGAGGGGTGAGTGATAGATATGGGATTTGTCCCTCCTGAGGGAGTTTGATATCCTTGGCCACTTGATGAGTAGGATTGAGAAAGGCATGCACATGCACATGTTTATCAATATGTGATATTGATGTCACACACATCTCACCCAATCTACTCTGAGATCAAGGAAATGAATGAACGTTGACTGGATGACTGTTCCATGCCTCGAGTTCATTCTGGATATCAGTGACAAAGGAATTATACATTCACTGTAACACCATTCACGGATTGTAGGATTGAAAGTTGTTCTCCAACTTTCTATTTCACTTGGGTAGCACTGATGTGTGACTAGGCATCGCTCTTTGCTTGTGAAGTCATAAGTGTTATGGACTTTCACTGCCAACGTGAAATGGACCTGCAGGGTCACACACATAGGATTTAACCTGGAAGAGGAGTTTTGTCCACAAACAATGTTTAGATTGATTACTAAAGGAGTTTAGTAGTTCAATTAAACACTCAATTAATCGATATCTCAATATCATAATGTTCAAGGTGTTGGACGCATTGATTGGAGTATTGGATTGATTGAAATCACAATTGACTAATTCTGCACAATCTGCACTCCCAACCGATCGGCTCATGAGATGAACCGATCGGCTGAGCTTGGTGAACCAGTCGGCTCAAGTGTTGAGCCGATCGGCTCAAGATCAGGGTGAACTGATTGATTCAAGTGTTGAAATGATCGATTCAACTGGTGCAACCAAGCAAGTTGGGAAAGTAGGATTGGTGAGAATTTTCCTTGCGTTTCATTTGCCCAATTTGATTGGGACAAGGATTGGTATTCGATACCAATTAGAAACAAAAGAAGGAAAGTCAACCGGGAACCGACCAGGACCACCAACCGACCGGTTCACTTGTGAACTGACCGGTTCAAGTGTCCCAACCGATCAGTTGAGGTGTCAACCGACCGGTTCAGGTCCCCAACCGACCATTTCAGTTGTGAAACGATCGGTTCAGGTTGCGAGTTGGTTGTTTTGTGGAAAATCTCGAACCCTTCTGCTCCTTCTTTTAGTCCTGTATTGCCGGGAACTGAGAACCCTGTCCCATGACCCACCTATATATAGGGGTATTGGGGACTTCTCAGAGTACAACTCAGTGCAGGCCGGTTGCTCTACAAAGTTGTCGTTCTCTTTGGTTTTGGTAACCGAGAGAGCCCGAAGAAGTGCTACCCAAAAAGGGAGGCGCAGCAAGGGAAAGACAACTGCAGTTACAACTGGTAGCAGCAGAGTGTGTTGGCGACTAGTACGTCAACAGGAGGGTGCGACTCCTTCCGGTTCCTTGTGCGACAAGGAGATCGGAGTTCGAGGTGGTCCGTGTGGATGACTACAGAGGCGGGAGACCTCTGCCGCTCGGAGGACGACTGTCAATCCCGACAGTCCCTATGAGAGGAGGAGTCTTCAGTCCCGGTGTGACCAGGAGCTGCACAGACACCGTCCAAGACCGGAGGTGAAGACCGCACAAGGCGCGAGGTACTGTCACCGAGCAAGCCTCGGGACAAGGTATGCATCCACAAACCATCTTTCCTATTATATAGACGTTGACGCGATTCCTTTGGTTCTAGGTTTTGGGGAGAAAATTTTTGTTTCTGCTGCTTCTCTACCTCCTTTAAAACCCAACACACAAAGCATATCAAAGTGGATTGCCACTTTTTTCGCAAATTTGTTCTCTATGGCCCCATCTACACTCCTTGTCTCCATATAGAAGAATAAATTGTTGAAATCTCCACCATGATGCTTCCCAAGACTCACTATGCCCTTTGGTGGACAAGTTGGGCATGTTTGACATCTATGATCCAGCTTGAGTGGGATATTAGTATATATGATTTATGCTTTATGTTTTTGTTGTGTGATTTAGACTTCTCTTGTCTTTATCTTTTCTTTAAACCCATATTTATTATTTTCATTTCTCACTTACTCTCTTATTCTATTAAAAATATTGTATTGCTTTTGTATTAGATACATCAATTAAAGGTGTTATTATACTATTTGGTATGAGATGGCTACGATACTCCTTTATTTCTTCCATCAACCCTAATTCTTCCCATCCCTATCTCACCCTAGCCGCTACCCCCACCCCTCCTTTCCATCCACTACTACAACCCCCTCCCTCACCCATCGTTGTTGTCCCCCCCTCCACATGTCGCCACTGTTGATTCCTTTCCTACTTCACCAATTTCTACTACAACCCTCCCCATCACCCGTAATTGTTTCTCTCCCTTCCACTCTCTTGTCTAGACACCACTTTCCCACCAGCCTCCCAAATCCCCACCCACCCACCACTGTCAGCCTACCTAGTCTCCGACATCCGCTATCCTCATATTCCCCTCACATCACCCGACAACCACTCCCTCACTCCTTTTTGTTACCACCAATAGCCCCCACCCTTATTTCAATCACCTATCAAACCCCTCTCCTCCACTAATCTGCCTCCCTCTCTTCCTTTTCCCACCTTTTTCATCTCCAAGAACTTTCCAAAAATAGAACATTGAAGATCTAAAAGGACCATCTTTGTCACCTATCTACATCACATGGTGGAGTAACTCTCTCACCACAGAGGCATACACCCCTATGCTCTCTAGTTCCCCTATGTGGGTTGCTCAAATCTTCTGGTCCATATCTACTGGTTCTCTCTATTGCCCCCATGCATATTTCTCAGATTTATTGATCCAAATCTATTACTGCACTCCACTACCCCAATGTGGGTTTCTCAAATCTATTGAACCAGACCTGCTAATTTTGTTGTTTCTACTTCTTCATCTTTGTGTGCATCATCACTCTAGATTACATGGCAACTACATGTCATCCTAAGTGTTTGTGGGTTATGACTGTGAAACTTGACAGATCAAACTATTAAGTTTGGTCGACATTTTTTATACTATACAACAAAGCCCAAGGGTACTATTTGCATATTTCTTTATATGCTAAAATTCCTCTTGATGCTACAACTAATTAAAAAGCCAAGCAAGCCTATTCTTGTTTGTTCAAAGATGATTCTGGATTTATGAGGTGGATGGTGAATAGTGTTGAACCAAAGATCAATTACTCTCTCATTCAACTTAGAATGCCAAAGCTATGTGGGATCAACTATCCCGTGTGTATTCTCACCAACTGATTTCGAATAAGGTCTTTATGATCTTGAAGAATCCGGTGATAAAGGAGTATTTGACTGATAGATATGTTGAAAACTAATACAACCAATGTTCAACACTCTAGTGTGAATAGGAAGTATATCATCCTCTTTCTTTCAACATCAAAGAAGTTCAGGGCCAATACAACAAACTTCAGTTGTTTCAGTTCTTGGCTGAACACCCCTCATTCTTTCTCTGGTGTTTTTGATAAAATCTTATCCACTGATCCCTTACCCACCTTGAGGAATGTTCTCAAATGTGTTCAATGCATTGCTTTCATGTATTCTACAACTACTACATCTTCTTATCACTCAGTCCTTATGGTTTGCTCCCATGACTCTGCTTGAGGATGTGGACATGGCTGCGGTTGCAGTCACAGTGTCCATGCTTCTGGTACTCCTGGATGTCGTCCTCCTCCTAGCCTTGGATGAGGACAATCCTACTCCCAACTTCTTCTGTAACTTATGTTGTCGCATGAACCACAATGAGGAGTGTTTCTCGGAAAAACATGGTGCACTTGCTTAGGCAAAACAAGTCTCCTCCGATGTCTCTAAAGATTCACATGTTTCTTCCTCCAGTTCCACCCAAGTCACGGTTGAGTGAATTTGCTCTAAATTTGCAAAACTATTTCAAGTTGGTTTTTCCTCAGAAAAACCTACTCTGGATGGAGGTTCTTCCACGCTACATGTGTATCCTTCTACTTACGGTATAAATAAATAGGTCATCAATTCAAGAGCATCAACTCACATTTTGGTCATTCTGATACTTCTACTACCTTCTCTAAAGCAATGTGAGTCCCTCTTATAACAACAGTTGATGGGACTAAGGATGAGGTACATGGAATTACATCCATATCTCTATCTAAAAATCTACCATTACAATATGTCTTATACGATCCAAGGTTTTTACTTAATTTGTTATCTGTTAGTAAAATTGTGAAGAGCCTTCAATGCTCAATCACTTTTGATCTCGAGGATTTTGTGTTTCACGATCTCCAAATGAGGATGAGGATTGGTTTGAACCATGAAGGACATGACAGACTATACTACGTAGATGTATAGCGATTTGCTAGTGCTCTGCTATCTTTTTCAATGAGCAGTGTGCTATGGAACTACCATATGGGGCATTCATCTACTGTAAAACTATGATGCATGTTTCTGATAAGCAATTTTTGCATGAATTTTTCCATTTTGGCAAACAAACTTGGATTTTTTTTCATAAGAAGAAGGAAATTGGTTCTATTTTTTTATATTGTTCATGCCAATATCTAGGGGCCCTTGTTCTATTGCTATCTTGTCTGACTTTGATTATTTTTTGACTTTTATTGGTGACTATTCTAGAGCCACTTGTTTGTTTCTTTTAAAGGTTTGCAATAATATTTTGAACACTATCACCACATTTTTCATTGAGATCCAAACCCAATTCAATAAAAATGTTAAAACCTTGAGAACTAATAATGACTTATAATTTATGCTAAAATTGGTGGATCTATTTTGCATTGCTTGGGGTACCATTCATCAAACTAACTACTCTTATACACCACAACAAATTGGTGTGGTAGAGAGAAAGAATTTCCATTCATGAAGTAGCATGCACAATTCTTCTTCGCTATCATGTTATTAAACATTTTGGGCCTGATCATGTTTCTTCTACCTTCTACTTAAAAAACAACCAAAGTACATAGGGGTATGCCAATCCCCCTTCTGAGATTTGTAATCTCATAGCTAGGGAAATCTATAATGGTAGTAGTACTACCATGTTTAATTCTACAACTTTGATTAGTGATTATAAGTTTATTGTGTTGCTCACAAGGGGAGGGTGGGGTGAATAAGATTGCCTCCCGACTTCTTTAAAAAAAGTATCTTCTATTCTAATATTTTTTCTTATTTTATGATCAAAACAATTATTTGCTACCTTTTCTATCCAATTCAATCAATTGAGAGCCTATATTTTTTTACATGTGAGAAGCAACTGATTCTTTTAGGAAACAATGTTTGTTTCGGTATTGACCTTGTAAATGCTTTCTATATTTTTCTGAGTTGTTGGGTGTGGGATGAACATAATTAAACCCTCCATTAATAAGAAAAAATTCATTAACTCTTTTTAATTTCACATACACACCACCTTGTTCTTTCCCAATAGTTCTTTCCATAAAAAAATTTAGGTATGCATGACCATCCACATCAAGCTCCAGTGGTCCATCTTAATTTCAAGTTATTTAAAAGTTTTCTCTTATTTTATGAATAGTACCAATACCTAAGAGTTTTTTTTCATAAACAAAAAACAAAAAACGAGATATCAATTTTTTTAATATTTAAATATTCTATGGATCAATTCCTAGAACTTAACGATGAATATCAATATCTGAAATTTCCATAAGGCTCAAAAATTTGTTTGAGCTACTACTAAATTGCAAAAATGAGCTCTGAGAATGTCTCCTGTGCTTGAAATGGTCCTTTTAGTTTGACCATGATTGTGGATAAAAGGTTGTGTGCGCATATGTATTTAATGAAAGATTACATACACACATATATATTATATATATATATATATATATATATATCTGTGTGTGTGTGTGTGTTTGTGTGTGTGTGTGCGCGTGTGACGTCCCCAGATTTTCTAAAACTTAATCTGATGTGTGACGTCCAAATTGAAACCCTCACCTCAGCGAGAATCCCAATTTAAACACCCCACATCAGGCTAAGAAAGAGAAAATCGAGGGAGTCAGAAGGAAACAACAGTAGCACATGTACGTGAACAATAATAAAACCATACACACATGTTCACCATTCAACATATAATTACAACATGAATTGCTACAACATTTGATATTACATATTGAACATCAAACTTATACATGTACATGTACTACATCTAAACTACAAGATCTTAAGACAACAGGTCCACCTGTACATCAGCTCGCCACACAACTCTCAACTATCCTAGATCTTCAAGAGCATAACCACAACCTAAACAAAAGATTACATGCGGTACACATCAACACAATATTCAAGAATAGTGTACTGAGTACGCCTATGTGTCTTTTATTTACCTCTCATTATATCTTGGCAATAAGATAAAACTAATATACTTGGAAGTAACAAAATAATATAAGAAAAGTGTATACTTGTACAAAGATGTTCATTAACAAAAGAGAACACATATTTTAAGCTCATTTTCCATTATATGCTCGTGCATCTTCCTACCAATGGGATAGATGCATTCAGGCCTTATGATCTTCTTACCAAAGATATAGATCATTGTACATGTGATCTGCTTACCAAAGAGATAGATCACTCACTAGCACTATGCTTACCAAAGAGATATAGTGCTTTCATATAATGGAACAACTATATTATGTTTCATGTGTTCATAGCCATAAGTATGGAAAATCAAACAAGATATCACACAAGAACAATCATTTCATCCAATATCATATGCCAAGTATTTTACTACACATATAACACAAGCATATTATATAATAAGCCAAGTAAGAGGTAATGGCGTACCTTCCAAAGAGAAACCTAATCATCACACATATTCCTGATGCCAACTCTAACCTTGTTCATCCCTGATAAAGATAAGATCACATACGATCATCAGGTTCTCATCATCTTACATCTCATCTTAACCCTAATCGTGTTCATATTAGGGTTTTCTTATCTCATTATGATATTCTCATGATTACTTGTATTCTTATCTTATGATTACCTCACTGATGTCATTTTCCAGATTACATCTCATTATCAAAGTTCATCATCTGAACATTAGATTCCATATCATTTTTGTGCACATATTAACCCTAGGTTACATCATTACCCTACATTATGGTTTCATAACATGTATTAATGGCCATCTTCATATAACTTGAATTTCGTGTATGAAACTGATCTCATATCTAAATATAAGGTTCCAGATACTAATATGAGCTTACTTTGTAAATCTCATCATTTATTGAGCATGTATGCATTAATTGCATTATCTTTAGTGTTATTATCCCTAATTAGCCATATTAATCAAATTATGTAATTTCGTACATCAACATGACCATATGTGACATCATATCCATTATAAACATGATTATAGACTTATTGATATTTTCCCATAATTTTATGTCATCATTTGCTGTTTATTACACATGATATGAGCATTATACAACTTACACAATATTACCAATATTAAAGCATCACAAGCATGATATTATAGTTCCATATTGTTCTACTCATTTTTTTGAGAATTTTGGTATCTTGTTCGTAATTTTCTGATAAGCAAGCTATTTATTACAAATTATTGAAGATCCTAACATTTACTAAATTATTTACCTTTATGGGCCAGTAGGTGAGAGCCACGTGCCCCGCACTGATCTGGCGGTTCACTGGGTCTGGGTTGGTTTTCCAGGCTTGGACACAGTTCGAGGTTCTCCACCTTCTCTGCGTCGCGCAGACTCTTTCTCGCGATCTATCCTCAGGATACCGTAGCCGGGCTTCCGCCTGAGCATGAGCGCCGCCGTGCTCGACTCCCTTCATCCTGATCTTAGGTGCCATCATGGCTAGGTCTTCTCTAGCAAGAGATCGGTCTCTCTCTCTTCCGATTCTTCTTCTATTCCTCTCCTATTGGACGCCCAACACGCGACGCCGACATGTGTGGTTACCTGACACACACCGCCGCTGGGGCTGCAGACCTGCCAGGCTCCTTCTCGCATGAACTCCCGCATGCAGACGCTTGCGAGCACCTATCGGCACCAGCCACCACAGCTGCGTGGTTGATCCCCAGCCTGCGTGACAGGATCTATGGTGCCGCCGCCTGGTTCTTTAGGTGGGTGACTGATAGTCAGTTGCTCCTCCTTTCTGATGTCGTTGTAGGGTACTACTCCAACAAGCGATCAGAGCTGCGCTGGCCACCTACATCTGGTTATTTCGAACCCAAGAGTCTTGAAACTCCTTAACCTTCGTGGCTCTGTAGCTCGTCCTCCATAAGCTCGTCAGCCGTACACGCCGTGATGATGGAGCGAAGGGAAACATGGCCTCTACTTCCAAACCCGAAACTGGAGATCCCTAGAGCTTCTACTCACGCCTCTGATCACCACTATTAGCTGGTCGAGCTGCCGTCTGAACAAGGTAGTGGAGAGCCACAATAAAAAGGAAGACTGTCGTTCTCCTCACTGCAAGTTGTGGTAGAGGGGTTGTGTTGGGACGTTTCTCGTCCTCCCCATTTTCTGCACCAAAAGCCACACGGAGAGTTTCATAGCAGGACTCCTCATGGAGGTGATGCCAACCGTCCGCTCCATCCAGTCCTCAACCCACGACAAGGTAACTCGTAGATGTGGGAGCAACCTATTCTAAATGAGACTGTGACTGTTTTTATGAAAGCAGTCTCCCTAGCCATCAGATGTATCCAAGAGCCGAGACTAGAGCTCCACTAAGCCAATCCGTGGCAGTTCGTATTCAAGTCCATGGCCACTTGATGATCATTGTTGCGGCCAGATCTCAGCCACACCACCCAACCCAGATTCAAGGGGCACATGACTGAGCTGCTTCTCAGGGCCTAGTCTATTAAAACACTGCTCTATCATACATTAAATTATCTTATTTCATGATATCCAAACTTAAATAACTAACTCTAGAAATATCAAAACTTAATGAATCTTTGCCCGTAGTTATATTATCGTCTAGGCTATCTCTCATCCAACTTTTGTGCCAAGAATCACTTTTTTGATCATTTAATTAAATTCCTCAAGAAGACATTAAAAGAGATATCTTAATAATGATGTCAACCTCACATCAACACATGTATTTTGTCAAAAGCTTGGAACTCTCAATCTAACTGAAACATATATTTTCACTTAAGTCATTGGGCATTTTAGGATTCCAATAGTCCACTCCATCACTGTGTGTGTGTGTGTGTTATATGCTTGTGTCTACATTGAGCATTCCTTCTCTTAAACACTATGCTCAGAGGACTCTATACAATATCCATCTATGGTTGGAACAAAGATTGAAATGATTTATTTGACCAACCCATGCTTCCCACAAACCAAAATGGTTCTCACTCTAGTCTACAATGGCCTATTTTTATCATCTTGATTCTTACAATTCTGTCAGTTTGGATCCCCCCCCCAATTGAACAACAAAAAATCATTAGTAGAAACAACAACCAAAAGATCTTGAATGCTTGATTCATTCATGTGCTTCTTCACCTATAAGGAGCTACTTCTCCTACATGAAGCTAGTGAGGTGATATGAGATTTTAAGGAAGAAGTAGAATAGATATAGTTGAATATACATGGGATAGAGGCTCTTGGGGTAGATGGCAGAGTAGCTCTAGATGGTCCTACATCAATAGAGATTCTTGTCATCCTCTATAAGAGCTTGGAGCCTCTCCATCATGAAGTCATCACGACTGCGTATAGGGGACGCAGAAGGACTAAATGAACCAAGGTCAAAAGATGTTTGTGAACTTATTATATAGCACCATCATCATATATATACCTATCGTAGATCCATCTGAGTTAGTAGAGTGGTAGAACTGGGCCAAGGAACTGCTCTAGGTTCCACCAGTAAGATGGACAGAAAGTGCCACACACACATAAAGTATGCATTTGTGGAACCCTTTGATTCTCTCATGTTAGTCACTGAAAAAAGAAACTCCTCATTGCCTTTGAGATTCTTCTTTAGTTTCAACCATGGCTCGATTGATCTTGGTAACATAATCTGTCAGATTAGAATTAGCCATAAGACTAATTAAACACTGATTGAAATAGAAGTTGAATACATGAATTAGGAAATGTGACAATGAGTTATACTACTAATAGAATGTGTTGAGATTGATGGTGAGGTCATTGATGATATACGTGTAAGGTAGGGTTGATGTATGTAGGCTTGTATATGTCAGCATCGATGCATACATGAACATCATGTTGTTGTCGTCCTTGATGTTTATGGTGCATGACTCACATATCACTTTATAGAAGGACCAAGGGAATACAAATCTTGAGCCATGCTTCTCATTGATCTTCTACACAGAAATGTAGCCACACACTCCTTTTACGTTGAATTTCACTTATTTTTCTTTATTTTCCCTTGGTCTTGGGAAGAAAATATAACCGTTAGAACATACATTTTTACCTGAAAAAACAAGAGGATGTCAATCATATATCCACTACAACCAATTTGAATTAAATATTGAATTGAATTATGAAGTTTGTGTGTATACATAAATAAATAGTAGTACGGGTAGACTTCATATAGTTTGAAGGAACCAACTGTAATGGGTGTGGACATTTTGTAATATAGAGATAGAAATTATAATATGTGATAGAAGTTGCATCACACCTTATAATAAGGGAAACACAATAGAACAATTATCTTGTCGCTTCATCTTGGCATCATAACCTTCATTGGTTGCATTATTTGATACCAACTTCTTCACTAGAGACATTAAAGAGAAAAAAAACTCGAGTAATATCAGAGCAAATTTTTTTTTAAATCTGTATGTATACATGAACAAACTATAAGGGGTTGGACATAATATAATATTCAAATGAAACTTTTAATACGCATGAAAAAGTTTAGTAATAGTCAACATTCTATAATATAAAGAGTATAATGTGATAAGTCAGAATAAGATGTACTGAACCTTCTAATAATGAAAGACAAATAAACATACGTCTTAGGAAGAAAGTGAGAGATCAACTTTCAACTATAATTAACTAGGATAATAATTATTCTCTGGTTTTAATTTAAATTGGTGAGTTTACTTATATATATATATATATATATATATATATATATATATATATATATATATATATATATATATATATATATATATATATATACAGAGAGAGAGATTTAGGCTAGAATACACTCTAGAGTATTCAGAACAGAATACACTCAAATAGTTTTACATGATGCAATATTTTTTTAAATCTAAGCCGTTAATCTTCTTAAACATCATATGTGAATAGCATATATATAAAATTTGAGCCCATTTGGACATTTATAGGTCATGTTATGAAGACTACAAAAAGCATGCATTTCAAATTAGTTTTGTGCGTCAATTTTGTTGCCCTCAAATGAGTGACTTATACTCATCCAAATGAACTCAAAATTTGCATGTAGCCTAATTATAGTGTAACAATGAAGATCAATGGTTTATATTTAGCAAAAAAATAGTCTTGATATGCAAACACCACTTCAGTGTAGCGTGGGATCCATACACTCGAGTCTACTTTAGCCTGACTATATATATATATTTATAGGGAGTTTATTGAATGCCCGCGTGGGTATCTTATTTACGTTACCCGTGACAGAAGACACGGTGGCATAAGACGTAAATATAAGGATAAGGATCTTCTCTCTTGAGATCTCCGCTCTATCTATCACCGTTCTCTGTGAGGGAGAGGCGCCCAACCAACCTCTTTGCCCACCATCATGCCTTCCTACTCCTCTTCTGCTCCCAAACCCCAGTCCCCGCAACAACCTAAGCGCGACCTCGACTCCCTCCTAGACTCCGCCCGCCCATTCCTCCGTGGCCAGTCCGAATGCGTCGACCCAACCCTCCCATCCCTCCTCGCTGTCCTCTGCTCCGTCGGCGTGAGCGAGTGCTGGCACAAGCATGACGATTTCCTCTCCCACCTCGCCGGCATCCACCGTGCCCTCCACCTGTGGGGTGCACCCAGAGCCGTATCCCTCTACGGCATCTTCCACTCCGCATATTCCAAATCCTACTTAAACCTCGCCATCTTCGCCCCCTCTGACGCCTCCCGATCTCACGTCCATGACCTCGTGGGACACAAAGCTGAGCGGTTGGTACACATATTCTGTATATTCCCCTGGCAGACTATGATCCACGACGACCTATTGTTCAAGTACCCCGATGACACAGAGCTCGTGGAACACCTAAAGGTCTCCGGGAGCTCTGTGGAGGTTTTGAGGGAAAAAGGGGAGTCAGATCTGGAGGAGCCATGGAGGAAGAAACTCAATTCGGTGTTGCCTGTGAATGGGGTGTCGGTGCCTCATATCAGGACAGGGGAGCCCATTCGTGTGCCGAGGCTGATCGTCGTGACGTTCTTGCTCATGACTATGGCGTATTTCTCTGATCAGCTGTTTGCCTGGAAGGATGAGGTGTTCCGGAATGCTGATGGACGGCTTGAGTTTAAGGGGAACAACTCCGCCGCACTGTGGCTAGGGAGACTAGTGACTCTGCCTTCCGTTCCAGTCTCTCCCTCTGCCATTCATCCTTATAAATCTAACAACTTCCAACCAGCTACAATTTGAAAGGTGGCGCTGGGCTGGGGGGAGGCAGTCGTCGGCCTGCATCCGCATCATGGCCACATCGGCCGGGTTCACGACAAGTGTGCCCAACATGCTTGAGATTAGATCGGTGAGGACCTTACAGTGCAGAGGTAGGGTGGTGGCAACACGGTTACTCGCCAAACCATCCTCCCCATTCGACATGACGAATTCCATAGAGTCCCATCTGTGTGGTCGAGTAGAGGGCCTACCGGAGGATGGTTGCAGACACACCCGAGAAGAGCGCCATGGGGCGGAGGATCTGCGCCCCAGTGCTGATGGGGCCAAGTCGTGGTGCGGTGAGAGAGGCGGGAGTTGCGACCACGGCGGAGGCCGTCTTGGAGGCTGCGACCGCTGAAGTGCCTGATTTGCCTTGAAGCTGCATTCAGACCTTGATGAGGTCAAGAGGGTGGGTGGAATAGCCGACCACCACGACCACGATCCCGCCCTCCACGAAACCCTTGACGACGCTCATTCCTCAAGACAAGCTGGCTACTTTCTCACGCCTATGTGAACGGGAATGGGAGGAGAAAGAGTGTGGGTGACGACGCATGTAGGTGATTATGAAGGGAGGGAGCTCCATTTCAGTTTTGATATAGAAATACCAACTGATGTGTTGGCCCGTAAAAAGCACATAAAAATTCAGATCGAGAGGAGGGGGAAAGCAAACGGAAACTTTTTATGCAAAATATTACTTTACATGTCAAATAGATACTTTTTGAGACCAATAATTACTTTCTGTTACAACTTAGTTACTTGTAGCATCACATAGTTACATTTTGTATAACCACACACCATACCAAAACATGAATACACATGTTATTGACTAGAAATTTATACAACACACCATCACTAGACAATGTAATATATCCATACATTGATAAGATTATGTTTAGTGTATATATTTGTCCTTGTTTATTCTACATATGACCATTTTTTGATGGTGCCTCCGAGTGACTCATTTGCAGTGTCAGCAGCTAGAACTGTAATTGGGCACGTCAACTTTTACTACAAGGAGTGTATGTTGACAATATAGAATGCCATGGAGTGATGGAGATTAGGGATCTTCAACCAACGCCTCCTTCTCTACCTATGCTTATGTCTGATACACTCTAGGTTCTTCCATGGATGAACGTGTCTATGATACATTAAGTTACTTTATTGTTGCTTTTTATATTTTGGTGTTACTTTAGGTGCCGAATAGTTACTTTTCATACTATATCGTTACTTTTTGTGTCATGATGTTACTTTCTCTATCTGACAGTTACTTTTATATCTCGATATTACTTTTTGTGTCAAATAATTATTGTTACTATTACTGTCAGATAGTTACTTTTTTATGTCATTATGTTACTTTTAGTGTTAGATAGTTACTTTTCATACCATATAGTTACTTTATGTGTCCTATTGTTACTTTCACTCGAATTCCCATTTAAACTAGTATGAAAAGTAATTTTTAAAACTAAAAGTAATTTTTAAAACTAAAAATAACACTAAGACGTAAAAATAACGCATTGATCTTTTTGTGTCCTAATGTTATTTTCATTGATAGATAGTTATATTTTTGTCTCGATGTTACTTTTAGTGTAAAATAGTTACTTTTGTTACCATATAGTTACTTTTTGTGTCCTGATGTTACTTTCAGTGTCGGATAGTTACTTTTTGTATCATGATGTTACTTTTAATGTCGGATAGTTACTGTTCATACCATATAGTTTCTTTTATATCCTAATATTTCTTACTTATAGTGTCGGATAGTTACTTTTTGTGTCTGATGGTTGCGTTTCGTGTCATGTAGTTACTTTTTGTATCTTGATTTTACTTTAAGTGTCGGATAGTTACCTTTTATACAATATAGTTATTTATTTTACACTGAAAACTATATCACAATTTGTTACTTATTTTTGTAACATCATACCGACAATCTAATATTGCATTTAAACCACCATTTATTCCAACTGAAACTTTATAGGATTCATCACAATTTTCTACATTCAAGGAGGAAAAAACTTGTGAGAGTGGACAATATAGATGGAATGGCCAACTGGCAAGGTAGCTTTGAGTAATACACGTACATAATCCCTTAATAATGACGCTTCACTGACAGTGGGTCATGAACATGAAAATCAAAGTATTTTGACTTGTGAGGCATATTCAAATCTGTAATGGGTTGTTCTTGTGTAGTAATTTAAAATTGATTTGTAATCTTTCCTGTATTTTGACTTGTGTTTGGAATCTATTGTTGTGTTACCTTGAGCTCCGGAAGTTGTATGTATACATTGATTATGTTACAAATAATCTTTTCTGATCAGATGTTACTCTTTGAAGAATATTTGTCTCTCTTTGTGTCCAATGAATACTCTTTCTTCTGAAATACTTACATTTTTGGATTAGAATAGTTACTTTCATTTTGTATAGTTACTTACAAAATGTTAGTTTGTTACTATGTAATTCACATACACTGGTTTCGTCTATTTGACTTACCTTTCTCCACAAGAGTTACTTTACAAAGTATAACAGTTATTTTTTGAATGCACAGAGTTACTTTTATGTTGTCACAGTTACTCGTAGTGCTCTTAGAGTTACTCTAGGTGTTCTTATAATTATTTTATCGATGACGAGTTCATCTCTTTTATTTGTCAGTGACTTCTGATATAGATACTTTTTTTTTTGGAATAGAACACTTGCTTTCGTGTTCGTGTAGTTACTTACAAGATGTCCATGTTACTCTGTGTTCCATACACATTATTTTTGTGATACGTGTTTTACCTTCCTCTGTTAGAGTTACTTTTACAAAGTATAAGAGTTACTTTTTTGAATCACAGGGTTACTTTTCTCTGCTGTCACAATTACTCTTAGTGTTCTTACAGTTACTCTTAGTGTACTTATAGTTACTCTTAGTGTTCTTACAGTTACCCTTAGTGTAACCTTTTGTGTCGTAGTGTTACCTTTAGTGTAAGATAGTTTTTTTTATCATGCAAATTAAAAAGAAAGTTTTATAGAACAATAGAGCAATCCATGTTAGAATCAATCTTCATTTTGCACAAGTTACTTAAGCATTACTATCAGTTACTCAATCATTACTCTCAGTTACTCAAGCATTACTTTCAGTTACTCAAGCATTACATTCAATTACTCTATCATTAGGTTCAGTTACTCAAGCATTAAGTTCAGTTACTCAAGCCTTACTTACAGTTACTCAAACTTTAGGTTCAGTTACTCAAGCATCAGGTTCAGTTACTCAAACATTACGTTCAATGGATTAGCGTCATGAGGTCATCATTGTCCATGCAGGGGAGGTCATCGTGGATTAGCGTCATGGTGTGGATCATATCGGTAGAACATGCTCAGGCCATGGTGATGGAGTCCGAGTCTGGGATGGAGGAGACCAGGGCGGCGTCCACGAGGCATAGTATGGGGCAGACACACTGGCCACCGGCGAGGAGGGAGTGGCACATCGAATTGTTAACCAGCTCAGTGTATATAATCCACATAAGCATGCGTATCATTTATTATATTATGGCGCGACCTTCTTCATCGTCCCTAGAGGACGAGATACATAGTTCTCATTGCATACGTGAAATTAGTAACACCGGCTGGTCTGTTGCGTTGCATGTGAGTGCGCGCAGGAGCATGTAGCTATAAGGATTTGGTGGAACACCACTCTAGAGCCATAAAGGCATAGAAAAACCAAAACAAGCAGCAGGTGGTTGTGAGCGGGCTGGCGGTTGTGAGCGGCATGGGTATGGATGAAATGCTTAACGACGCCGAAGAGTGCTGCAGCGGCGGGAGCTGCAACGATGACGATGATGATGATGGGATGTTGTTCTCGGCGGCGCGACGTACTGCTAAACCACATCACGGACTGCTTCATCTTCGACCACCTCCTCTGCATGGGCCAGCGGTGTGAGTTTGCATAGGTCGTGATGGTGCTGTGGATGTACCTGGAGCAGCGGATGGTGATGTTAGGTTTCCACGACCTCCTTGCGGCTGTCTTCATAGCTGAGGAAGACCTTGTGGACATGTACCTGGCCGAGACCCAGCTTATCTTTCACGTGATCCGCCGCGACAACCCGACTCCACTGCCCAACCTCCTTTCCGTAATGTTGCCCCTTACATGCTGCGAGTTGCTGTCGCAGCCGCAGGGCATCGACCACCTCGCATTCTTCTACGTGAACCGCCACGCCATCTCGCGAGGGATACAGGAGGTCTTGACCAGCGTAGGCATGACCGTGTTCGACGACACACTCAGGATGCTCGTGTTCGGAGACATGAACAACCCCACGACGAGCAGATATGTAAATCTTCGGGAACGTAATAATTTGATTTATTTACGACGCATGCCACCGTGTCTCTTTGACGGGTAGCAAATATAGATACCCGCACGGGCATTAAAAACCATCCATATATATATATATATATATATATATATATATATATATATATATATATATATATATATATATGTGTGTGTGTGTGTGAGTCAGGCTAGTGTACACTCAAGTGTACCGGAGGCACCGTACACCTCAGTCATTTTTGAAGATGCAGTAAATTTTTGAAAAATCTAAACCGTTGATATTCTTTATTATCATAAGAACACACTATATAATAAATTTTAGCTCATTTGGACACTTATAGGTCGTGCATCCAACAGAGGCAAATATCATGTATTTCAAATTAGTTTGGTGCGTCGATTTTGTTGTCCTTGGATGAGTGACTTACACTCATCCAAATAAGTTCAAATTTTGTATGTGACCTATTATTATTGTAACCATGAAGATCAATGGATTAGATTTTGGAAAAACATGGTCTAGATAGGCAAACACCATTGGGGTGTACGGCGTGATCTGTACACTCGAGTGTATTCTAGCCTGACTCTCTCTCTCTCTCTCTCTCTCTCTCTATATATATATATATATATATATATATATTACCATACAACATAAAGCATAACAAACACTTGTCCCAATATGTGATGCTAACATATTACACTTTTTTTGTTAATCACACAAATTCTCAGTGTATTTCATTTTCTACTAATATATTACAAAACTCATTGTGTTTTACAATTCTATGGAATTTAGAATATGGTATTACATCAACAAATGTTTATTTTATTTCTCTTTCCCGTCCGTTGCACTATAATATTTCTATTGGTATTGTTGTCAAGGCTTGAACTTGAGAACTCTTGATAACAAATAAAGGATCTAACCACTAGAGTGTCCCATCTTGGACACATTATAATTTTTCTGATACATTACAGTTTATCATTTTGTGTTAGAAAACATCAGCCATAATTAAAACTTTAACTTCCTATTACAAATTATTTACCACATTGCATTATGCCAACTTTCCTTTCAAGGTATTTATGCGTAACATACTTGTATCCGTATACTAAATCTATTTTGAATTATAAATCATCATTTCTCTTGAACTTGAGCTTATTTACCCGATAGTCCTTCATTCTTAACCACAATCGTTATATTGATCAAGTTGTAAAGTTTCTTTGAAAGAACTTCGTCTTCATTTGAGTTTCTGATGTGCAGATGAATTCATTAAAAATTAATCCCTCAAGTTTTGTCCTATGAACCCGTTTGATGTCAAGTATTGATTTGAATAAATTTTGCAAAATATCTTGATTTGCCCCTGATCATAGAGTACTCTTAAATTTCAAAAGGTTTGGTAGAAATATAAAGTATATGTACTTCAGATCACTGATGTGGATTAATGGGTGATTAATCAAGAAACTTAATAGGCTAGTAAGAGCCCTAGAATAAAGAGCTAATATTTTTTAGAAATTACTACAATAAGAAGTGAATCAATGGTGGAAATTTCGTGGCGCTATTGGATTTTCTGTTTATAAGTTATAAGATATTGAACTAATTAGGAGAGGGGAAGTAAATAACACATTAATAACTAAATTTTACCGAAGTCGATAGATATGCACCAAAACCCTCTTCCTTAACCTATTAACCCTCTCTCCGCCCGTTACACAGAGGGACGCGCGATCGTGCCCTACGATCTGGCCACCTGCCGCGAGAACCAAGCTACCCTCGCTCCTCCTTCCTCTTCAGGTCTCGAGATTTACAGGAGTAAATGCATACTTTTTCCTCTAGCTCTGAAGCCATTAAGCCATGAATTCCAACCATAGTCACGGCAACTACAGAAGACTGTTGTTCTGCATCACCATCCACAATCCTTCCCCAATTCCAACAGCAGGTCCGATAGAGCCAACTAGAGATATCCGTTATAGACCTGCACACTGAGAAACAACAGAACTATTCCCAGCGACCAGAGTAACTCAGGCTCCGCAATGAAGTCCCCTTTCCCAATCTCAACACCCCCTTTCCTAATTATCTCAACACCCCCTTTCCTATATAGTTAGGGCCTACCGATCCAACTCAATGACAGCGAACTTCATCTTCAAACAGCCCGATACACAGACCTGCAATCCAAATCCCTCGCCAATACTAGTCAGCACAGACCGACGCCACGCTTATCGCACAGATCTGCCAGATCTGCAACAGAAACGGCAAGCAGACCTACAACACCTGCAAACACACGACCATCTCAGGTCTCCGCCAACGATCAGAAGGTGACAGCCTGCTTCAAATCCCGCCACCACTGCAGAATCAGGACTTCCGTCGCCTCTGCAATCAGGAGGATGCTCGCGACCGGCAAACCCGAGGCTGCCTATTCCTTATCTTCAGAAACCTAGAAACTCCTCTCACCAGGCCACAGATATCCCTCCTCCTTCCTCTGTGCCTGGCCACCTGCTTTACCCTAGCAAGGACAGATCTACATATCGAAAATCCCTAGTATCAGACCTGCAACCAACCCCGATTACAACCTCTGGCGCCACCAACCTTGACATCATCATCATCACCACCAGCAACCCACTACAACAACCTCACTGCAACCACCATGATGACAATTGGATCTCCTGCTAACTCCAGAGATCTCGTCGGAATGCCTAGTCCAAAACAACACCATCGGCAGTCAACCGACAACACTAGTTGTTCAAGGATAGTAATACTCGACAGCAAGAAGGTCATCTCCTTACATTGCTCTTCTTAGTACATTGAAAAGTACATAACAATAGTTAGTTAACACTAAGGGTATAATTGAAGGTTTGTCATTGATCCCATCTTATGAATATACATATTAGAATGGAAATTTTAAAGTCAGAAGATCCATCTCTTGAAATTTGCGGCCATGAAAATCAGTATTAGAAATACATTAGATTTAACTTGGTTATAACCTATATGCTTGGAATGGGCTAGATATAGATCAATTATTCGAAACTACTACGGCTAGTAGTAATATAATGATATATACACATGTTAAAATATAAACAACAGTAGTCGACAAATTAGGTAATGATCATAGAACATTACCCATATATCATTATTAATCTTGTTATTCACGGAAATTCTAGATTGATTGATGATATCTAGATACACTATATTATGTACGAAGATTGATGTAAAGGACAGAAATAACATATAAAAGAAAATGCTTTTATAAACACATTTACGGATGACTCAAATGAAAATAGCTAAATACTTCACTAGCATGACAAAACTCGACAAAAGAATAAAGAATATACTTTGGACAACTTTATGAAGATTATGACGAGATACTCAAAAATATTGTGGGAACGAATAAAATTCTCAGAGTAATTAATGGACATATTCTTATTGATAGTGAAGTCTAGAAAAGATGACCTTGCTTGAAGAATGAAATGAGGGTTGACATTATAGTAACATAGACGGTATTTTATTTTAAATCACAAGAAATGTTTTCAATGGTATTTTATCCCGATTGACTTAGTGAATAAATGAGTATAACCATCAATATATTTGTATTGATACATACAATAGAAAGAGAAAGTGGAACATTATATCAAAGTCTAAAATATGAATTTTGACAATTGAATATGTAATTTTGAGGAGGACATACATACCTAATCTTATAGTCTCTAACAAATATTGATATGTAGGTGATCATGGTCCTACCATAAAAATGGACTTAAATACACTACAAATCATATATTCTCTTAGTGACATGAACAACCTAGAGAAAGAATAAAAGGAGGTTACTGACAATACAATTTTGTGGTTATCTTGGTTATATACTTAACTAGAAACTCTAGAAAGAGAGGGAATGTATAAACAATGAAATAGTAATAGACTAGATAGAAAATGAAGCCCTAAATAGAAAAAGATTGAAGAACATTCTGTTTGTATGTATGCCCAGGGAGATAATCATATGATATTTGTAATGACATATCTTGTAAGCAATTTGATTAGCAATATAGGCAATCTTCCAATTTATTTTATTTTCATTCAGTTATGAGATAATGATGTAACATAATAAATGTCTAAAACATGATATTAATGGTGTATGTCTTTAGGTTGAGGACCTGGATGATGAGATTGTATGTATTTTAAGAGTATATACATTCTTGTAATGTCCCTAGTCAAATGTTATTGTGGAAGGCCAATAGGCAGTAATAGCACATAAGACTAGAGTGGATGTTGGCTGATTATAGAATTTCATTAGTCATGATATATGATATCAAACCAAGTACATATATACTTTTTAGAGAACAATGTATCAGACAACCCCGCATGAGAGTGATATATGAGAACCATGCTTGGTAGTCAGAATCATGTTCCATAGTGATGGTGGTGATTGTATAGACCTAAAATCGCTACACTCATCACATGTATTTCGATGTGCTTTGACATCATCCACTGTGACCTTGAATAAGGGTTTCCATATAGGTGTTTCTCAGATATTATGACACATGGGAATGATTGTAAGTGATGTAGTGGGATTTGTCCCTCCTACGAGAGTATGTATCCTAGACACTTGATTAAGCGAGACTGAGAAATGCATGACCATGCTAATGTGAGTCTGATAACACCATATTTTGTGATGTTTTTGGCCCTTATTTTGTTATCAAAACCGCCCTTTTAAATTGTTTTCCTCTCTTTTTATATATGTTTTTGAATAAACAGGCCTCGCTATGCTCTTAACTCAAATTTATCATCTTTTGCAGAGTTTTCCTCCATTTTTGACTCATTTATCATCGAAAAGGCCCGTCCCGGCCCACAAATGTGTTCCATCTCATAGGCCTCTAGATTGAGCTGGAAGAGGGGTTTTAGATGCCAGTTGAGTGATTATGCATCAGCCTTCCTACCAACCAAGTGGCCGATGCCCTCACTGCCCGACAGGGCAGCACGATACACTGTCGCGCGATACGAGGGTGCCGCGTAAGAGGAAGCGGACGAGCGATATGTCGTTTACCCGACAGGGAGCCGAACCCGCCATGACTGCCAAAGCATGTCGGGTGATACGGGCCACCCACCGACAGGCGCCACTCGTCACGATGACCGAAAGCCCGACATCCTTGTGTCGGGCGACATTGATATTGGGCATCCCTGAAGCCGCAATAAAAGAGCTGAAGGAGGACACGTGGCGTCCGGAGCACCATAACTTCCCCAACCGCTGTTGCCTATAAATGGCAGCTACAAGACTCCGATGGGACGGGTCGGAACCCTACACAAGCCAACTCAGGAAAGCTTTAAGAGCTAGTGTATCGTGCCTCAGAGGTTGTGTCGGGCGATTCTAGGTGAGCACTTCCCCATCCCGAGAGGGAGGGAATGGTTCACTTAGGGACGTGCCGGGCACTACTGCAGGCCGATATCGGCCGACAAGGATACCCGATACAAGTGACCGATACTAGAAGCATGACTCTATCTCGACACGATACCGAACCCCGATACGCATCGCCAGTCACGGCATGTCGCCCGAGAGGGTGCCGCCCGACATGATCGTATCGGGCAAGGGCAACCCGCACGATACGTCTGCCCGTTACGAGCGTGTCGCCCGAGAGGGTGCCGCCTGACACGGGGGTATCGGGAAAGGCCCCTGCCCGGTATCGGGCTGGAGAGTCTGCTGCTGTCTGTCGCCCTTCTAGATCAAGGAGGCGACATTTATCTTTATTATTTCAGTCATTTACTTCTTTTACTTATGCAATGTAATCAGACCTTTATATGTTAATGAAATTAGAAGAGTTTAATTATCTGCTGCTTTATGTTTGGTACCTTTGTTGGATGATTTCTATGTTTAACATATGAACTCTAGCTTGTACGCTTGGATCACGTTTCGATTAGCTACTGAATCGTGTTTTCCCGTTGCAACAGCCTCGAGAGAGGTGTTGTGGCTCTAGTGTTTGGTCTGATTCTGGAGTACGAGAGTGCCTGGAATCAGAATTGCTTTAGTAACCTTTCCACTCTAACTTAAGCTCAGCAACCTCGAGAGGGGTGTTGATGCTTGGTTAGAGGTACCCGCTTCGATAGGAGGGGTACAGGAAGTTTCTGCTGCCGCTTGTTTTACCGAAGTTTTCTCCTTCATACCTTACTATATCATTAGTGTTATCTCTCTATTTCCGTTGCACGAAAACCCCTAAAAACTAATAATTGCTTAAAACCTTAATCTTCCTCGTAGCTCCAGTTGGAGATAGATCTCTTTTGTTTTATCGACCTTAACCAGCTGCTCCCTTGCGGGATTTTCTCATCTCTTTTCCCTTACCGAAGTGTAACGTGTCGATTCAGCGTTCTCAACACTACCACCCTTGTCCTTGTGTTCGACCCCGTATATCTACTTGGACCCCGTAAACAAAGTTGCGGGGGCCTAGAAGGTTTCGGGTTATAAATTTAAAAGTCCGACTACTTCAAATCTGCCTCCACTTTTCAGACGTGCGATTTAGGCCGGTCAACTTTTTGGCGCCGTTGTCGGAGACAAGGCAAAATAGTACTGTAGACGAACCCAAACCCACTAACTACACTCCAGTGCCTCAAGCTTAGAAATAAGCTTGATAGCACTCTCTTTTTCCTTTCTTTATCATTATTATTATTCTTTGCCTGAAATGAATAATTCATATTATTGATAACATATTTTATGACTTGATTGTTACATGATGCTCAGGTACTCAGAAGAAAGGCATTATGTTCAACTAAGCACCGACACCATCCAACATGCCACCTTGCTTTGAGCAACCTCTTTCTGAAGGTGAACGCCAAAGGAGGGCCAGACCTCTCTCGAGCACCAGTCCAGGCCAAAACGAGGTTTCACACCAACCCAACTTGGTTGGACAGTTATTCGCTTTTATAAAGAGACAAGATACAATCATCAACCAGCTGGCGCAGAGCACGCTTCCCAATCCAGGAGTTCTAAACTCCATGCAGTTCAAGATGGTGAATATGCAGACACGCTAACGTCAAATTTATCAACAGCTAGCTCAGATGGCTGATTTGATGAAGAACCCTTCAAGAAAGGTGCTCTCCAGCCCCAAAACTGCCAGAATGGCAGTACTAAGATGCAGGAGGACGGTGGAGTGTAATGAGGAGGCCAGAATAGAACCGGAATCGAGGACTGTGGGTGTGAATCCCGTAGAAGATGAAAATCGACAAGCTGATGCCAGAGAGCCTGAACAGAGATCCTTCGAGGAGCTACCTGGTGGGAGAAGCCCTTACGCTCCCAGGCTAACTTTTCCATACAAATTGATAAAGGAAAACCTATAGAAGTGCCACGAAAAATTCATGGAATCAATCAAGAAACTTTATCTAGAAGTTCCTTTTCTAGATGCCTTGGAAGAGATGCCAACTTACGCCAAGTTTCTCAAAGATCTGATAACGAATAAGAGAAGAGGAGGAAGGATTGCAACTGTGCATCTGGAAGCTGTATCCTCTGCTTTCGTAAAATCAGATCTGCCCAACAAAAAGAAAGATCCTGGGGCTTTCACTACCCCTTTCGCCATTGGAGATAACGTCGAGCGGAAGGGTCTTGCTGACTTAGGGGCTAGCATCAACCTCATGCCCCTAAGCTTCGTGCAAAGATTAGGTTTAACCGACATGGTTAGAACCAATATGAGGATTGAACTTGCGGATCATACCTTCAAAAGACCCGTCGGTGTTGTTGAAGAAGTGTCGATCAGGGTAGGTAATTTCTTCATTCCGTGTGATATAGTCGTCATTGACACCGTGGAGGACCCCCGTTGCCCTGTCATCTTTGGACTCCTTTCCTGGCTACGGGAAGGGCGTTGATCGATGTTTCTGAGGGGATAATCACTCTGAGGGTCAGAAACGACCACATAGACTTCAAGGTGAAGGATGCAATGAAAGGACCCTCCCTGTCTGAGTCCGCTTGCTTTGCGGACAGCTACGATAAGTTCTGTGAGGAGATAGAAGAAGACATCCGAATAGTAGACCCCCTTATGAGGGCGATAAGCGGTCAGGATTCCGACTTTGAAAGTCCAGGAGTTGTGGAGTGTCTCAACCTTCTTGACCTATCTGATGAGGATTTGTGCAGCGAGGATGAGGTGGTAGAGTCTGTCAAGTATGCCTCTCTTGAGGGGGAGCAGCAAGAAAAGACATCCAGGGCCAAGCCTGAATCAAAGCCGTTACCTGAGGGGTTGAAATACAAATTCTTAGATCAAGAAGAAAGGAACCCTGTCATCGTCAATGCCAATCTTTCAAAGAACCAGCTAGACAGACTTCTTGAGGAGTTAAGACTCCACCATCGGGCTATAGGATACTCAGTGGAAGACATCAAAGGCCTTAGCCCCCCTTTATGTATGCATCGCATCAATCTGGAAGAATCTGCCAAACCTCTGGCTCAACCCCAGAGGAAGCTGGATCAGATGCTGAAAGAGGTCGTCAAGAAAGAGGTAATAAAGTTAAGGGATGCGGGGATCATTTACCCAATCAGCGATAGTAACTGGGTAAGCCCGATCCACGTAGTACCCAAGAAGGGCGGTATGGAAGTGGTAAAAGGAGAAAAGGGCGATGAGGTGGCGGTTAGGACCGTCACAGGATGGAGAATGTGCATTGATTACAGGAAGCTAAACCAAGCTACAAAAAAGGATCATTTTCCGCTACCTCTTATTGATCAAGTTCTTGAAAGATTAGCGCATCATGACTTTTTCTGTTTCTTGGATGGTTTTTCAGGATTTTATCAGGTTCCTATCCTGCCCGACGATCAAGAGAAGATAACCTTTACCTGCCTCTATGGCACCTATGCCTTCAGAAGGATGCCCTTCGGACTCTGCAATGCTCCCGCCACGTTTCAACGATGCATGATATCAATGTTTTCGGATTTTCTGGAAGATATCGTGGAAGTTTTCATTGACGATTTTTCAATCTATGGAAAGGACTTCGATACCTGCCTGAAAAACCTATCTTTGGTTATGCAAAGATGCGAGGAGAACAATCTGGTCTTAAACTGGGAAAAGTGCCATTTTATGGTACGAGAAGGCATCGTTCTGGGGCATAAGGTCTCAAGGCATGGTATCGAGGTGGACACTAGCAAAGTTGAAGCCATATCCAAGCTTCCTCCACTGAACTCTGTGATAGGAGTGAGGAGCTTCCTCGGACACACTGAATATTACCGGAGATTCATAAAGGACTTCTCAAAGATTTCAAAACCATTATCCAATCTGCTGGTAAAAGATGTTGAATTTGTTTTCTCTGATGACTGTCTAACTGCTTTTCAGGCCTTGAAGAATGCTCTTATCTCACCACCCATCCTCCAAGCTCCAGATTGGGATTTACTGTTTGAGCTTATGTGCGACGCCAACGACTATGCAATAGGAGCGGTCCTGGGGCAGAAAAAAGATAAAAAGCACCACGTGATCTGCTACGCTAGTCGCATGTTGGACGAAGCTCAGGTGAATTATACAACTACGGAAAAAGAGATGCTCGCCATTGTCTTCGCCTTTGATAAGTTCAGGTCGTACCTCATTGGAGCAAACGTCAAAGTATATACAGATCACGGGGCCATAAGATACCTAATGCAAAAGAAAGATACAAAGCCCAGACTGTTGAGGTGGGCCTTATTGCTGCAAGAGTTCGACCATGAGATTATCGATAAGCAGGGTGCCGAAAATGTGGTCGCTGACCACTTATCAAGGATCGTGGCCGAAGGACAGGGGGAACCGCCCATCAATGACAACTATGCCGACGAAGCTCTAAAGTTGACTGAAACCAAGGAAGAAGACTTACCCTGGTTTGCGAATATCTGTAACTATCTTGCTTGTGGAGAACTGCCCCCCAACATCACCTATAACCAGAAAAAGAAGCTGTTCGCGAACGTGAAAAATTACTATTGGGATGATCCTCTCCTTTTCAGAAGATGTGTTGATAACTTGTACAGGAGATGCATTCCCGAGGAAGAAACCTTGAACATTCTGAAGGAGTTCCACGCCTCCCCTTATGGGGGACATCTGGGCAGCGAAAGGACTGCTGCAAAGGTGCTACAGTCAAGTTTTTACTGGCCCTCTTTATTCAAAGATGCTACACAGTTTGTAACGATATGTAAAGAGTGCCAGTCAACAGGCAATATAGGGCGAAGGAACGAGATGTCGATGGCAAATTGGATTGTAGTAGAGATCTTCGATGTATGGGGGATTGATTACATGGGGTCATTTCCCCCATCAAGGGGGTATCAATACATTCTAGTGGCAGTAGACTATGTATCGAAATGGGTAGAAGCTGTGGCAACCCAAACGTGCGACGCTAAGTCTGTGATAAAGCTGTTTGAGAAGACGATTTTTCCTCGGTTCAGTGTACCACGAACTGTGATAAGCGATAGTGGGTCGCATTTCGGTGAAAGACAATTTGAAGCACTCCTACGAAAGTATGGAGTTAAGCACAATATCGCTACACCCTACCACCCACAGACTTCCGGGCAGGTAGAGGTTTCAAATAGACAAATCAAGCAGATTCTGGAAAAGACTGTCAGCCGGACGAGGAAGGATTGGGCATTAAAACTTTACGACGCACTTTGGGCCTATAGGACTGCCTACAAAACGCCCATTGGAACCACCCCTACAAATTGATCTATGGAAAATCCTATCATCTACCTCTAGAACTGGAACACAAGGCCCTTTGGGCAATTAAATTCTTGAATATGGATCTGGAGAAAGTGGGAGAAAAGCGATTTTTGCAGATACAAGAGCTTGAAGAGTTAAGGATGCATGCCTATGAGAACGCAAAAATCTACAAACAAAGGACAAAGGTGTGGCATGATGCCCACCTAAGGAGAAAGGATGTGAGTGAAGGGGATAAAGTTTTATTATTTAAATCCTCCATTCGTCTTTTTCCAGGAAAGTTACAGACGAGATGGTCGGAACCGTTCACTGTATCAAAGACTTACCCATCACGAATGATGGAGCTATACGGCAAGGATGATCCGACCAAGGTCTTTCAAGTAAATGAGCACAGAGTGAAGAGGTACTATGAAGACGAAGCTTTTGTTAGGAGGGAAGAGATCAACTTGCAAGACATAGAAACTGTTGGAAGCCAAACGTGAAGAGTCGGTCGAGCTGGCGACGAAAACTACAATGCTCCTTGGGAGGCAACCCGAGCTTTTATTTTTCTTTCTTAGAATAGGATGTAATTTGCTTTCCTGCAAAACAAATGTTATGGACATTCAGACTGTAATAAGGCACGGGTCAGTACATGCGCCACATGCGCTGACTTTTCTATTTTATGGGCCACCGCACTATTTTATAGACCCGGATGAGTAATACTATCTGAGGCCGAGAACTTAACCTTAGGCCAATGATGTTTTACTCATCGACCGCTTTAAGTTTTTAAGTTTTTTTTCTCGACTTTGTTCTGAAGGTTTCGTATCGGGCGGCAACTCAACCGGTGCGTAGACCACGCTCATATCGGGCAAAAGGGTCTATCGGGCATTGCATAAGTCGTGTCAGACGACACGCCCAGGGGGCAAGCACTCGTGTCGGGAAAGATGAGTAATTACCCCTGATTAGACGGATGGGACCGTTCGTCTCGGGAATAACTTATCTCAACGACTGACTCACGTCCAAGATTTACCCATTTTACCCTCGGTTGAGATTGCTATATATAGTACGGAGGTTTTTACCGTGTCGGGCTACTACTTTTTCTCTTCTAGCTACCCATATCATGCGGTAATCTCCCCTTTTGCTCGTATATCGTCTGACTAGCTTCTGCTCTCGTGTCACGCAAGAGCCTCACATAGTAAAGGTATAGCCCGACAGCTTGCCTGCCCGACACAACCCCCTATCGCGCGTAGCGTACCGAGTTGACGACTTTAGTCGATTTCCCCCCGTGTCGCCCGATACGTATGTCGCGCGACCCGACTTTAAAACGCGCTTGCCCGATAAGCCATGTCGGGTGATAGCTGTGTCACCCATCCTGGTACCACCTCGTTTGCTCGTATGTCAGACGATACGTTTTTCCCTCAGGATGTCCCTATCAGGCTGTTTGTTTCATGCAACTGTATCGCCCGACACACCCGTATCGGGCAACGTGTTTAACATGCAGTTTTCCTCTGTATCGTCCAGCTTTGTATCGCCTAGTTTGTTCCTTTGATGGACGATACCCGAACTTTGTAAAGGGCCGAATCTTATCGTGCATCAGTTTTTCTTGCCTACCTAACATTCGAATGATCAAGGAACTTGTTTAATGATAACATATATGGCCCGTAAAAAGCAAACCGCCCTTCGGATTGACAAACACGGTAGAAGAATCGACGCTGAGGCAGAAGCCGAAGCAACAACGGTTGGACAGAAACGCCAGAATCCCGAGGCAGATCCCCAGGCAGCTGAGCCCTCAACTACTGAAAAGAGAGTAAGGACGGAAGAAGTAACGAGTCCATTTTCTTTCCCAGAGGATGCAACCAGAACAAGTGCAATGCTCTGAAGAAGGAAACGCAAGGCTCGCACAGATTATTACAATGATAGCCGGCCTATGGTAGAAAGAGAGCTCTTAAAAACACTTGTGGACACTATATCCAAAGAAGGTGCCCCCCATGAAGAAGGTGGCTTCACGACTGATGAACCAAAAATACCCACATTCAATCTAGAAGCCACTGGAAAAAGACTTCAACTGATTTTCTCTTTTGGAGATGGTCGTAAACCACCACAGAAGACAGACTATGATAAGGAAATGGACCTCTCTTGGGGGCTACCAAATCAAGAAAAAGTATTGGAAGAGATAAGTGGCCTTCACTGACGAAAGTTTAAAGAATCTGAGATCGATGATCAATCCTTTTGTTCATGTTCACAACGGAAGTATCTAAATGCCTAATAGTTTTGGAACTTCTTCCTCAGCAAAAGAGCATGACTGATCTTATTTGATTCTCGCAATTCTGAACCCACTTTTACCTTTCGATACAACTGACTACAACATCTTAGTCCTGGAATGGATATCAAATGTAGAGACGCCTGACTAGCTCCACCACATTGACAACCACGGTAACCATTCTTTATGTGTGTGAGATCCCATCTAGCACAGGCAACGCTCACCAGATAACCTTCACTGGGTTAGCATTACCCTACCTTATCCACTTCACACTCTGGGACAGAGTGTGGAGTAAGTTTTGGGGGGTACCATGTACCAGTGAGGGATGTATAAAATTTTGTATACCCTTTGTCCCTTTCTCCCTTGTTCCATTTTGTTCCTTTTCTATATCATTTGCACATATAATTACGCATGCTCTTACAAAATTTTGAAAATTTTGCTTATTTTGTCTCCATGCATATGAACAAAGACGCTATATAGTAAAAATCAGATACGACTTCTTGCCAGTTTATTTTCTATGTGACTAAGGAGATGCAAGTTTTGTTATGTCTCTCTGATAATGATGCCTCAAACAACAAAAGACTACGACTTTCCATGCCAAAAATTTTGAAAAATAATCTCGCAATAGCTAAGAGACGTGTATGCAGAAGGAAAAAGCTGCCCAAACAACAAAAATTTCTCTTATTTTCCCTTACCCAACAAAATCCCAAAAAGAGAGAATAGCCTTATGAGAGTGAATAAAAGCATGAGAGTTGTTCCAAATGAAAAGAAAGAAAAAAATACATACACACTTGTTTTCCAAAAGTACCCATCTTTAGGCATGGTAGATCTGGGGCGGTGGTACGTAAGATGTGAAATCACTGCTCTAAAGCCAACTGGCTTGGACTGCAGGGACCACTTGCCTGCTAATGCACCCTTACCTGGATGGACTGATGGGGAATAAGAAAAACCCAAAAAAGCCTTAAGCCTACCCAAGCACACAACTTTCTGCCCCAAAAGCTGTTTGGTGTGAAAGCTAACTTCCAAATCATGCACCAAAGTCTCGCTGAAGCTGTAGAGAAAATTTTTGCTTAAATAAGGCAGGAAAAATAAAGTCTGTTGTTCGTGGTTGGGGCGCATTCTCTGTGAGATATCTCAATGCTCGCTCAAACCCATGGACTGAAAATACCGGTCAAGAAGAAGCATCACAAAATAAAGTTTAAAGATTGATTGAGGACAATCAAAATGCTAAGTTTGGCGGAGTTGATAACACCAGATTTTGTGATGTTTTTGGCCCTTATTTCATTATCAAAACTGCCCTTTTAAACTGTTTTCCTCTCTTTTTATATATGTTTTTTAATAAACAGGCCTCGCTATGCTCTTAACTCAATTTTATCATCTTTTGCAGAGTTTTCCTCCATTTTTGACTCATTTATCATTGAAAAGGCCCGTCCTGGCCCACAAATGTGTTCCACCTCATAGGCCTCTAGATTGAGCTGGAAGAGGGGTTTTAGATGCCAGTTGAGTGATTATGCATCGGCCTTCCTACCAACCAAGCGGCCGATGCGCTCACTGCCCGATAGGGCAGCACGATACACTACCGCACAATACGAGGGTGCCACGCAAGAGGAAGCGGACGAGCGATACGCCGTTTACCCAATAGGGAGCCGAACCCGCCACGACTGCCAAAGCGTGTCGGGTGATACAGGCCACCCACCGGCAGGAGCCACTCGTCACAATGACCGACAGCCCGACATCCCTGTGCCGGGTGACATGCATATCAGGCACCCCTGAAGCCGCAAAAAAGAGCTGAAGGAGGACACGTGGCGTCCGGAGCACCATAACTTCCCCAACCGCTGCTGCCTATAAATGGCAGCTACAGGACTCTGATGGGACGGGTCGGAACCCTGCGCAAGCCAACTCACGAAAGCTTTAAGAGCTAGCGTATCGTGCCTCAGAGGTTGTGCCGGGCGATTCTAGGTGAGCACTTCCCCATCCCGAGAGGGAGCGAATGGTTCACTTAGGGACGTGTCGGGCACCACTACAGGCTGATATCGGCTGACAAGAATACCCGATACAAGTGACCGATACTAGAAGCATGACTCTAGCCCGACACGATACCGAACCCCGATACGCATCACCAGCCATAGTGTGTCGCCCGAGAGGGTGCCGCCTGACATGATCGTATCGGGCAAGGGCAACCCACACGATACGTCTACCCGTTACGAGTGTGTCGCCTGAGAGGGTGCCGCCTGACACGGGGGTATCGGGCAAGGCCCCTGCCCTGTATTGGGCTGGAGAGTCTGCTGTTGTCTGTCGCCCTTCTAGATCAAGGAGGTGACATTTATCTTTATTATTTCAGTCATTTACTTCTTTTACTTATGCAATGTAATCAGACCTTTATATGTTAATGAAATTAGAAGAGTTTAATTATCTGCTGCTTTATGTTTGGTACCTTTGTTGGATGATTACTATGTTTAACATCTGAACTCTAGCTTGTATGCTTGGATCGCGTTTCGATTAGCTACCGAATCATGTTTTCCCATTGCAACAGCCTCGAGAGAGGTGTTGTGGCTCTAGTGTTTGGTCCGATTCTGGAGTATGAGAGTGCCTGGAATCGGAGTTGCTTTAGTAACCTTTCCACTCTAACTTAAGCCCAACAACCTCGAGAGGGGTGTTGATGCTTGGTTAGAGGTACCCACTTCGAGAGGAGGGGTACAGGAAGTTTCTGCTGCCGCTTGTTTTACCGAAGTTTTCTCCTTCGTACCTTACTATAGAATTAGTGTTATCTCTCTATTTCCGTTGCACGAAAACCCCTAAAAACTGATAATTTCTTAAAACCTTAATCTTCCTCATAGCTCCAGTTGGAGATAGATCTCTTTTGTTTTATCGACCTTAACCAGCTACTCCCTTGCGGGATTTTATCATCTCTTTTCCCTTACCAGAGTGTAACGTGTCGATTCAGCGTTCTCAACACTACCACCCTTGTCCCTGTATTTGACCCTGTAAACAAAGTTGCGGGGTCCTAGAAGGTTTTGGGTTATAAATTTAAAAGTCTGACTACTTCAAATCCCCCTCCACTTTTCGGACGCGCGATTTAGGCCGGTCAGAGTCAATATATGATATTGAGCTTACAGATATCTCAAAAAGTATGTTGTAATTCAAGAAACATGGATTGAATAATGCAGAGGATGACAATTCCATGCCTTGAGTTCAATATAGATATCAATGACAAAGGAACTATACATTCACATTAACACCAATCACATATTGTAGGTTGAAGTTCTTCTCCAACTTTCTGATTACTTGGGAGGCAATGATGCTTTCTAGATACCACTCATTGCTTGTAATGTCATAAGATTAGTTATGGACATTCACTACAATGTAATTTGGAACCTATAGTGTCACACAGATAGGACACACCTAGAATAGGATTTTATTCATGAATGATGTTCAAACTTTGTTACTAAAGTGTTTAGGTACCAAATTTAGACAACGATGACTAAAGTTGACTGACTGGATTCTGAATAGACCAGTTCAAGTGTTGAACCGATCACTTTAATTGTCTAGTCAATTAAACCAAGATTGGTAATTAGATCCGTGAGACGGCCGAGTCAGTAAGGGAACCGATCGACCCATGTCTATGAATCGAGCAGGTCAAGTTGTGAACCAATCGACTGGTCGAATAATTTGATTGGATCAAGGATTGGTGCTGACATTATGTGTGCATTAATCGAATATCAATTGCCAATGCAATTGCAATTGGGATGTAGAGTGAAACCACTAGTTCAAGAGTTAAACCGATTGGCTCACATGCCAACTGATTAGTTCATC
Source organism: Alisma plantago-aquatica (assembly GCA_963693085.1). NCBI lineage: Eukaryota > Viridiplantae > Streptophyta > Magnoliopsida > Alismatales > Alismataceae > Alisma > Alisma plantago-aquatica. The sequence goes on from OY856415.1 coordinate 617,779,746, forward strand.
ATTGAACTGACCATTTCATTATTTACAGATATCAAAATTTATGACATTCAACTGTCACTCAGATTGGAAATCCTGACCCGAATCCCTCCTATTATTAGAAGAGCAATAGAGGCCTTTCATATAAAAAAATCAACTCTAAAAATTATTGTCTTCTCACACTTCTGGTAATGTGAGAATCGAAGCAAGATCTACCCATCAAAGAGAGGAACAACAAGGGAGAGACAATTTGGGGAGCAAGTAAGTGCTAGCACGCTAACTAGGAGATACAACCCATTCCTATATGTTCATACATAATGACAGGAGTTTCAGATGGTCCATGTGGACTACTATAATGACAACCACTGTCTATGGTGATCAACTAGGATGCCACTACCGACACCATCCAAGTACAACATAAAGAAAGGCACATAAAGCTGTAAGGGAAAAGTCGATGAACTAGCTCCAAGACCAGGTATAAACCTTTCTACCCTCCTTTCCATTATATAGTTGTTGATGAAATCTACTGTCTTATGGGATTCACACAAAAATTTTATGTTTTTGCTGCCTTATTTGCCTGTCCAATTTCCCAAAACATTGATTCCAAACCGTATAGTGAAAAATATTTCTCTACATTTATAGATGTCGCAATTAATTCTTGGAGCTAAATACATGAAACTCACAATATTTCATAATTTGATCCTATGGTACCAAATTGCTATTTCTATTTGAAAAGTTATTTTCATCATTGATTGCAAGCAATTAGATAGGTTGGTTGACTTAAAATTGTTATAAATATTAACCCTCCTATTTGAAAGCCACCAATAATAAATCCTAGAAAATAGTAGAACATTATTTAAATGTTGAAAAGGACAGGCTAGTGCACATAGTTTAGTGGAATAATGCTTCCATGACTCTGTGCTGAGAAAAGGACATGAGATCCCTCAATTTGTTGGGAAACACAATTGGTGTGTTGATGTTCTCATGAAGAGAACATATGGCTTTCCCAACATCATAGACATTAACATGTGCTATCTTTGAAAATTTGAATGACTAGATTCAAAAACTGGATATTGAATCTTGTTGAATTTGAAAACTCATCACCATGTCTTGATACTTGCCTATATTGTTTATTCATTTGTATTTTATCATAAAAATATTGTGAAGATAGGCTCATATTATTCTACTTTTCAAATATTAGTTTCAAACTGAATTTATTGACCCATGTTTCCTTTATTGGTGCCCATGTATGGTTTTAGTTTCCTCTACGAACTCATGGGTAGGTACTCAAAGAAGATCTAGAAGAGACATGCATGAGTTGTCTGCTGTTGAAGAATGGATAGAAAACAATTACTACCTAAAATTTGGTAATCTTACATAAGGCTTTCATGACCTAATGTAAAGAATGATGGTAAATGATTTGTTTATATTTTCTGATGCAAATGGGTAAATATTTCATCAGAAAGATCTGGTCTTTATATTATACAAAAATATGCTATAATTTGTTCTTAAAGAGTAATTATGTATATGTTCTAAAAATTTAGATATTTTATATTCTATTTAGAAAATGCACTCTACTTTATTTTTCATCACTACTATATCGATATAGTTTTGTGACACATTTCAATTTAATTTTTGTATTACAAAATGTCCACTTTGGTTATAGTTTGTTCCTTCTAATTAGAGTTTCTCTTTGTTCATTGCAACATGTCAAATCTCCTTTAAGTGTTCTTTTATACACACTATATAAATATGATTATATCATCAATTCTATATAATTTTCTTGATATACACTACATAAATACCAATTACTGTTTGGAGGAAGAAAATGTGTTGAGTTTGCACAAGAAGACAACACAAAATTGAATTGAACATGATTTCAATGTTTTCCAAGCTAGACGTTGTTCCCACACTAGAGATAACAAACATGAGTATAATATTCTCCTTTTGAAAAAAATGTATTATTGAGGAAACTACCCCTGTAGAAGTGCCACAAAATTATGATCCCTAGACAGAGTATGGTTAGGATACTATTTTATCTTGAGAAAAAATCTGAGGGCCTAGAAGTATGTTATATAGTTATAGTCTTTTGGGTTTAATAAGCTTAGATTTGATGTATTTTATCTTCTATTTTAGGCATATAAAATAGAAAACTAACTTTAAATAATAGAATGATAACATAAATAATATACAGTGTTAAAATAACATACAACATTATAAAAGCCGTATATATTTTTACCTTTTATATATACTATTTATTTATTTTGATCTCCCAATCAACTACTACCAAACCCAGCTTAAATGTTTGGTCGTTATCTCTTTCAAAATGAATAATGACAATATATAAGAGAAACACATAATCTATTTCAACGTCTATATCAATATCTTGATAAATACAAAATGACATGAGTAAGTGTAAATTATAATTGAATAAATACAACATGCTAAACTTGAAAAAGAAGAAACAAGATAACATACATTCATATCAAGTAACAAACCTTTACTTCAAAGCATGACTCTTAAATTGGTAAATCAAAGAAGAAATATGAGAACATCTGGCTAGTCTATTCGTTGGAGCCTTTAAAGAATATACTAACATATACAAAATGATAGAATTATACTTATGGGAAGACTCAACCAATAAAAATTACTAATAGATACATTCACTTCAGTTTTTACAATGGTATGAGAGGAAAGACGGAGAATGATAAGATGAGAAATTTTTTTTCAATTTAGTTAGACAAACTAATATGGAAGTAAGGGTAATGGAAGGGAATAAATGATACATATTGTTATTTATTTTCAAGAAGATCTTTCCCCACAAATTAGATAAAATAAGAAAAGATAGAATATTATAATTTAGAGGAAAAATATGATGAGAAACATGAAACAAAAATTGGAGGAAAAAGTAAAAAAATTGGAGTTTTTTTTGGACAAAATTTTGGAATAACTTTGAAGGAAACTCAAAATCTATGATAAAATTATATACCCTTGCTTGCAAAATTAATTGGAAATATGGAGAAAGATATAGAGAATTTAATTTTAGAGAAAATAAATATTTAGATAGGAATTTAGTGAGAAACATATTATTATATAGATTTAAGTACTTTTTTATTCCACATGCAATATAGAAAATTACATTTACTCTACTCTTATGGAATACATTTTGTTTGTTTTAGGGTAAATGTTACAAAAGTACATGATATTTACTTATTTTCACAAATATATTATGAAATTTGAACATCATAAAATCATACATATTTGATCAACTATGTTAACAAACATATTGTGATGCCATGTGCTATGAAATTAAACTATCTTTTCCCAATAATTATCAAATCATCTAAGCAAGCATTATACTTATAATGGAGAAATATACCAAAATGTATCATTCAAACAAGCACAAAACAAAAATAATAAATTATTTATTCACATAGATTTAACATAGGTATGTAATTTACTATATTCAACAAAACTATGTATTTCACATTGTGCTGGGACATAGTGAAGGAGGACATTTGCAGAGTGGTGAGGTGGTTCTTGGTGGGTGGAACCATGCTCAAACATGTTAAGCATTCATTTATGAGGCCGATCCCCAAGAAGAACCTGGCCTTGTCCATGGCTGACTTCAGGCCTATAGCATGTTGTTCGATGCTTTACAAGATCTTTGCTAAGCTGATGTCTAGGAGACTCAAAAGTGTGCTGCCGAAGATCGTGCCCCAACCAAATGGCTTTTTTATAAGACAGGGACATTGCCGATGGGGCGTTGTTAGCCGCTGAATTTCTGAATCAATTTGGTGCCAAGAATTCTATGAGGAAGGCATGCTTCAAGCTCGACATCACCAAATCCTATGATCACATTGAGTGGTCTACTTTGTGGGAGATCATGGAAGCTATGGGGTTTTCCAGGAGATGGATTAATTTGATGGTGCAGTGTGTGGAAAACTCCTCCTTTTCAGTTCTGGATGGTGTGCCCCAGGGCTTCTTTGGTGCATCTAACAAGCTAAGGCAAGTTGACCCTCTATCACCCATGCTGTTTGTGATCATAATGGAGGCCTTATCATGTGCTATCACCAGTGCAGAGAGTGAGGGGAAACTGAAGGTGTTCAAAGTGAAGGGCACACCAGTTGTATCGCATCTTGTCTTCACTGATGATGTCATGATTTTCACTACCGGTCATTGCAAGAATCTTAAACAAGTGAAAGGTATCTTGAAGGAGGTAGGGCGTATGATTGGGCTTTACATCAGTGATATCATGTCCAAGGTGTTCCTTTCTCATTTGTGTGATGTAAGACGTGACCAGTTGAAGGTTGTGTCCTTCATCACTAGGGGGCGGTTTCCCACTAAGTACTTGGGTATCCCCATCTCGGGGGGCAAAGGGAGAGGTAGAGATTACTGTAGCCTGGTGGATGAGTTGAGGGCTCGCATTTAGAGGTGGGCGGGCTTGTCTATCTCCATGGCGGGGAGGTTGGTGCTGTGCAACTCTATCCTCTTGGCTAAAATTAGATTCTGGTGCAGGCTGACGGAGCTTCCCCTGTTCATCATCGAGAAGTTTAGAAGCCTGGTGAGCAACTTTCGCTGGGGCGGTAAGACTCATTGTATCGCTTGGGATACGATCACCAGGGATAGGCAGCAGGGAGGTACGGGTGTAGGTGATCTGATGAGGATGGCATAGTGTGCCACTAAGCAACACATTCATAGATTCATTATGAAGCTAGAGGTGGTGTGGTTTACCTGGATGTGGAGGAGGTACAGAGGTTCTCTGGAAACCAACAGTGCGAGATGCAGCTCCATGGTGTGGAGGAACATGACTAGAGATTGGCCCAAGGTTATCCATGCCTATCTACAGAAGCTTGACGGTACTTGGGTGAGCACTGAACCACGTCCGTGGGCACTGAAGGCCTCAGGTCCTACTGTCCCATGTATGGACATTGTGTGGAACAAAATGCAAATTCCAAAGTGGGGCTGCTGCTTGTATAGAACAGTGCTTGATCGGCTGACAATGTTAGATAGATTGTGTTCTTGGGGTGTTGGTGTAAACTCTGTCTGCCTTTTGTGTAAGGAGGAGGGGGAAACACATGAGCACCTCTTCTTTATCTGTATCTACTCTAGATATGTGTGGTGTAGGTGGGCGTTGAAGAGTGGTTGGGGGGGAGACCACCAAGGAAGTTGGCGGATGAACTGAAGTGGCTCAAGCAGCGGACAAATCACGACAAGCAGATGTAGGTGTTTGGGGCACTGGGTCTGGCGGTTATTGTCTATGGTATTTGTCTTGAGAGGAATGCCAGATTGCACGGTAGTAGTGAAACTGATAAGTTTTTGTTTTTTGATAGGCTGGCTGAAAGGCTGGGTTTTGTTTGTAGGGCCAAACCTAAGCTTTATAAAGGTTTGAACCCAGTTACCAAAGAACCGTGGGTTTTTTTGTAGTTAACACACCCTCTGTACAATATAGTTTTACCTATATAGGTTTTTTGACTTAGTAATATTTTACCTTATCCAAAAAAAAATAAGTTATCACTTTTTTATCAATTTCACAATATGCACCTAAACACTAGATTATGCACCTCCTTGATAATAAAGGTCCTATTTTTATACTTTATAATAGACATTAAATCGTTTGGCTAGGAGAAAGCCTTTCCCATCACAATAACTAGGAGTATAGAGATAACCCTAGAGCCAAAACCCCTAAGGTTAGCAACCATCAATTAAAATGATAGAGAAACTAGCCCCTCCTCTTGTAGTGAGTCTACCTACCTAACCTTCGAGAGAGAGAGAAGAGGGGCATCCCAAAAAATCTACCAAGGTTCATATCAAGTGAGGTACTATAGTAAGAAAAAATGTATATTTTATTTCTCTTTCCCTAATATTCTGCAAAGGAGCGATGAAATGAGTACCCAATGATCTCACAATTGTTCTAATATTGGTAAAATACATAGAAGAACCCCCTCATTGTACCATCAGTTGTTAACCTAGAAAATGATGTACTCCTTGACCATCAATATCACTAAAAATTATTACAAATTAGAATAATGATTTCATGCTAGATATAAGGATTTTTTTGTTTTCTTCATGGTTGATATCCAAATAAATCATTTAGTTGTTCATTAGACTATATTATCACATGCCAAAATGAAAATGAGTAATTTATGACAAATAAGTATAAAATATTTCAGCATATAAAATTATAAATTTTATAATAGACATTCTTGAATTAAAACTCATTTTGTAAAAGTATCATAAATGTGAATTCTAAAACATTTATCCAAAAATAATAGTAAAGAAAGAATATTACATGTACATTGTATCAGATGGGATATTATAAATATATTTAGTTTCTAAAGTTGATGGGAAGGATTTGTATTTATATCCTCATTAGCTTGACTTGTAATTTTAGTTCCAACTCTAGAAGACTCCATCTCAAAGCAATCAGTAAGTACATTGAGAACCTCAGTCATGCTAGGCCTTTGGGAGGAATTATGTGTAGTGCATCTTAATGCAATATCTACAACTCCCCAAGCAACATTCTTATCATATTCACCTTGTATGCTTTGGTCAACAATGTCATCTATATTTCTTTGTTCAACTTTTTGTTCTACCCAATGAACTATATTAGTTTTCCCTTCATTTGTTATAATTGCCTGATGTCCTGTGACTAGCTCTAAGAGGACAATCCCAAAACTATAAACATCACTTTTATCAGTCAACGTGCTTGTCAGATAATACCTGCATAGAGTAGAAGTACCGAATGTTAAAAGCAACAACACAAACGATAAGACAAAAACCACAACATTGCAATAGTTATAATGATTGTTGCTTGACTCATAATATTTATGTTAGTACAATAATGAACACACAAAGATTAAAAAATAAATGAATACATAAACAAATATATACATAGACACACACATATACATATATCTTCTTTGTTTCTGATGCACTTTAGTCACAAAATTATATCCTTTTTGTTGCATCTTAATTTAAACATTGGTACTAATAATATTCATGTAACATAATAAACAATGAACCAATGGGTCATATAATAGTTATATAATTGTATCCTCTAGTTAGATATTTAACACAAGTTTTATTTATTAAATTTTTCACATTAAATAGAAAATGATAATGAACATATAAAACAATTTTTTTTCATAATACAATATTGTATATGTGATACTATCATACAACTAAAACATATATATAAGAGTTCACCTTTCCTAACATCACATAAAATAAAACTTCAACCCTATTGCGATGAACAATATCACTAACATTGCAAAATTACTACAACTATAATTTTGATGAAAATACTACCATCACTATCCCCACTACTAATAATACAACCACCACCAGTAATACTATAACATATGCCACTACTACCACAACTATAAACAAACTATTACCAGTATGGTCACACTATTACTAGTATGGTCAGTACTACTACTACGCCTATAGACACCACTATTTGTACCACTACCAAAACCAATATCACTAATACTACCACTATGAATACCACCACTACTACCTCTACTACTACTACTACTACTACTACTACTACTACTACTACTACTACTACAACTATTGTTGTTGCTACTGCTATTGCTACTACTGTAGATGATGTTGTTGTTGCTGGTATTATTTCTTCTGCTACTTCTAACTACTGCATCAACTACTACTGCTACTTCTAACTACTACATCAACTACTGATGCTACTGCTACTAATATTGCTACTGCTCCTACTCCTCCTAATGCTCCTACTACTCCTGTTGATGTTGTTGCTGCTTCTACTTTTATTGCTACTGTTGATATTGCAACTGCTACTTGTTTATGCTACTACTTCTACAACTACTATTGCATCTTCACTTCTACTACTTCTACTATGATATTTTTTTATTGTTTCTTCTTGTAATACTACATCTGTGACTATACTCTATTCATCTTATTATGCAAGTAAAATTTTAATAATATTACTAGTTATCTAAGTCCAACTTCTATTATTGTTTCTAATACTTACCACTACTATTAATGCAACTATCACCACAATATTTCTTGACTTCCTTAGAATAAAATACCACTTCTACAACCACTACCATTTTACTTTGATAACTATTCCTTTGTTTAGTCATTAAAAAAAATTAGGTTTACTTAAAAATAAAAGTGATTATCTATAATTCTACAGGATTTGATAAAAACCAACATAGTTTCTTAATACAAATACAAAACATTAATTGTTTAGCATAGTATACATGAATGTATATTTTTAACATTACAAAAAATATGTTACAAACTACTATGATTAATACAAAATTGTCAAGATGATTGATTAAACTTGAATAAAATTATCGATGCATACATATTAGTTGCATAGGTGACCATGACAAATCATGAAAATTAAGTATTGTTTTATTTTAAACTCATTATTGGACATTAAGAGAGTGTGATGTTCCTTCTTAGTGATACTTTTGCCCCCTAAACCTAATAAGTGGAATTCTTTGAAGAAACATGTTTAAACTTGAAATCACCCTTCTACATGGCTCAATGTAGATATGGAACTAGAAACACACAATTATACTCCAAGTCCACCTTGCTAGTAAAAACCATGTAAATTGTTTATCCTTCTCCAGTGAGTGTGACCAACCCATAGTTAAATTTGTTTTATATAATAGTAGACTACCAAGTAAGGATAGAAGGAATAAAAATGAATACACCACCTCCATGACCGTTTCTTACAACCAAACATATGCAGCACCTCTTTGATCAAGAGATTTCTAAGTTGACCCATCCCCTGCATTCCATTAGTCTCCAAGTAATGTTTTCAGCATTTATCTCTGGCTTCTTTTCAATGTATTTCTCAAGAATATTTTTCTTAATCCTAATTTGTCTTCTAACATGAGGAATCTAGACTAAGATTGTGACATCATGATTTTTTCCGAACTTATAGCTTGACATATATCATTTTTTTATGAGTCTAAATAAGGTAATCTCCTAAGAAATCAATACCATCTCAACACGGTACATTACCTAGCTTGACACCCTTTTGGTAATTCTTGGAATACTAACCCATCTATTTCTTCTATGAAACTTTATCAACATGATTTTAGTCCCAATATGAGGAAATATTGTGTGCACTCTTTATTTTCTATCATTACTACGAGTTACCTATGTTATTGTACCTAATTTTTGTACTATCATTCATGCCAGTGATCAACTACTTCTTATAACAAACCATATTTTTTAAATTACCTCATGCTTAACATGTCTCTCTTTACCACTATCTTACTTATCTACTACTGACATGATTTTGTATGAATTTAAAGGTGGAATTATTTTCAATTTTAAGATGTCTATGGGCTTGTCACATAACTTACACTGGGGCATGGACTCCTTGAATCCTTGCAAATGCCTACTTGGAGTGTTTGACATCATTAACAAAAACATATCACATGACATGTTTCACTAAGAAACAAATTACTGATTACATGTTTCGACTTTCTATTTGCCTATATGTCCATAACTTGTCACAGGAGTAAATTTTTTGTACTATCCTTTTTACGAGTGTTGTCCTATGAGCATGCTTTTGATATATCCATTAATGTTTTTGTTAGGATTCTGCTTCTGGTCGTATGGATCCAAATAATTTATAGAAGAGGTGGTCCCATTGAATCATATTTCCATGTTCTAGTGAACACTAGAGAAATATTATCTTCACTATACTATAATCTACTATATTTTAGAATGACTAAATAACTACAAGCCCACACCCTATTGGTATATATTGCATGTATAAGACACAAAAAATTAGGGTAGATAAAAATGTTGGTCATTACTATGCATGGTAGTTATGGGTAAACATCCATCTATAGATGATGGAATACTGGTTGTTTCAATGATGTATTTCTTTTCATGCATGGTTAAGTATAAAATAAATATATTGTTAGCATAACTATTTGTTTACAGTTTCAATCTTGTGAGAACTCCAAGGTAAATATCATTTTTTTACAAGTTAATGGAATGTAATTTTTCCTTTCACTAAGTTTTTTTCTGGAATCTAGTATATTTTGTTTGTGACTCTTACTTTCCTTTTAGTATTTATTCAAAAAGTTTTATATATAGTACACAGTTTTAGTCATTTACTTGTTCATATTATATATTCTTAGTTACCTTACTAAATTTTATCAAGGTCATGCTCTCCGTATTGACATTAAATAATTATTTAGCAACAGTGCATCTGGATATTTCATTATGGAAAGGACTCACATAAGAAATATATTGAAGGGTGTCAATCTAGTGAATTTTCTATTTTCTCAACTTTTATATTATGGATATGATAGTTGGATTTTGAGAAGTAAAATATGTGATTGAATATATTATGTTTAAACACTATAAAACTATTTCCGTGTTTTTGTCACTAAAATTTTATATTCTACATTAAAGTCATTTGTTTCATTTATAGAGTAATAATGTTTTTGTAATACATGATAATCATTCAATTCTATATGATTGTACCAAGAATTTGGAAATAGACACATCTTTAATATGATAGAATATTGAATTAGGTGAACTAAAAAATCCTTATAAAATTATTAAGATAGAAGTTAGAGATATCCATTCACTCTCCATTCTAAACATTATTTCAATATATCATCAATAACTCTTGCATTTCATGCACAACTTGGAGGAATGAAAATATAATACATGTAGCAAGGCTGGAAATCAATTTGATCTGCTATTTATTTTTATTCACTCTTCAAAATTACCTCTTATGTATTTAACCAAACTATTTAATAAGTAGACTTGTGTTGCAACCTTTGTACAATAAAGCAACCAGACTTTCTATTATGCCTATTATATGCATGTGACATCTTTAAGAATGAGGAAAAAACAACCCATGAATAGCATATAACTATTTTTATGTGTTCTTATTATATAGTTCATGTTCCTTGCAATTGCAAATGTTGATTTCCCTTATGATTGAAAGTTTCCTTGGAGACGTACATCGTTCTGAGGGAGTATACACATGGAATTAATACAATTAAACATTTGATATGATATATTAATGTACTACCACAGTTTGTAAGCTCAACTAAAATAAATGCATCTCTAGAAAATATCTCTTCTTGATTATAGTATTGGAAAATAATTTCAATTTGCTTTTCACTTTGAGTCATAGAGGAAACTTCCTCTCTCAATTACATCAATGTGTCATGCAAAAACCCCTATTTTTTCAATAGGTTTATGTTTATTTAATGTTGGGTTAATTTTCTAGAGTACCACATATAGAAATTTTGCACTTAAATACAACCTAACATTGATAAAAAGACGTATTTTTGAACTTGTCCAATTTTTCATCCTTAAAATGCATCTCAGTGTCACTTTTAACCATTAGGGACTCTCCTAATTCAATCTATCCAACAAACCATCATATCAGTTACTACAACCCTTAAGAATGAAGTCCATATCCCTCACATTTTGCAACCAATTGGAGATATCATAATTAAAATATAACTTAGTTGATATAATGATAAATTTTTATTCATTTTTAGCTTTGTGATAACTCCCACTCTATTGAAATAATGAGGACATATGTGTACCATTATAGTGCTATAAAGATACCCTTCTGAATCCCCTCTTTCATAGAGTTTTTCCCCTGTCTTGTTTTGTCTTTCTCGTCATTAATCGATGTTTCTTTTTCTCCTCACAGTAAGTTACTTTTTCTTGATTAATTTTATTGCGTAGTTGTATGGAAGCAAGTGCAGAGGCGACGTCTTTTCAAAGCACCGATTTGGTGCAGTTACTCTACCACAAATACATGCTCAAGTTGAAGATATCCTAAATGGAAAGCTGCATTAGCCAGCAAAATAGAAGAGGGATCTATACATCATCATTCTTGTCAAATTTCAATCTAAATTTTTGTGGTAGGATGTATCTATTCTTAATCATTGTGTGGGTTGTAAGTTTGTCTTCCTCTTCATGTAGATGTCGTATGGCTACTTCGTAATAATATTAGTCTGTTCATAAAAAAAACCCTTTTGAATGGTACACAAAGTGATTCCCCTAGATGATGGATAAATACATGTGTGGTTAAAGTAGTCATTTTTTCCTACATAAGAAATCCCACGTGGTTCTCTACAAGTGAATTGACACCATCAAAGCAACCTCATTTAATCAACATTAAAGAATCAGTAACCCCAAATTTGAGGCATAAACAATATATGGACCTAGAAACTTGACTAATATCCATGTTGCACATTAGCAACAATAGAGGGAGGATTATGGTATATACTTTGTTTATGGTCACAAACATGCATATGATTGTAAGGACCCTGACCTCCGTTTAGGGTTTACCCTGTTTGTTTTTCTTAACCTTGATGCTTTGGTGCTTGCTAATCACCTTTAGTGGTGATTAGGGTTGGTTTTGCTTTGTTGAGAGTTGGAGGTGCTACTTGCAAATTAAACCAAGTATAGGGTTTTGTGGGCAAGTTTGCCACCTTGTGAGGTGATAACCTCCTATTTTAGTAGTTTATCTTAGTCTTTTTCTTTAGTTTTCCATACTCTTTTTACGTTTATACGGTACATAAACCTAATTTTACCCCTTTTTTTGTAAATACATCATCAAACTAACTTTTTCCTTTTACACTTGCAGAAAAAAGCACAAAAAAATCATAAAAGAATAAACAACCTCAAGGCCGAGTGAAGCCAAACGGTCCCAAGACCGCATGGAGTTCAAACGGTCCCGAGACCGCATGAAGCCAAACGGTCCCAAGACCGCATGGAGTTCAAACGGTCCCGAGACCGCATGAAGCCAAACGGTCCCAAGACCGCATGGAGTTCAAACGGTCCCGAGACCGCATGAAGCCAAACGGTCCCAAGACCGCATGGAGTTCAAACGGTCCCGAGACCGCATGAAGCCAAACGGTCCCAAGACCGCATGGAGTTCAAACGGTCCCGAGACCGCATGAAGCCAAACGGTCCCAAGACCGCATGGAGTTCAAACCGTCCCGAGACCGCATGAAGCCAAACGGTCCCAAGGCCGCATGGAGTTCAAACGGTCCCGAGACCGCATGAAGCCAAACGGTCCCAAGACCATATGGAGTTCAAACGGTCCCGAGACTGCATGAAGCTCAAACGGTCCCGAGACCGCATGAAGCTCAAACGGTCCCGAGACCGCATGAAGCCAAACGGTCCCAAGACCGCATGGAGTTCAAACGGTCCCAAGACCGTTTGACACCAAACGATCTCAAGACCGTCTGACGCCAAACGGTCTCAAGACCGTTTGACGCCAAACGGTCTCAAGACCGTTTGACCTCACTCAAGGCCTATAAATAAGACCTCAAGGGCCATCCCTGAGGGGGTCCAGACGTCCAGAGGCTGCCTCTCTACTACCAGAACAACTCCATCCACTGCCCGAGGCTGCCGGTCTGAGACTCACGTTCCATTGCAAAGCTACCTTCTCTCTCATCAACAAAGAAGGTGAGAGGAGAAGATCCGTCGTCAAGCAAGCCACGAAGGGTGAAGATCGTTGCTCTCTCCACCAAGGGTTCAACCTTCCCTCCTCAGTGGAGATGATGTTCTTTCTATCTCTTCTTGCCTCCTCCTTTGTTGTTCCCTCTATGAGGAGCGAGTAGTTCCATCCACTGGGGTGCGGGGACTAGCCCCGCTGCCCATGTTTTGTACTTTGTACTAAAAAGATGTTATCCTTTCGTTTTAATACTAAATCGTTTCATACATGCTTGAATGATGGCCACGTTCTTGTATGCATCTATTGTCTTTTGTTGTGGTTTGTCTACGACCGCTCTCGAGACTCGAATATCGATTTAGTGTTGGTTTCTGGTGTGTGTATCCACCACGCATCCGTTTCGGTGTCTAGGAGTGTATCTCAAAGAGTAGAGTATACTCACTATCATCCGTTACACTTCCATCTGTATGGAAGTAACCTTGGTAAGTCGAGGAACACGCTTTGCGAGGGGAATGATGTAAAGCATGTGACCATTTGATCGGGAATGGCTGGCGTTGCAACATTCCCGCACTTCTCGTAGCTAGGTTATCCGAATAGGAGACTAGGCCTACAAAGACACTATTCGATTTGATAATTATCGCTCGCTTGTTAGTTTTAGATGCACGTTTCATGAGGTTGAGTAAGATTCCTCTCTTTGGAAGACTACATATCTTCATTGACACGTAGAAATGTACCGAATGAGAGCTACTTAACCCTTGAAGGATGCGATGCATTGCTCTTGTCTTATATGGGCATTGGTCTTATGGAACATTGAAGGATGCAATGCATCACTCTTGTCTTACGAGGCATTGGTCTTGTGGATCATCCTTGAATGCAAAGCATCACTCTTTTCTTATAAGGCATCGGTCTTGTGGAACATCCATGCATCTAGCTTATAAGTCTTGCTTGATTAGTACATAAACAATGCATGTGTAGCGGTGGTGAATACCTGCTTAACCCCAGTGATTCATCATCATTTGTTAAATCTTAGTTTTACTTGCTTTATTTACTTTTCATGCTTTAGTCTAAAAACCAATCAAAATCCAACCTTTTGATATAAGTGCCAATTAGTAAAGTAACTAAGTGAAGTGCTGTACGTTTTCCATCTTGTTGCTTGCAACAAGACCGTTGTCTTTTGGGTTCGATCCTAAATCTGTACTATGATAAGGCTTCCATACTCTTATGGGGTTGGAGTTGTTATCTAAGCACCAGTTATAGGTAAACCTAGGGAAGACATTTATCCTCTCTAGGGTTTTTGGTGATAGAATCCTGGGACTCCCATTGGAAGACTGAAAATCTTTTGGTGTAAGTTCCAGCTCCATCAAAAAATGGCGCCGTTGCCGGGGACAACGGAACGTTAGTATTTCACTTAGTTTATTTTTCTAGTTGGTTAGGATTTTACACTTTCTTTTTGAATCATAATTCACTATCTTCTTGAAGCTTTCATATTGTCTCTATTATCTAAAGGTGTTCTCTTTTCTTTACTAAGGTAGAACCCGTATATGCAATCACCGCATAATCGAGGATTCTCCCCTGATCCGGAGTTCGAATCCGAGGTAGAGAGAAGTTTCCACCGCAGAATCTGTCTCAATCGCCAACGCGCTAGTCAAATGGCTGACGAACAACATCAAGCCGCTTTGGTGATGGAGAGAGTCAATGCTGCTATCGCCGCACAACGGGCACAACTCATTGCAGACACCCGTGCCCAAATACAAGTGGAAATACGAGCAGAAGAGCAAGCCCGCATAAGAGCAGAGACCGAGGCTGCTCAGCTCGAACTACGAAACAAGCAACTGAGGGACTATGCTGTCCCGAAGAATTACGAAGACAACCACCCGGTCCGGCCTCCGATCATCAATATCCCAAACTTTGAGATCCGGACCCAGTGGATCCAGATTATGCAAGGAATTTCCTTTTCTGGAGGTTCAGGGGACGATTGCATGGACCACTTGAAACGGTTTAAGGCATTATGCCGCCTGGTCCCGCAAGCTAGCATTGCTTTCGATGCAATAATGCTCCACCTATTTCATTTCACCTTATCTGGAAGGGCCTTGAGTTGGTACAACTCACTGGACAGAGAACCCATCATAACCACTTGGGCCCCTCTAGAGGAAAAATTCTTGGAGAAGTTCTTTCCACCCTCGCTGACCTATGAAATCAGAGGGCAGATCAACCATTTCTCCCAGCTACCTGGAGAAACCCTCGCTGAGGCATGGGAAAGATTCAAGGAACTTCTACGCAAATGCCCTCATCATGGAATTTCACAGAATCAATTGATTGAAACTTTTTATCGAGGGGTAAGTGATGACATTAAACAGTTCCTAGATTCCTCATCTGGAGGAAATTTCATGAGGAAAAATTATGAAGATGCCTGGAAAATCGTTACTTTAGGAGCTGAAAACCAGTCCAACTGGGGGCGGTCAACCGGAAAAGGCGTCCTTAAAGTCTGTAAAGCTGAGGAATCTATGGAACTAAAGTCAATAGTCGAAGCTTTGAAGACAATCGCTCATAAACAGCAAACCTTTGAAACAACCCTAGGGGAAATTGATAAGAAGAAAACCCCGCTGATTCATCAAGTCAAAGCCGTCACAGGATCCTGTGAAGCTTGTCATTCTTTGGATCATCCGACTCTTTCCTGCGGAATACTCTATAATGTGATGATGGATCTGCATCCACCACCACAATCCTATGAGGCCATCACTAATCAGGCTGAAGATCAGATTCCAGAGCAAGTCAATTCCATCCATACTATTCCCGGACAAGTTTATTATAATCCCAGTCAACCAAGGAACCATCCTGGATTCCAGTATGGGAATCCCTCTGGAACTGCGAATCCGCAACATCAGACACAAGGGGGGCTTGACAGTAGGCTGCCTCCTGGATTTCCAAACAATTTTAACCAAAATCAAGGGAACCCAAGGAACAATTTCCCTAGGGCTAACTACCCTAGAAATCAATCAGCCTACTATCAGTACACTCATCCCCCGCTTCACCCGCAATTGCATATTCAACAGTCTCAACAACAAAACCCTCAGAAAAACGTCACTGCACTACCGGAAGATGAGCTATCTTTGATAAAACAAATGCTTCAGTCTCAGCAAACCATGCTGGCCAACCAACAAGCCCAATAGAAGGCAGTTGAAGCACAGCTTGCCCAGATTGCTGCACAATTGAAACCCCCAACAGGCACTTTCGCTGGGCAGCCTGAATCGAACCCTAAACATGGGCCAAATAGACATGAGCAATCAAATACTATGACAGCAGCATAATAATGTTTTAACTTCGTCGAGCCAGTGACATAAAACCAAGGCGCTTCTTGGGAGGCAACCCAAGACCTCAGTATCACCTTCTCTAATTTCTTTTGAATTTGTTTTTCTTTCTTTAAGTTCTTTCATCATTAATCTAAAAATACAAAAAAATCTACATAATCAAAACTACAAAAACAATACATAAAACAAACAACATAAAAATTCATAAACCAAAATACAAAAAATAATATACATACCCAAAAACAAACATAAAATATACAAACCTTTTTGTGCCCCTCCAAACGGTCCCGAAACCGTTTGGGACCAAACGGTCTTGAAACCGTTTGGGACCAAGCGGTCCTCAAACCGTTTGGAACCAAACGGTCCCGAAACCATTTGGGACCAAACGGTCCTGAAACCGTTTGGGACCAAGCGGTCCTCAAACCGTTTGGAACCAAACGGTCCCGAAACCGTTTGGAACCAAACGGTCTTGAAACCGTTTGGGACCAAACGGTCCTCAAACCGTTTGGGACCAAACGGTCTTGAGTTCGCTTGGGATCAAGCGGTCTTTGAACCGTTTGGAATACAAAAGGTCACCAACCAATCACTATAAATATCAGCCCTACCCCTCAGTCCTTCTCTCTTCGAACCTTCGAATTCTCCAGAGCTTTCGTGCGAAGAATCTCGTTCTTGCTCCTGTTGCATCCGCGCAAGCTTCTCACCCGTTCATCCATCCACCTTCCGCAAGGTAGTCCGACGACTACAAGCACGCTGCTCACTCCGACGTCTCCTTCGCCACCATCGCAGTCGTCATCGAACGAGTTCACCGACTCCTCTATCACTTTCGTCACCGCGCCGTTCTGTCACCACCATCATGGCGCCAGTTGCAGTTTCCTGTACCATCGCACGACGTCTCTTGCTCCACCATCGCCGTCTCTGTCGAAAGATTTCACCAACTCTCCATCGCTTTCATCACCGTCGCCGTTCTTCTCATCGTTTTCAAAGGCGCCGGCGTGTTTTTCACCTTCGCGCTGTTCCATCTTCTCCCGCCCCGGCGACCTGCGACTCTTCGCTTTCCAAACGGTCCCGAAACCGTTTGGAACCAAACGGTCCTGAAACCGTTTGGGACCAAACGGTCTTGAAACCGTTTGGGACCAAGCGGTCCTCAAACCGTTTGGAACCAAACGGTCCCGAAACCGTTTGGGACCAAACGGTCTTGAAACCGTTTGGGACCAAGCGGTCCTCAAACCGTTTGGGACCAAGCGGTCCTCAAACCGTTTGGAACCAAACGGTCCCGAAACCGTTTGGGACCAAACGGTCCCGAAACCGTTTGGTACCAAACGGTCTTGAAACCGTTTAGGACCAAGCGGTCCTCAAACCGTTTGGAACCAAACGGTCCCGAAACCGTTTGGAACCAAACGGTCTTGAAACCGTTTGGGACCAAACGGTCTTGAAACCGTTTGGTTTTCGTTTCCCTTTTTGCTTTCGCAAAATATAAAAAATATAACTACAAATCAAATCTACACTGTTTCAAATCTTCTCTAATTACGAAACTCTTATTCTTTTTCAGAAATGGCGTCACCAGCAAACAAAACTTCCGGCTCAGGAACTGCCCCTGCTCTGACAAGGGAGCATATGATGGAAGAGCGAGACAGGCTCATACAGATCAGGGACACTTACAACACCACCAGCGCCGTCCCTCCCAAGGTCAAGATCATCGACGTAATGTGTGAGATAACTCGCCTCACCAAATGCTTGGGTGAGGCCCCGGAAGAGGACATCAAGCACATCTCTTCAGACGATGATGAAGGATCGGACTACATACCGAATCCCGATGAAGACTCCTCTACCCAAGAGACAGAGGGAAAACGCAAAGCTACAAAGGCTGCATCTGGGCAGCCCCCCAAGAGGGCAAGAAAACAAGTCCACCCTCTATCTGCCATTGACCAACCCTTCGCCAAACCATCCACCTTCGCTGCTACCACCATCACCTCTGCAGCTACCATCCCTACCACCTTCATTCCCATCATTGCCGCCAAACCATCCACCTTCGCTGCTACCACCATCACCTCTGCAGCTACCATCCCTACCACCTTCATTCCCATCATTGCCCCAATACCACCACCAGAGCACCTATCCATCCAAACCTCCATCACCACCGATAAAAACCTTAAACCAACTAAGTATGTTTGCTCCAGCATACTAGCTAAAATGGGAGTTCACGAGCGCATCTTCAAAGCGCTACAAAAAGCCAACCTCACCAGGTTGTGCTTAATACCTGAATTATCCTACATCGAGCCCACATCGGAATTTTTCTCCTGCCTGACAAAGGAGCCCGTCGACATTGCAGATAGGTCACGGGATGGGGGTGATAGAAGGATTGTCACCCAAATCTTCGGTAGCAACGTCGTCTTAACAGAGAATATGCTCAATTCAATATTCATTGACGACCTGGAACAGCTACAAAAGGCCAAATCAGTGGGAACTGATCATCCAGAATTCAACCGCCACACATTCTGGAAAAGTTTAACTGGGATTCCCACATACGACGCCAAAACATGCAAAGCGTCCAACATACACTCCGGATTTGTGCGCACTCTGCACAAAATCCTAGCTGGCGCACTTTTTCCAAGAACGGAGGGAGGAAACGTTACAATATCAGACCTCTTTGTCCTCTGGTCTATCCTCCACGGCAGGCCAATCAACATCAGACGGTTGATGGTCCAGAAATTATCCGCCGCCTTCATAGGGAAAGAGATCTGTTTGGGGGGCCATGTCACATCCATAATTAAATTTTTTAAGATGGACAGGCTATTACCCCAATGCACGCAAATAAAGGGCGACATCCTTACAAACGAACAATCTTTGAAAAATTCGTTTATAATCAAAGAAAAGGATGGGAAGTTACACTATGTATTCTGCCCGATGGTTAAGTCATCAAGAACCCTCCTTCCGTTACCAGAGCTAGCACACTATGATATGACACAGCTCCTCTTTTCTGACGAGGAGCTTACTCATTTACTAGCTTCGGTCACACCCGCTGCAAAGAAACAAACTGCGGGCCCAACTGAAACGAGCATCACAGCCCCGACAGCTCGATCTACAAAAATTCCTGTCAAACGACCTTCTAGGAGGTTGCTGCGGGTCCAACAGTTGTCGGGGAAACCAACGTCCCGCCCAAACCCGGAGGACGAGCGGTTTAACGATGAAAACTTAACAACTTCCTCATTTGACTCTTTCATCCAGGGTCTAAATGAGCAGCTCTCCGCTGCCCCCACCACTACTTTCCTCCCCACATCCACGCCAGCATTCGCATCCACCTTTTCACCCACCCTAACATCGGGTTTCCCTTTCTCCACCTCCATGCCCGACTTCACCACCTTTCCATTCACATCCACAGTTCCCACCCCTTCATCATCAGTGCCACCTTTTTCGCCACAAATACCACCGCTCTTCACATCCGCCACAACCCCGACACCGCTTGTGACTTCATCAACAGTCACTACGCAGTTCGGGCTATCATCAGTGTCTCTTCCGCAAGACACTACCACCATCCCACATAGGCCCCAGCCACATCACCCTTCCGCCTCTGGGGCCCCCCTTACTAACTTCGGTGAGGAATTCGGCCGTCAATTTGACGCTATCCGACACCTCCTCACCGATCCTTCTAACCTATTACATTCTATTTTTTCTTGTGTACAGGATTTATCTAAACAGGTAACCAGGATCGACAACCAACACCGAGCTCTTCCTGTCATCCTACAAGGCATCCAGCAATGACAGGATGAAGTGGCTAAGCAAGTTGAGCATATCAACAGCCAGACCAACAACCTGCCAGACCTGATCCTTGGGGCAACGCACCAGCAAGAAGCTACGACAACAAAAGTCGATGAGATCTCCAACCAGACTCACCCTCTGCAAGGGAATCTCCGCAAGCTTGAGCAGAATCAAGAAGAGCTAAGCACGCGTCTGGCTTCCATCGCCGAAACAATCACGCAGCTCCATCATCATCAAGAGGAAGCTAATATCAATGAAACACAACAACTCTGTGCCCAAGTCACAGATTTGACAGCACGCCTCCTCTCCGCCGAG
This sequence comes from Alisma plantago-aquatica, assembly GCA_963693085.1. NCBI lineage: Eukaryota > Viridiplantae > Streptophyta > Magnoliopsida > Alismatales > Alismataceae > Alisma > Alisma plantago-aquatica. The sequence goes on from OY856415.1 coordinate 617,800,554, forward strand.
GGCAGATACACGGATCTCAAAGAAGCCCACGACGCACTGCTCGAGAAACACGAGCATCTGCAAGTGGCTTTCGATGAGCTACAAGCCACTCACCGGCGGTGCAAAAAGTTGACTAAAAAGAAGACAACCGACAAAGCTGCGGACGACAACGACGATGATGACGAAGAAGAAGACGAATCTGATTCATCTGCTGACTCCAATAAAGACACATCTTCAGGAGACAAGCACGATGACGGTGAAGATCCAGGAAACGCAGCAGGACCCCCCCATAGAGGGTCTGATAAAGGTCACCAGGAAAGTGACTATTACCCCAAGTCCCCACAGCATGACAACGTAAACATCTCTTACGGGGACCAATTCTTTGATTACTCCGCTATGGGGTCAATGAGGGAAGCTGCCAAGGATGCGGCCTTCGCTGAGCTCCAACAATGCATACTAAGAGCCAGCGCTACCTCGCCAAAAACTTCTTCCCCCCCCTCAACACCTTCTCCCCCTTACCTAGACGAGGCAGACCGAGTGAGTCTAGATACTGACGCAGATCTTGACTCCGCCTCCGATCTAGATGACAACCTCAGAGACCATGAAGAGGCCCCCGAACAACACGCCTCCCCTCCACCACAATACCTCCCCCTGCCACCTCCTCTCCCACAAAAAATGCACGATCTTGATATGACAGCCATCTCTACTTTAGATGCTCAAGACATCTTCATCCTGAACACTATAGTAGACGATGCAAAAGCGGGGGACGACATAGTTTACAATAATACAAAAACCAGGCGTACGTTGACACGTGAAAATTTTTGTTGCATTCTCCGACCCCGGTCTATGATGCCACTGCCAATCTTCCGTGTCCTCCTCGCCAACTGTATAGAAATCTACAGAAGTAAACAGTGGATACAACCAGCCTTCAACGCTTCACCCGCATTGTCTTTTGGCCTTTTACACAAAAGCTTGCGCGCGGTCGATTGAGCGGCTGCGTGCCGGTTTAGCATGTCGGGCACGCTATATTACAATGCCATTCCAAGTCTCGGACCACTGGCTTTTTATGGTAGTGGATACCGAAGCAAGGGACGCTAAAGTTTACAACTTCAATAACGCTGAGCTACCAGCCGGCATAATAAACTTCGTCGGGGACGCAGCAGGTGAAGCCCGGTGTATACCCTTCCAGCTGCTCAAAGTAATATGGGCTGTACGCCCTTCTCTTCGTCAAGACTGGAGCCAACCCTGGTTCAGAATCATTAACCCTCCAGTTCAAGCCACCACGGGATCTGGGGACAGCGCTTTCTACACCATCCGACATATCCAAGCGCTGAACCAAGAAATTCCTTTCACCGAGTTGGCAGCTGAAGACTTCCATTCCTTAAGAGGATGCTACCCCATGGAGCTCATCTGTGACAGAAGATATTTCAACGATCCTACTATGTCACCAGATGATGTTCCAAGGTATCTCTTTTCAGCTGTACAACGCCGACAACGGCGACCTTTCCGCCAAATTCTGCAAGAGTCGGTACAACACAAGTCGCCAGAAGAAGATACCAGCAAAAATGATCCTGCTTACACCACTAAACCAACTTTTCCTGATTTTGATCGCGATTCTTGCAAAGGTCTCACCGACCTTGAAATGCACATCATCATGGCGAATCTCTCCGCAGAAAAAGATGGCATAGTATTCATGTCTCAAGACATTATCGTGATGGCCGACTCACTGCGAGAAACTTTGCAAGATAAGGGGCAACTTTCTGTCAGTCTCATGACAGCTTACCAGTCTCAGATTGGCCAACATAATCCAGATACATACATGGCGTCCCCATACATGAAGGATGATCTACTCAAACTCAAAAACTTTGGCACAACGGAAGCGTTGATCGCATATCTCCAACATACAACGCCGAAGTTCATCATGTTACCAATCCTGCATGAAGGGCACTGGATTCTTCTGGCAACTAACCTCCAAGACGGAACAACTACAATATACAACAGTTCCGACAGCCAGTTCAACGCCCGACAACGACACTACGTCGTAACGCCCAAGACGCCAACAGAAGAAACGGCAAAAGAGTGCGCTGCGAAATTAATATAGCTTCTGAGTCAGCACACTAAGGCATACAGCAAGGAACACTTCAATCGCCCCGCCTTCTGCCACAAATGCCCCCAGCAAATACGACAATCCAACGACTGCGGCTTCCACGTCCTCTACTGGATATACACCATAATCGTCCTCCAAAGACCAGTGGAGGAAATGACTGACGTGGACTACCACGCCTTACGTGGGCAGTTCGCATCTACACTACTCCGTTCTCCAGGGGCAAACGAAAATCTACCTTAACCTGCAGCCCTTGTTCTACTGATTCCTCAACCTTTCACTTTTCCACTCTGGGGACAGAGTGTGTGATAAGTTAGGGGGGATACATTAGACAAGGGCTAGGTACCAACTTCTTTACTTCCTTTTTCCATACATTTCTTCATTCCTAAATTTTTTTTTACAATTCTTTAAAGTCTTAATGCTTTTCACAATTCTTTTTCAAAAATAGTCACCTCAACTAACCCTAGAATCATGTTAGTCTCTGCAAGTAAATAGCACTCAGACATCAAATGGCGATTTATCAATTTCCACCTACTATGGATCCCGTATTTTTTGCTTCAATTCTTTATCTGACTCTCCACAGGTCAAAATCAGGGCAGAAATAAGCCGAGATCTCGAGGACGAGAGGGAAATTAGGCAACTTCCGAATCAAAAAGTTCTGCAAGTGGACCACAAACCAAATAAGTGCATGCTGAAAAACTTTAAGAACAGCTTCCCTCTCTTCAAAATAAAAGAGGCTTGGCCGCCCAAAATAAATCCTCTTTCCAAAACCCAAGCTTGTGAGTTTTTGAATAAAAGCCAGAGAGACGAATAAAATCATGAGAGTTGTGCCGCGCATAAGGACCTATATGAAGAACTGATAAAGGGCTCACCCGGCCGGCACATTCCGCTGCCCTCACAAAGGCAGATGTGTCGCGTCCGGTAGTGAAACCCTAAAAGTTCCAAGTATATGAAAAGGCTCATAAAGGACTTGCCCGGCCGGTACATTCAGCTGCCCTCATAAAGGCAGATGTGTCGTGCCCGGTAGTGAGATCCTAAAAAGCATAGACAGCCTTCCCCCACTCGAAGGGGAGCTACACTCCAAGCCTTTAGCCAACCCTCATACCCTCTCTAGCTTCCAATAGGTTTCCAGAGAGGTATAAAGTTGATTAGAGTCAACGGCATGCACAAAATAAATGTGGTCCCAAGGCAAATTTTGAGATACGGAAAAACCCTGAGATCCAAGCAACTCTCAAAATCCAAAAGAATCAAGGCATGTAATAAGCCTCGATATGACCCCTGGGGAACTCAGGTCAAGAATTGAAGCAAGAGTATGGAGACCCTAATTAAGATCGCCTCGCCATTCCATGTCTCAGCTCTATCTAACTTGAGGACAAGCTAGACTCTAAGTTAGGGAGGGTGATAACCTCCTATTTTAGTAGTTTATCTTAGTCTTTTTCTTTAATTATCCATACTCTTTTTACGTTTATACGGTACATAAACCTAATTTTACCCCTTTTTTGTAAATACATCATCAAACTAACTTTTTCCTTTTACACTTGCAGAAAAAAGCACAAAAAAATCATAAAAGAATAAACAACCTCAAGGCCGAGTGAAGCCAAACGGTCCCAAGACCGCATGGAGTTCAAGCGGTCCCGAGACCGCATGAAGCCAAACGGTCCCAAGACCGCATGGAGTTCAAACGGTCCCGAGACCGCATGAAGCCAAATGGTCCCAAGACCGCATGGAGTTCAAACGGTCCCGAGACCGCATGAAGCCAAATGGTCCCAAGACCGCATGGAGTTCAAACGGTTCCGAGACCGCATGAAGCCAAATGGTCCCAAGACCGCATGGAGTTCAAACGGTCCCGAGACCGCATGAAGCCAAACGGTCCCAAGACCGCATGGAGTTCAAACCGTCCCGAGACCGCATGAAGCCAAACGGTCCCAAGACCGCATGGAGTTCAAACGGTCCCGAGACCGCATGAAGCCAAACGGTCCCAAGACCGTATGGAGTTCAAACGGTCCCGAGACCGCATGAAGCTCAAACGGTCCCGAGACCGCATGAAGCTCAAACGGTCCCGAGACCGCATGAAGCCAAACGGTCCCAAGACCGCATGGAGTTCAAACGGTCCCAAGACCGTTTGATGCCAAACGATCTCAAGACCGTCTGACGCCAAACGGTCTCAAGACCGTTTGACACCAAACGGTCTCAAGACCGTTTGAACCCAAACGGTCTCAAGACCGTTTGACCTCACTCAAGGCCTATAAATAAGACCTCAAGGGCCATCCCTGAGGGGGTCCAGACGTCCAGAGGCTGCCTCTCTACTACCAGAACAACTCCATCCACCGCCCGAGGCTGCCGGTCTGAGACTCACGTTCCATTGCAAAGCTACCTTCTCTCTCATCAACAAAGAAGGTGAGAGGAGAAGATCCGTCGTCAAGCAAGCCACGAAGGGTGAAGATCGTTGCTCTCTCCACCAAGGGTTCAACCTTCCCTCCTCAGTGGAGATGATGTTCTTTCTATCTCTTCTTGCCTCCTCCTTTGTTGTTACCTCTATGAGGAGCGAGTAGTTCCATCCACTGGGGCGCGGGGACTAGCCCCGCTGCCCATGTTTTGTACTTTGTACGAAAAAGATGTTATCCTTTCATTTTAATACTAAATCATTTCATACATGCTTGAATGATGGCCACGTTCTTGTATGCATCTATTGTCTTTTGTTGTGGTTTGTCTACGACCGCTCTCGAGACTCGAATATCGATTTAGTGTTGGTTTCTGGTGTGTGTATCCACCACGCATCCGTTTCGGTGTCTAGGAGTGTATCTCAAAGAGTGGAGTATACTCACTATCATCCGTTACACTTCCATCTGTATGGAAGTAACCTTGGTAAGTCGAGGAACACGCTTTGCGAGGGGAATGATGTAAAGCATGTGACCATTTGATCGGGAATGGCTGGCGTTGCAACATTCCCGCACTTCTCGTAGCTAGGTTATCCGAATAGGAGACTAGGCCTACAAAGACACTATTCGATTTGATAATTATCGCTCGCTTGTTAGTTTTAGATGCACGTTTCATGAGGTTGAGTAAGATTCCTCTCTTTGGAAGACTACATGTCTTCATTGACACGTAGAAATGTACCGAATGAGAGCTACTTAACCCTTGAAGGATGTGATGCATTGCTCTTGTCTTATATGGGCATTGGTCTTGTGGAACATTGAAGGATGCAATGCATCGCTCTTGTCTTATGAGGAATCGGTCTTGTGGATCATCCTTGAATGCAAAGCATCACTCTTGTCTTATAAGGCATCGGTCTTGTGGAACATCCATGCATCTAGCTTATAAGTCTTGCTTGATTAGTACATAAACAATGCATGGGTAGCGGTGGTGAATACCTGCTTAACCCCAGTGATTCATCATCATTTGTTAAATCTTAGTTTTACTTGCTTTATTTACTTTTCATGCTTTAGTCTAAAAACCAATCAAAATCCAACCTTTTGATATAAGTGCCAATTAGTAAAGTAACTAAGTGAAGTGTTGTACGTTTTCCATCTTGTTGCTTGCAACAAGACCGTTGTCTTTTGGGTTCGATCCTAAATCTGTACTATGATAAGGCTTCCATACTCTTATGGGGTTGGAGTTGTTATCTAAGCACCAGTTATAGGTAAACCTAGGGAAGACATTTATCCTCTCTAGGGTTTTTGGTGATAGAATCCTGGGACTCCCATTGGAAGACTGAAAATCTTTTGGTGTAAGTTCCAGCTCCATCATGAGGTGTCTCTCTCTCCTTGCTTCCTCTAAGTGTAGAGAAGATGGTTTGGGCTCATTACTTGAGTTCTTTTGGGCTTGGTTGAGCTTGTTGGGCCTTGAGGCGCCTTGCTTTGGTTTGGTTGAGCCTTGTATCGGGCAAGATGGGAGTGTATCGCCCATGATGGAGGTGTGTTGCCCTAGTGTATCGCCCATGGTGCTAGTGGTGTGTCGCCCATGACCTTTGACCAAGCTTTGACCTCATTTGTGTCACCACTAGTGGACACTTGGTGCATGATCCTTGCATGTGGCAATGACCTTGGACATGTGTTTAGGGCTTGCTAGTGTGGTGGCTCGTGCACTAGGACAAGTGTCTCTAGGTAGGCGACACCTTTCTTGGTTCTACCTTGTTTCTCCTCCATCCCCTTCTATATATGTGTTCTTTTCCTCTTGCTAGGGATCCTTTAGTCTCTTGGTTTTCTTCTCCACCTTGGTGCACGATACCCTTCTCCCTTGCAAGCTAGGTGGACGACACCCTTGGAGGAACTAGCTTGGTGGCTGATCCTGCCTTGGAGCTTTCTTCTTCCTTAGAGCTTGGAGCTTGCTTAAGGCGGGTGCATAACTCCTAACCCTAACTACTCTATCTCCTTCTATGATCTTGCTTATATGTTGTTAGATTAGTATCTTGCTTAAGTATCCATGTTGGCCGATCCTAGGGTTTAGGGTTTCTTGGAGGGCAATACTCCTTTCTCTCTTTGGTCTAGAGGAGTGAGCATGAGCTCCTAGTTTCATGAGCAACACCCCTCTTTCCTAGTCGATTGAGATGAGCTTGTGTTCTAGTTGCTTGGGCAATACTTTCCTCTCACCATGGACTAGAAGGGTGAGCTTGGTGATAATGGTGACTCTTTCTAGGGTTTTCCCTTGTGTCCATTTGGTGATAGATGATGTGCAAAACCCCTCTTTCTTAGTCGATTGAGGTGAGCCATCTTCTTGACCCATTAGGGTTTTGGGTGCTCTTGTGCTCGAGGTAGATGATGATCGTGTACATGGTACCTTAGACGTTATGGGTTTGGGGAGGTGTTACCTGATAGACCTTTTGACCTAACCCCTTGGACGACATGTGTGGGTTGGTGGTGGATGACAACCCTTGTCTCTGTGATGGGCATCACACCATAACTTTGCCCTGTGACGGCCGTTAGGCCATGGTTGGATGGTTGGACAATAGGTCTGTGATGTTAGTTTAAGATGAACCTTTGGACGATACCTCTTGTGAGATAACCTCGCCCGATATGCACCTGGAATAGGCGTTGCCAGTAGCCTGTGACGGGCATCACGTTGGTTGTGTGTCGGCCGATAATCCTATCATGTGACGGGCGTTGCAATTGAGCTCGACACCATGTTGCCCGATACGCTCCTGCACGGCACAAGTGCACGACAGGCCTTGAAGTGCAACATTGCCAACACGATGCAGCGTTGCGGATGTACACAACATGTGTTGCCCGATATCGCCTATGGGTGAGGGCATGCTGCCCAACACAACCTTTAGTGAGGGTTCTTCTTGTCAGGGAAAACAGATTTGTTGTATATGTTCTTGTTTAACACGATGGTGACTCCTTGCATACTTAATGGTAATTGTTAGGGTAAAGCTTGTTTATGTAACATCATGATGAGTTGTATAATGCTAAACAAATGAATGCCTTTCTTAATGATGTAACCTAAGCTTAGGATTATAAGCTGAGATATGATTAATAATGTATATAATCATTAATGTTTCCTTATACTGATAGCATGGTCATTCTATTGAAGCCTATGACTGTTGTTACTAACCATGCAGGTAATGCATAGCCAATTGAAAGGGCTATGAGGTATATAGTAACCCTGCTGTGATTGTTACTCTTGATGATTGAAATAATCCATATAATGTACATGACTAAAGTACTAGGGATTGTTATCCCATGATGATGATGTAAGCCTTGAGAGGTAGTGGCACTATGTGATGAGGGATTGAGATCCCATGGTATGTGATGATCCTTGAGATGGATCTAGATGATTGGCAAGAGGCCAAGTGATAACATGTACTGTAGGATCCTTGTGATGGATCAGGATAATGTGATAAAGGCAAAATGTTGACTTCTATGTTGTTTATTTCCTGTTATAGTTTACATGTTATATAACTTGGTTGAATCTTGCAATCCATATAAAAAATATTAATTAATCACAATGGAATATATCATGTAGTTGCCCTGGCCATAGATCCATCATCGTCAGGAGCTGGTGATGGTGAAATGGGTTCTCCTACGGGTTAACCCGGAGTGCATATTGTTGAGTATGCGAGGTTTCTCCTAGCCCAAAGTGAGGAGGTAAGAGTGCAACTTTGGTTGTAGACTTGGGAATGTTATGAGCATGGTGAACAAGCCCATGGCTCCAGATATGTGATATGAAGAGAATGAATGCGTTCATGGCTCAGAGCACGGTGAACTGGCCCGTGGCTCAGATATGCTAGCGCCGTGACCTGTACTGGGGCGGGCTAGAGGAAGGGTAGCCTGTGGAGCTGACCCTATGGCTGAGGCCACTTAGGCATGAGACTGCGGTCCTGCCTATGTTGTACTCGTGTACAGACCATGAGGTGGGAGGTCGTGGAGTCCAACTCTTCCATTGACCTTGTATGGCACCAGTTATGGGCTTCGCAGTCGAAGGTTGGATTTGAACGGTACGGTTCACTTCCTCAGGGCATAAAATACGTAATTCAGCAGTATAGCATTTATTGATTAAGGCAAAACACGGAACATTGGTTGAGGCCTTTCTTATGTAGTTACCTTTGTTATACTTACAGTTACTTATATGTTCCTCATGTTATGCAATAAGATCTTATAATCTTATGTTACATAAAGAGATAGTTGATGATATATCTTCCATACAGCCTGGTAAGCTTGATGGTACGAATAGCCTTGCGGTATAGACTGTTATTATTCTACATTTTACTGTTTATCTTCTGTTGTTGCTTTCTCCTTCTGGTTGTATAGTTTCGATGGGGAGTTATGTTTCTCGCTAGGACAATGTTCCATTGTCTCACCCCGCTGGTTTTCAGGTGTTCGAGCTAGTCGTGGTGGTGGTCGCGGAGTTGCGGCCGAGCAGCAAGACGAGCAGTAGAAGGCAAGCTATGGATATGCTGCTGTTTTGGTGTTTTGCAGTAGAGTCTAGAGTCATCCCTGTACTCTCAGGTCCTTGGGGTGTTTTGACGTTGTTTCACGATGTATAATCGTTGATGTTTTGTATATCCTGCTGTTGGCCGGATGTGGGCCTTTATGTACATATAACAGGTGATGAACTCATGTGGTGGTTACACAGCTGTTCCTCTAAGCGGTGGACACGTATCAGATCTTGTATATGTTCATGTAACCTGTTTCCTTGCAGGATGGGGACTTGAATGTAATAGTTTCTCAAGTCTATCCGCTTTCCGCAATCGGTTTTAATTAACCCATGTTTTAGTAATATGTGGTTATGGTGGTTTCTACACGTTTTTGCGTAACACCTCGATGTCTATGTGATAGTGGGATGTGTTGCCACAATGATCATAACCTATGAGATGTTTCAAATTGTAAAATATACTAAGCAAAAGTTAATAGAGTTGATTTCTATGTCAAATTTGCTTTCAGATTAGCTAATTAAATCCTAAGAAATACAATCAACTAAACTTCACTTAGATTACATAAAATGATAATTGACTAAATGTTTGTTGAATTATCTTAGTTGGTATCTTAGTCAAAATTGACTTGTTTTTTATTTCTTAACTAAAATCAAAGATTCCATATTGAAGCATATACCAATTCAACATGTAGAACCCAAGGAGTGTCTAGTATACACGATGAATTCCTCAAAGTTTTTCACTTGTAAATGTCCAATAGTTCTCCAATTGACTCCCATAAGTTAATTAAATTAATCAAAAGTCATTTTTGTTCATATTTTGGTTCATTAGGCTTACACTTGAATGAAGTACAATTTTTTTAATAAAATGAATAAGTATAATTTTTAATCTCAAGTTGGCAACAATCACCCATTTTTTGTATTGGTGAGCCTACTTGAGACCCCACCGTTAACCAAAATTTTGACTTACACCCTATACTTGGTTATATTTATTGTTCAACCACACATGATGAGCCTTACATGTGGAAAGACTCATTATATTAGGGGAATATGAACAACCATATCAACTCATTATTAATCAACCTCCTAGTTAAACATGCATAACATATGGCCCATTGAATTAACTATAGATCCAGGCCAACCAAAGAAGATGTTCCTCCTATGATGACTCATTTATAAATACATATGTATGCAATATTATTACCGAGAACACATATATAGAGAGCTAAGACCCTAAATAGTATTGATTCTCAACTGCACATTCATGTGGTGAACATGTCAATTAATGGTCTTTCATTCAAGTAATAAAATTGCATGGATTTTTAATTATCCAAGAGTTAACCACATAAATGCATCCTTATGAGCAGTCAACAACTTAACATAAGTTCCTAAAACTCCAAATAAGTAGATCTAGTGGTATTTCTCTACTTGATGAACTTATTCCTTTCTTTCCAATGCTAAACTAATCTGAATATAGTTTGAGTGTTACTAACACAATAGTAGGTGAAGAGGTAGTCTTGTATATATATAAAATAAATTACACAATCATAATAATTTATTAATCTAATCAACACTAGATCCAAATATATTGATACTATTTAAATTTTATTTTTGATATCCTTTGAGTAACCGTCATTGTTATCACTACATTTCAAGAATTTTTCTTGAGACACTTTGTCCCATAAATGATGGGCCATGTGACCCAGAATGAAGGATGCTCCACCTTATTTATGACTTTATACCACTCACCATTGACATGGTCCAAACGTGATCTTAGGCAACAATAGGATAAGGAAATAAACATGTGGCCACAAGAAATCTCGGTAGTGAAATTGAACATGTAGGGTTGATCGTTGGCTTTTAGAAATTAAAGACTAACAACCATAGATTTGAGTGACTTCTCTACAATATTTATTAAATATTGAAAAAACTTGCATGATCACACCATGAAGTAAGAACACAACATGATCTATGAACAACTCTTTGTTTGACTAACTCCTCTCATAATAACATCAAAATAAATATAGGCGTGAGTTCATGGTCTTGGGATATAAAAGGAGCCAGGTATGTGGAAAACCTCCACTTGATGATATAATAGATAATTTCTTAGTATGGAATTTTGACATGAATGTTCTTCCCTCACGGTCATGTGTATTCTAGTTATGGTTGTGATTGTTCCCTAGACTGGAAAAGTTCTAAGGACTCCTTATAATATGTTATGAACTTTCAAATACCATAATGACATCCACTTATACATATAATTGAAGGTAGTGGGGAAAGGTTCTTTTGTCCACGTATTATATATATATAAATGCACGCACATACATATATATATATGCATATATATATATATATATATATATATATATATATATATATATATATACATATATATATATATTGCGAGAGACAAGTAGAAATTATTGTTGTATAAGATCCTTATTATGCTGCAGAATCACCTTCAACTCGTATAGGCACATACTTGAACATAATGTTTCTCAAGGTATCTTCAGGATGTGTTTATCTAGATCATCCACCAACTCAATGATAGTGCGTATATGAAATTGAGACCTATTCAAGTTCATCCTCTGCACTAAATGTAGATACTTTGGGCAACAACGTCAAACATCTTCCAAGAAAATTCTTGATAATTGTGAATTGGGGCACAATTAACACCTCCTCCATGATCCTCTCTAGGGAGCTTGAGTACCTCTGAGTATAGTTAACGATTCACCTTCAAGAAGTTCTTGACATGAATGCTTCATAGAACCACCTTCAATCCAACTTCCATCCTTGTTCCTATAACATAAGTTGTATTATGTGTGTGTGTTTTTGTATTAGTACTTGTACTTTTGGTGATGAGTGGATGTTTCATGCCTATGAATGGGGTATGTCATTGTGTTCTCATTGTAACATTTTTATGGTTGCTACATTTCTTTATCATGATCCCCTGACGAATGGAAATTGTACATATACCTATACTATATTTGACACCAACCCTAGATACACATATCTATAGTATATTCATGAATCATTCAAAAAAACCTCTTATTATGGACAAAAAAGTGGAACCTACATAATCTAGTAAAATGTGTGTAGTCCTGGTGGGTATAAAAAAAAATAGGTGAATACAAATGTATCATAGTGCAAGTGAGTGAAAAGAAAATCATCAAAGTTGCCACCGTAAAATTGAAGGATTCATCCATGTGTATTTTTTCTATACACCATGGGAGACAACCATTGGATAATTCCATTGGTATACTTTAAGCTATATTTTTTATTATAACACATATTTTACTATCGTTATTTACCTTATATAGTCTGAATTCACATGATAACATGCATGATACCATAGGACCTAAAGTATGTGAATTGATCATGAGACTCTATGGATATTATGAAACAATATATAAATATACTTGGTCAAGTGTTGTAGTGGATTGGGCCAGAAAATGTTCATTGCAATTGTTTTACTTATTGGTTGTTGGCCAGATATCATGGATTATACATATTGGACATCGAGCGATATTATAGGTTCTAGGTCAACAATTGACCATATAGACCAGTCATGAGAATGTTACATGGACCATCATATAGACATAAATGTCACCTATAATAATGACAATGATATATGTATGTCTTGTAACTCATATCAATATATCATTATATGAGGTGAAAATGCTCCTTGATACTTTTGACCTCATTCTATTCAGAATATTAGATATAAAGATATTTGCTTGGTGTGTTGTGACAAATGAAAATGATTAGGTTGGTGTGTAAGGGGTATGTTGCTCCTACATGATAGAAATTATGTACACAAAGTCCTTGTGAGTGAGATGAAAATGCTTTTCCATACTCATATGAGTTAATAAACTTGATATTGAGCTTGTCCATTCTTAATAATTAACCTAGGAATCAAAGAAATGCATTGAAACATTATGTAGATGACTTATCCATGCCTTTATTTCAATCTTGATATTCAAGATAGATGAGAAGCATTCCATAGTACAATTTTTAATAGGGATCACTTGTCAGCCATAACTATCTAGTACTTAGGTTGCAACATTGACCAAATGCCACCATGTCCAATAAATATGTAATATGTTATATCTTTTATGTTTCTTAATAAATTAGACAATAAGAGGATTTAACTTGATTCATTTAATTGTTACTTAAATTCGTAATTTAGATCTATATTTTATCCATTTTTTTAATGGAGTTAGTTGAACTCATTCCATGAACGATATCAAAAAACCAAACACCCTAGTATTAGCACCATCGAACCTTGAATCCTATATTTACTAATAAGTATGTGCGAATAGAAATCCTATTTGGAGAGTATATTGACAGTAGGCATTACATTGTGATACAAGTTTGACACTTTCACAACATTGTTGATTCTTCTCCTAAGGGGTGTCACAAATATACATATCTTCTAAACCATATAATTTTTTTAGTGGTTCAAAATCCATCTACAAATTGATTTTTCACCCCTCATATGAATCAAGATGTTTGTGTCAAAGCTCATATTTTTTTATTCAAAACTGGTATGGATACACCAATTGCTAGATCCATCATACAAAACATTAATTCATTATACATGATATTCATGGAAGAAATAGAGAAAAAGGTGGAAGATTGAGAGGAAAACTTTGTAATTTGTGCATGAATTGTGTACCAACTTTGCAACTTGAATGGTGATGTGTGCGTCCTTCAAGTCAATTCTTGTGTAAATTTTAGAGTTTGTAGAAACCAAGATCCTAAACAGTTATTTATATAAATCCTAGTTTTTAAATGTTTCTTGCTTGTAATCTTCTACAAGAACGAATATTCAATAGAATGGCGAGTGGTGGTAAGAACATAACCTGGATTGGTGTCTTTCACTATAACCATGTCACTGATGGTTCCATATAGTGGGAAAATGTATCTTCTATGTGTCTTTAGCGAGCATTCACAACTTGTGAGTAGACTAGCAACAAAAGAAATAATAACAATATTTATTTATCCCAAAATTTGAGCTATAACAGTTAGGATCCATTTTTTTATTTTGAGAAAGGGTGCCCGCCATTTTTATTTATTCTATATCTTTCAAAACGATTACAATAATGTCATTGTCAAAACCCTCAGTCAATGTCTAAGCATTCTTAATATAGTAGGCGCAAGAGGCCAACGTATGTGCTACTCCATTACCTTATCTCTGAACAAAACAAAACCGAAAAGAGCACAAATCCTACGAGAGAAGGAAGATACTATGGACTACTAGATCCTCATATCCCCATCCCCAGCTCCCTGTCTTCACAACATGCTCCAATAGTGCGCTATCAATCTCGATAATGATAACCAGGAACCCCATCAGTCATCTTTATTCCTTCTATAGAAACTATTTCCTCTACCCAAAGCACTAAGAATACCTTCTCTAGTTTGCACTAATGAGTCATCTTTATGCATCCTAGCTCATCGTGCACCACACCTCCACAACATCCTCTTCCATCACTCCCAACACTCACATCTATGTTAAGTTTGAAGCACCCTTGGTGCTACATTGGACCACGAACACAGCCTGCTCTCTTATACTGGATGACTGACATTGTTGATTGCCGAGGTGTATCTCACATGGTATGCAACCAAAGTCAGAAACTCTGGTGCTAGGGAAGGAATGAAAGGTGGTTTGGGTTCAAACATATGGTTGTTCCTGGATGTCCATGCCACCCATAAAAGTATGACTCCCTCCTCCTTCCTCGGCAGATCCTCACTTTAGAGAAATTACCTAATGAAGTCCCTTACCTGTGTGCCCTCTAAACTGTCACTCCAATCCAACTCCCCCGCCGCCCACACCTACCTTGCCGAGTTGCATGACAACAGAGCATTGGTATGGTTCTCTTGGAAAATTTCACATCTCTGGAAGACATCATCTTGAACAACATGCTTCCTATAAAGCTCCATCTTAGTATGTTTCGTAGAGCCTACCATGAAGTGTTTCAGTTTGGGAGGTCAATGTTGTTTCCAAACTCTATGCCAATCCTCCATGTCTAAATAATCCAGGATCTCTACACTTGTTTGGATCAGGTTGTAGGCACTGCATACTTTGAACTGTCCTTTGCTTTCCTTGTCTCAGCATAACATATCGCCATTATGTGTGGATGATATAGGAATGGACCACATCATCTCTATAATATGTGATGGGAATCAATTTGATAGTTCTATTTTGTCCCACAGGACTATAGCCTGGTCAATTGAATTACTAACCAACATGTACTCAACCGGCCCATGTATCAAGTAGCGTTGAAATGGCCCCTAGATGTGGAATCCTCCTGTCCTGGTAGATGTTAATTTTTCTACCCCCATCGACTCTCCATAGAAAACCCGGCTTAACTAGTTGGGTCGCTCCCCATATACTCCTCCAAGTGTAGTTGGGTGCACCTCCAATCTCTGCCTGGAGAACTGAGGTGTGCTCGTAAAATTTTTCTTTCAATATTTGAGACACTAGAGAGATTTCATTAGTAGCTAGACACAAACCTTATTTCTCTAGTAAAGCTTGGTTGACCACCTTGAGGTCCCTGAAGCCCATTCCTCCATATTCCTTTGGCCTGCTTAGTCTCTCCCATCTCATCCCGTGAATTTTCCTTTCCCGTTCTTTAGACCCCGACCAAAAGCCTGTTATCATTGAATGTAACTTATCAATCAACCCATCTAATAGTTTGAAGATACTCATCAATTATGTCAGAATAGCTTGGATGACGAATTTGATGAGAACCTCCTTCTTCGGTTTGGATAGTAGTTGTTCCTTCCATCCCTATAGTTTCTTCCACACTCTATCTTTGATTGATGCAAAGATGAGTGTATTTGACCTTCAAATCATCGTAGGCAGACCCAAATATTTGTCATGGCGGTAAAACTCCATAACCTAAAACATATCTTTGATTGTGTTTCACCTGCATTCTGGGACATTAGATCTAAAGGAGACCTCTGTCTTGTCAAAATTAATTTTCTATCTAAATTCCCTCTCGTATTGGATAAAAATTTCAGCTAGGACAGAGCATTCTTCTTAGGCCACCCTTAAAAACACAATATTTCCATCTACACATAGGAGGTGTAATACTCGTGGTGCATTTTTGCAAGCCTTTTTCCCATGAATGTGGTTCACCTGTGCAACTTTGTTGAGAGAAAAGATAGAGCATCAGCACAAAAAAGAAAGAGATAAGGAAAAATCTGGTCACCTTGACGAAGCCCTCGTGAAGGTCTTGTAAATCCCCTCATTTTGCCATTGATGATGAATTTGTGGGACACACTGGTAACACATTAACCCATTTGGTTCTCCACAACATAGCCAACCCCATTTTCTCCATGACTTTGTCCAAAAAAGCCCATTCCACCATGTCATATGGCTTGATCATATATAACTTTAGTGCCATTAGCCCCTCTTTGTCTTTCTTACACTACTTCATTGTGTGAAAGAGTTCATATGCCACCAAGGCATTGTTTGTAATCAACCTTCCTCCCACAAACACACTCTAGTTCATAGAAATCATTCTACCTAGTAACGGTTTTATCTTGTTAGCCATCACCTTAGAAATAATCTTATATGACACATTGCACAAGTTGATGGTTCTATATTTAGAAATATGAATTGGATTGGTTGACTTTGGTTTTAGAACTATATCAGTGTCATTGACTTCCTCCAAAATAACATCCCCTTTCTACCAAGAAGAGATAAAATTCTACATACTTTTTTTCACAATGTTCTAGAATTTTTGGTAGAAAACAACCTTCATACCATTAGGACCTAGCTCTTTATTGGGATACATTTTCTAGATTGCCTACCACACCTCACCTTCAGTGAGTTCCCTTACTAAAATGGATATCTCACTGTCTGGGATTGTCCCCTCCATGCCTTCCAAAAAAAAATTCCATCCCATCCGGGTTAGATGTATTGAAAAGAGAAGTGAAGAAAGATGTGATAACCTCTACAATCTCTTCCAGGTTTGTCTTCCATCTCCCATCTTCATTAAAAATCCTATTGATAGTCTTCCTCCACATCCTTTGGTTCACTTTGTGATGGAAATATTGTGTATTCTTGTCTCCATCCCACATCTCATTAGTTCTCACTCTTGCATGCCAGAATCTTTCTTTAAGGCGATGTCACTCCTACAATTCCTTGTACGGTTTTATGCTTTCTTGTTGCATGTAATTTCAAGAGGCCGGTTTTGCGCTCTCACTAGGTCTTGCTCCGTCTTTCTTATCCTCCTTTTTATGTTTCCAAATTTATTGGAGGCCCATGGACTCAAACTCGTAGCACATGCCTCAATTTGTTTTTGTAAACCACTATTTGAATTATTTTCTCAGGCCTACTGCACTATCATTTTGCATTCTGGGGAAAATAGCCATATAGTCTCAAATCTGAATCTTCACTCTCCACCCTCCCTATGTCTTATTCTTTTTTCCCATATAATAATTTGGCCATGATCAGAATTGTATATCGTCTAATTCATGACTATCCTCACATTAAAGATGTCACACCAACCATTTTCAGCTAGAAAATGGTCCAATCTTTCCATGATAAGATTTTCTACATGTAAACCTCTTTTCTAGGTAAACTTCTTCCCAGAGTATCCTAGGTCCATCATCTGGCCGATGTCAATTGCCTCATGGAAGTTGAACATTTGCCATTCATTACGAGCTTTGCTCCCTTATTTCTCCTCTGCTTCCGTGATCTTATTGAAGTCACCTCCAAACATTTTTGGCTAGTCTGAAAGCATGCATAGGTTCTCCATCAGCTTCTAAGTGTTAACCCTTTCCTGTACTACTACCCATCCATAAATGCCCACAAAGAAGAATTTGTTATCCTGACCCATCTCACCAACCTCGGTACAAATATGATGATCTGAAAAAAAAAATTATATTGACTTTATTGCCTCTTTACCACATGCCTAAACCACTCAATATTCCCCTATTGTCCACCCCAAAACAAGTATCATATTCATATTTCCTCTACACATCATCTTGATCCCCACTTCTACACATAGTTTCCATAATGAAAGCTATGTCAGACATCTTCCTCCAACACCTTCTTTTGAGGGAGTTAACCATCCCAGGGCGGCCCAAGTCTTGGATGTTCCAACATAGGATTTTCATTGTCCTTCACAGACCTGAGGGACCCTAGTACCCACTACTTGTCCAAGACAACATTGTATTCAATATTATTCATCTGTTTCCCTTCCCCTCTTAGCACCATAGCCTCATGTTCCTCTAACTCAACATCCTCTTCCCTTCCTTGTTTGGACCCCTGGGATCCCACCACACCATCACCCCTGACTCCATGTCCCCCTCACATTTCCATCTAAGCCTTATAAAGTGCCTCCCCTTCCCACCTCTCTCTACTTTCTTCTTCTTCTCATTTCCTACTTCCAACTCTCCATACAAGTGTTGAAAGATTCCATTCACCGAGCATATCGTCTTCCCCATACTCTCTTACATAGGCATGGCTTTTGCTTTCTCTGAGTATATGACCCTCTTTGATGTACCCCCATCTAAAGGAGCTTCTTTGGTATTCCCCTTGACTCCTTCTTGTTGTGTTTCCTTCATAATTTCCATTGCCATTTGATCCTTCTCCTATCCTGCTTTTAATTTGCCTTGATGTTGTGTGACCATCTTGTTCTACATGACTTCCTCACCTGACATAGGGGAATCCTGATTAGGACCCACATCCTTCATGCTTGTTGGGTTGTTTCCTTCCTTTGGCATTGTCGTCTCTCCCTCTCTTGTCTTCCTAGGAACCTCCTTATTAACTCTTTCCTCCACCTTCGCTTCTTTCTCCTTAAACGCCTCTTCCAGTTGTTGCATCGACTTTGGGAAACTTGAGTGTAATTTATCATCTCTAGCACTTTATTGACTCTGATCAGTTCTGATGCCTCTACCTCCTCTCTCCGACCACCTATTTGAACCCCCTTGTGAGGATGTTAGTTTGGATGTGAACTTCAAGTCCTTCGATAAGCATTCACATCCAAAGAGATCCTCTTTGATTGGAATCACCCACTACTTCATCGGCAAGGCCTTGATCCATGGTCCCCAAAGTCTAGGTGTCATGGCTTCCTCATCTTCAACTTATTCAATACAATCTTTTTTAAGATGACCCATAATACCGCATAAATACCAGAAGGATTATAGCCTCTCATACTGGATATCCATAGACACAATATTACCTTCGTTGTCTCTAATTTTCTACTTCTTCCTGATCACCTTAATGATATAGATCTCCATTTGTGCCCTACATGATGTTTCCCACCCCAAATCCTTGTGATCTTCCGCAATCACCCTTCCTATCTTGCCGACCATTACTTTGATAGACTCCTCAAATCTATACCCTAATGGGAGATTGTATAGCACCAAAAGAAACTGTGCATTCTCTTGATCACCTTCGACACATCTTCTGGCTTCATGTCTTTGATCACCAACAGGTGATTGTCAAAATTACATGGTCCTCATTCACCACTTTATCCTTGTCCCTCTAATGGAGGAACTGTATAGTAAAGAGATTATTAGCAATTTGTCTGAAGCTCACTTCCTTTCTAAGCACCATGTGTTCAGTAGTGTCTGTTTGAGCGCCAGGAAGTTGTAGGGGCAGTTTATGACCAATCTCCCCACCAGATCCAGATCCAGATGTTCACTTTCTATTTTGATCTCTACCTCCTTGAAATTGAGCATGTCGTTCTCTTCGTCAATGTGAACCTTGAGCGTTGTGTACCTCTCCACTAGATCATCTTTAATTGCAATGGAGGGAACCACAATAGCTAGAGGGAATTGCCTTGGTGGGCCAAGGTGAGTGCCAGAGGATTTTAGGGAACCACAAGTGCTAGAGGGAATCACCTCGTTGGGTCAAGGTGAGTGGCAGGGAGTTCAAGAATCTCCAGTTGCCCAGAGTCGAAACCCTAAGAGACGAGCACTAGAGGATTTTAGGTTTATCCAGGATCCATACCATCCACATATAATTTTCAAACCATATGTAGGGCTATTTATTATTTATGCACCCCATAAAAAACTAAATATTCCAATTAATCCTTTTTTTAATTTAAGGAACAAGAAAATATGTCCATTTTTCTTATTCTCCATGAAACCTATAAAAGATCGATAGGAGTGTCGGAATCATGATCATGAGGTTGAAATTGTGATGATAAAATGAGGTGTATGACAACAATTTGTTAAATTGAAAGACAAAAACTAAGTGTGTACCTTAGTATCAAGTTTTCAAGTGCTTCTCTGTCATAACCTATTTTTTCACTTGTATTCTATATAATTGAAATGCAATTATTTAATGAAAATGGACATATTGGAAATATGGTGTGCCTTGTTTCAAAAGTATGGTTCCTTTTACAAAATTCCCTTTGCGATGAATTTCATGGTTTCTACTATTTATGTTAATCCAATAATGGATATAAGGGAAAATGAAGAGAAGAAAATCCAACATTAAGAAAAGGGCAAAAGATAACAGATAATGAATAAAGTACTTATGAGAATTATGTGAAATTCTCTACATAATGGATGGGATGACCCTTAATGGTTTTATTTCAGTTTCAAATAGTTTCTAATAAGAAAGGTAATCAAAATAAAGTATGTAGAAAAGATAAGAAAGAGAAAAGGATTCAATTAATGCTTAAAATATGCCTTATAAGAGGAAGACTTGGATATTAAGAAAGTACCTTTTTCTTTCAAGTTGTGGACTCAAACCTTGACCACAGTTACATAAAGTCATTCAAGACTTTAATCCAAAATTTGGGATCAAAAGAATTAATGGAATTGGAGTTCTGGATTTTTTAGAAATCCTAAAGTGATTCAATTTCCAAGGAAATATCATAAATGTCACATTTTTAAATTTTTGGAAATAATAATAATATGTCCTTTTATTCATTCGTGTGACATGACAGCCGTTGAATCTAAGATCCAACGATGATGACATTGTCACCTACCTCAACCAAAGATGGAAACAGGAAGAGTATAATGAGGAACTTGTTTCACACAGATCTCCCTCCCTGATTAATGAGAACTCCTAGAAACTGTCTCAGTAGAATAAAAAAGAGAAGATGATCCATTTCATCCTGAGTTTGACCCACATTGGCAAGCGATAATGACTTTCCCCAGTTTGTGTGAAGGGGCAAACCCATAGCTAGATTGGCTTTGTTGTGTCGTGCCTATGCAAGGCATCATATTCCAACATCCAAGAGGGAGAGACCCCTTAGATATAGGAGAGTCCCTCCTCTCCCCCAATTCCTTAGCCAAACCCTACACATCCCTCTTTTTGTTCTTGATGTACTCTATCGTCGGTCGAGACACCATCCCCCATACCTAGGCCTCCTCCGATCAATTAAAGACTACCAACAGGATTGAGAAGGTGGCCTCATGTCCAATATAGGGACAATATCCTAAGAGAGGTTGTCCTAGAGGTTGAGTGAAAATGGATTGAGAAGTTATGATAAAAATGTTAGTTTTGATTCGTGTAACAATAATTGATGTGAATATGTTGTTACAACTAGATGTGAATATTTTGTCTCCCCCACATATCAGTATAACTTGTTATACTAAGTGAGGTTTGTTTGTTGGTGTTTTTGGATAATCTGCTATCCTTTTTGCAAGTATGATGAGAAATGGACACCCATAGAAGAAGGCATCAAATGAAAATACCTAATGTAATTCTAGAGGATTTAGATAGTTAGTCTTTGCTTCATGTTACAAACTTTGGAAATCCATATTATGTAGCTCCTTAGAGGAGAGTGTAACTTTTTATATTGTTCAAACTCTTTCCAATATAGTGAAAATTATTAATTATTTTTGGTTAATTGCTAAACCATCGATCATGCATTTATGGTAATGGCCCTTGCCCTTTCAGTCTTCCTAAATAGGGGATTATAGGGGAGGGGGTCGTTACATTTGGTATCCGATCCTGGTTTATCATTTAACTTCTAGTAACTATTAAATTTTAAGAGTTTTATGGAGTCCAAGGGAATTATTAGAGTGTTTTCCAAAGATGATGGTGTCTAAAAAAGTACCATGACCTAATGGTTGGCAAGGATTTTCTCCACTCCACTAGTTGGCTTATGAGGACACTCTGACCTATGCATCTAGACTGGCCAAAGTCAGAGGATTTCACTTGAAATAAAAAAACCTCTAGCATTTCTCATCTACTTTCATCCCTTCTCTAACATTTGTTTCACTCACTAACCCTAGGTACATGCAACTACTCTCTTTATCTCTTTTTGAGTACTAGGGTTATGGATATTAAAGATTAAGGCTTCCTCCTCCAAATAATAAAATGCATGTAAATAAGTTTTCATGGATGTAATTTTATGATGCTAGTAAATCTAACTTATGTGAAACTGCATGGCCCACACCAAGATCAATGTCATCCTTGACTATCATGAGGGAAGGCCCTCCTACCAGAGGGAATGTCTCAGAGGGGGGTGATGGAAGATGAGAATTCTGATAAATGGAAGAGGTAAGAGGAGACCACCACTAAGGATGGTTTTGAGCCCAAAGTTACCCCCTTTAACATCCTAAACCCCGAAGATAGTCCTGGCCCTAGGTGCCAGCCCATGATGAAAGATGAGTCCATTGATGACCCCAACCATGCATCCACTCATGAACCCACTTTAGGGAAGTTTGTACTCCTGATGCTCTTTATTTAGGACAACAAAATGAACCCATTGAGACTTTAGTTCTAGAGATGAGAATGGTGAACCCCTGCGTATTTGCCCACATCTTGAATCCACCGTCCTCCACTTCATCAAATTGGGTATAGAAAAGTTCTAGGATGAAGATGACTCCAAGATGGGAGCATGGCTTCTTATAGTGGAAAAAGGTTTTCATAGTCTAGAGGTGCAACCCAACATGAAGGTTCACTTTGCAACTCACCTATTTGAGGGAACAAAAAATCTTTGGTGGGAGAATTACATTACTGATCGAGATCTAATCATAGAACTAATGGCATGTATGGACTTTTATACCATCTTCTCTGCCTACTTCGCTCTAGACATGGAGAAAAACATTATTCCTGGTCAGAACCTACCTAAGTGATACCCTGGGTTTTTAGAAGGCATCATTTCCCCAAGGAATGATAATAGAAAAGGGCAATGCCATAATCACATAAGGAATAGGAATGATAGAAAAGGAAAACCTCAGGGCAAAATACCAAACATTCCTGTCACACCTATGGAAAGAAGCATCATAGAAGCTGTTGCTATGAGAATAAAGTATGCTGCCACTATCAGCAAGAAGGATATATCTGAGATGACTATCGTCTCCTTTTCCCTTGAGGTCCAAGCCGAGAAGAAACTCATCCAAGGACTACAGTACCATGAGGGGCAATCCCAGTTATTTAAGGACATTGACATGTTCAAGTTTTCACCACTGATGATAAGGAAGCTCAAGCCGATGCAAACCAACTTCTAGGAAGTGATCATACCTAAAAGGTTGTAGTACACCTTGTATTAGGAAACATATGAATTGATTAAATAATATAGTTCTAAGCTTGATGTATCAGATCTTGTGTAATCGAACTAGAAATGAAGCATTTGATGCTGATTTGATTCTTGAATGGTAGCTCACATGGTATAATTGTATAGCTTCCAGGTAAAAATGCATGGATGGAATAATAGGAAATATGCTAAGGGACATGTCCTCTTTTAATGATATAAACCTTGGATTCTCGTATTTTTTATGATCCTTGCACTTCCAAGTATTAATTTTATCATTTCCTAGGATAGGACCCTTCCTAAAAGAGTGAGCTCACAAATTATTTTAAAAATTGAGGTAACATCAAAGGTTACTTAAAAACTTGAGAGAATAAGTACATGAAGTACAAAAGAACATATATTGAGTATGATTCCTTGCACCCATGTATGACATATATAAGGGACATGAGGAAAATCCACAAGGGAAGTGACCGATAAGATGGGACCAGACCTAGATGGGAAGGTCACCATGAGCCAAATGAAGTTATAGAAAGAAATTTGTGTGTTCCCTAATAGATGAAGTGTGGAAGTATTTTAAAGGATATAATGTGCTTGGATATCATCAAAAGAAACCCAAGTAGAATGCATGATGAGATAAAATGAAGTTATGACACCCCAACACAACCCTTGGTAAGGGTAGCACTACAAATCAACCCTAAGATCTTGTAAGATGATTATAGGCATATAAAATTTATGAGAACAAGGAAAGTATGTGCTAAGTGATAAGGCCCTTAGAGATCAAGATGAGATTATTCCAAAGGTACCTATACCCTAGGAATCTTGAGAGAATGACTAAGGTTGATGAGACATGAGAAGTGTACAGAACAACACGAGAGAATATTTGAATAGGAATCTTAAAATGGAGTGATACTTAAGAATCAAAATCTATGAGGAAATGTTTTCCTATAGGTTTGCATATAATTAAGAAAATGATGGTAATCATAGTTTGGAATCATGTCGGGAATGATTCATTATGGATCTGAAATTAAAGTGGTATTGTGTGATACATAGTTTCTACTCTTGGAGTGGGATGAGCTTTGTATTTGGACTGCAGCCAAA
Organism: Alisma plantago-aquatica; assembly: GCA_963693085.1. Classification (NCBI taxonomy): domain Eukaryota; kingdom Viridiplantae; phylum Streptophyta; class Magnoliopsida; order Alismatales; family Alismataceae; genus Alisma; species Alisma plantago-aquatica. The sequence continues at coordinate 617,825,061 of OY856415.1, forward strand.
TTCTTATTTCATTTTATTATGAGTTTGAGAGATGAGATAGACAAATTCCATACTAGAAATGGAAACAATATGACGAACAAATACTTAAGTTGAAATCCTTCTAGGATAACTAAGGATTTAAGGTATTACCACACCCTTAGGAGAGAATATTGAATAAATGGTATGGAAACCTAAGTGAACAAGGTAATCACCAAATTAAAAGTTTCAAATGAGAATATAATTATCAAGTGGAATTTGAATTCTATAGGTATTAGATTGAAACTTGTGATCAAAATAATGGATGCAAGAGTTGAGGTACCAAATCAAGGTAAACCAAGCTTGACTTATTGACTGATCTTGTAACAACCGAGTTAGATGTCCTAGAGTTAGATGAGATGAAGGGTTTAATGGAGAAGCCTCAGACACATTTCTCAATGGGTGTGAATGATAGAATCCAATATGAAGGTCATACTTGAGTTCCTGAGGATTATCCCTTAAAGACTCATATCTTGCATGAGGCGCATGGTTTTAAGTATACAGTACACCCTAACACCACAAGGATATTTAAAGACTTACAACAATATTTATGGTGGCTTGGAATGAAAAGAGACATAGCATCATATGTGTTCAGTTGTGCCAAACGGTGAAGGTTGAACACCTACTATCTGTGGGTTACCACAATCAATTGAAATTCCTGAGTGAAAATGAGACTAGGTCACTAGGGATTTTTTTGGTGAGTCTCCACAAGACAAAGAAGGTTCATAATGCAATATGGGTTGTGGTAGACTACCTAACCATGTCGGCACTTATCCTTTCTTTAAAGATTACTACCAAGGTATCAAACTAGCTTAACTATATGTCAAAAAATAGTTCCCTTGCATGCTGCTCCGAGTTCAGTTATCTCTTATTGTGACCCTAAGTTCACTTTAAAGTTATGAGAGAAATTGCTTGAAGAACTTGGTATAAGATTGAAATTCAACACAGCCTATCATCCCCAGACTGATACACAGACAGAAAGAATGATTTCAACCTTAGAGGAACTATTGAAAGCATGTGTGCTCGATAGGGGTGGACCATTGGGGCAGTGTTTTCCCTTATCTAAGTTTTCCTATAATAATAGCTACCAAGCCAATATCAGGGTGCTTTTGTACGAAGCTCTTTATGGGAGGTCGTGTCGATCACCGCTTCATTGGGATGATGACGGTGAAAGGACCTTGTTGAGGTTAGAATAACTAGAGTTATATACTGAAAAGGTTGCTTTGATTGAGCAGGGGTTGAAGAGAGCCCATGATCGATAGAAGTTGTATTATGATTCAAAGTGGACAGATTTGCACTTCACTTTAAGTGACTATGTGTTTCTAAAAGTCTAAATCCTCTAAGATATAGCTAAGCAGCCAGGAATTTTGAGTCAGCAATATGTGGGTCTATTTTAGGTCCTAGAATAGATTGGTGAAGCTGCTTGTCATCTAGCATTACCCCAACAGTATAGTATGATGCATGATGTGTTCCATGTGTCCAATTTAAAGCCCTGTGTGAAGGATCCTAGCCATGGGTTGAGCATTGAGCCTATTGAATCTGGCATATCCAGAGTCACTTGTTAGGGTATTGGATACAAAGGTGAAATATCTCATGAATAAAAAGATAGAGATGGTAAAGGTTCTTTGGAAGCACCATGGAGAGGGTGAAACTACATGGGAGCTAAAGATGGACATGGAAAAGTCCCATCCCAAATTGTTTGTATGATTAGTCAAATTTTAAGGACAAAATTCCTGTAAGAGGGGAGGGATGCTATAACCTAGTTTTTCACTTGTATTCTATATAATTAAACTGCAATTATTCAATGAAAATGGACATATTATAAATATGGTGTGCCTTATTTTAAAAGTATGGTTTCTTTTGCAAAATTCCCTTTTCTATGTATTTCGTGGTTTGTACTCATTTTGTAAATTCAATAATGGATTTAGATCGTTAGTATTTACTTCATGTTGCAAACTTTACAAATGTGCATTATGTAACTCCTTAGTGGAGAGTGTAACTTTTTATAATTTTCAAACTCTTTCCTATTTAGTGAAAATTATTAATAATTTTTGGTTATTTTCTAAACCATCAATATTGTATTTGTTGTAACGTCCCTTGCCCTCTATGTCTATCTATAGAGGGGATTACATGGGAGGGGGTCGTTACATCCTCACTCAATCAAAATATCACACAAGTGGTATTGAAAAATGTATTGAAGCCCTTCAATATTGACGTCATTTTTCCATTTTGTTAGTCCTTAGGCGAGTCTCACACAACTGATCATATTTCAAAAGTTATTAGAAGGATATAGTTGAAGCTTAGGAGACCACAGTGTAGAAAGTGATCTTTGAATATAGGAAGTTGAAGACCAAAGAGGAACAGTTACACTAGCATATGTTCTTACACAATGCCATTTTTTCTCTACAATGTTTCATCTATATTTCATTTATGCATGAAAACAATAATCCCTAACATGCATAATTGATTTCTAGATGGATATTTTTTTTTTAAACCAACATTCAAACCGCCTAAATATTATTTTGTGTAAGTCTAGCATACAAGTTGTTGAGGGAATGATGATTTCACTTACTCTGCATGAATTCCACTATCTTGATAATATTAGATCCTTCCTTGATCACTTATGTGACTTCTCACATAAGATTTTAGTTAGATATTCAAACCCATAATTCATCTACTTTAAAATAACTATTCATTTTAGACTAAACATTATATGTTGAAGTATTAGTAGTTGAAGTCTTTCTTTTCCAATCAGGTATTCGCTTAACATTATTTTTCCAATTCATGTCAAGAAAAAAATAATTACATGTCATGATGTTGTGTCAAGGATGACGACTGACTGTATTCCACTCAACAATTACATGTCAAGCAATATGGTCTTAAGACATAATACAATTACATATAAATGAAAATATAAGTTAGCATAAATATGAATTGTTAAATGTTTTTGTGCACCATAATTGTTTTAAAGTCATCATCTACTAATATTATGGTTTTTTATGTTATAAACAAGGACTTAAAGCAAATGTTTCTCATATAGGTCCTTTTCCTTAAATATTTGGATAGTCTAATTCTTGACAATAAAGGTATTGAAAATTCATTCTCGATCTTTGATCATGATGAAGAGATTAATTGATGACACAATATAGACTATAAAGCATTTTCCAAATAAAAACCCTTCTTAAAGTCTCTACCTCAAAACACTCTTGGTTTGTGCATATTGTGGATTATATTCACATACATGTGTTGCCACATAATTAAGGTTGGGGGGAAGTCAAATTTTAATTTTCTCTCAACTAAATTACTAGTTATTGGATGATCCTTTCTTTGGAGAGACTAGTTATGACTGAGCTATGCATAATTATGTGTCTCATTGAGAATTTGTGCGTACATTGTTTTTATTTTATGATTGTTTATATCACTTTGGATGAACTACAACAACATCAAAAAGTTTGAGAATAGTATCATGATTTTTTCTGTCTTTTTGGATGAAGTAAAACAATATAACAAAGTTCAAGTATAGTTTAAACTGGCCTACCTCATTTTTATATTCTCATGAGTTGCAAAATAAATGCAAGATGTTGAACATCTTAAATCGTCATAAGGATTGATATGATTTATTCTCACTAATTGTGGCTCTTCCACCATGTTTTTCTTCATACATATATACATATGCCTAAAATTTGTGAGGAATAAAATAATGAAGTTGTTCCCTCATAGTTAGTCAAAAAATTACTTACCTGAAATAGACTTTGTCTCCAAACGGAGATAATCCATCACCACTTAAACAAATGACCGCAATGTGGGATTCTGTCTTTAAAATATTATTGGTTTTTTTTAGGTGCAAGAATTCTTTTCTTAAATTGAAGGAAGCAATTATTCACACAGGTAATTTCATTGTTTTTTTATGAAGTTTTGTGATTACTAATTCATTGACACACTATAACAACCAAAGAAATTAGGAAAATAAATATGTCTAATAAATATATCAATTCTATTACATATAAATTGATATCACCCAAATAAGTGGATTGGTTAGTAACATTTAGTCCATTGTAGTTTACAAGACATTATCAAAATATCCTAATTGATATGTTTCTCCTCTATGTATAGTATGCCAATGCATACCCCATATAGGTGGAGATTCAAGATTGAGAACTTTGTGTTATCGAAGTGATCATCAAAAATATAACCCAACTATAGGATTAATAGATACAGGAAACAAAAAAATATAAGTCATATATCAAGACCTGCATGAATGATATCGGGACAACATAAAGTGATGCACAACTTCCACATTGTGTAGTTGTAGTTGTGTTGTTCAATATTCTTTGAATAAGATATCCCCATAATTGTTTAATTTATTTGCATGTATTTTTTTATGTGAATATGATCATAAGGGGTATACAATTGCAAGAAATGGCCATAGTACAAAGATAAAGATGAAGAGAAGTAATCCCCACACTGACTAAGCCTGTTGATGAAGAGAATGTTTTAGACCCTACATTTGAGTATGGAACAAAATAGTTTTTTTTATCATGGTGAAGGCACATAGAATAGAGTTCTTATGGGTAACTAATATATATTTATCCCTATTGTTTTATATTTCATTACCTTTTTTATCATTAGATTTAGGCAGATGGAATTACATTTTTTATGTGTATGGTAAGGAATTTAATTCATATTATAGGACATGTAGCATTTATTAATTTGGTGTTGTGGGGATGCATTTGAGAATATTTTTCTCATGCTTAATGTGCCATATAATGATTTTCCCATTTTGTGGGTGTTAGAAATATCCTATTGCCATGGTGGTATCCACCAACATTGTGGTGTCCCTTAATTATATCTATATAAACTTACTCTTGTCATAGGAAAGATCTCAATGCTTGCAGATATTGGATTTTTATAACTCCATGAATGTGGTATTTCTAACAAAAATTTGTTATTTATAACACCTACATGCATTTCTAACTACAATTTATTATAGTAGTTGGTATTTTTCACAAGATTTTGAAAACTTAACCCTAATGTCGAGTAAGGTAAAACATCTATAGTGCATTATTTTGCATTCAATGGAATTATTTCATGTCCTCATAAAAGAAGGGGACTTTGTTACATGGTTTTGGCAATGCTTGTTGTTATTTAAGCACAAAATTTGGTAGATAACCTAGAGTTACAACTTCTTTTAATGCATTCACTGGTCCACTATTCTAAATATCAGTTGATTAGAATTATATTTGTGTTTTTACTATTTAGTCTTATAAGGTTATTTTGATAATAGATTGAGTAAAATAGGAAAATATGGCATAGATAAATAACAATTGGTTTGTAATTTAAACCAATTTGGCATGATTTGAGTTAACAATTCCACATAATTACCATTTTCCGCAACATCTAGGACAATATCTTTCATCCATAGATAATTTGAAATTCTGAGCTTATGTGTGATGTTGCATCATTTTGAAATATGCACCCACAAGACCCTTAGGATTCACCATTGTCATGGTGATTTAGTCAAACGGAATATGTTAACTAAATGTGAAAGTTTTCAACCTTTTTTATGTTTTCCAATGACCATGAAAAGTAATGGAATATTATAAATGAAATACATGAACATATTCATGTTTTTGGAATTATTCCAAATGGTAATGAAAGAGAGTACTTATTATTTGTTTTATGCATATGTTTCATGGTTGTTGTTCATCTCAAATGTTTGTTAGAAACAAATATTTGATGCTAGTGTTGAATTTGAAATATTCCAATGAAATGGGACTGAACCTGTAAAAATGGTGATAGAAAAATCATTTTATAAATTTGAATTTAGCCACATATATTTTTGTTCAATACATCTCTTGTATAGACATAGGAACATAACAAATCCATAAAATTTGGATTTACCCACAAATGATTTTGTTCAATACATCTCTCGTATAGACATAGGTGTTAACCTAGAGGTTATACATTGCCTATATTTTCATAATGACTTAACCATTCCATTCATATGTATCTAATATGTGTGTTTAAGATTGTTTGCAGGCATTAGGTACATGAAAAGGATCCAAAATCCAAAGCCCTAGAATGGGTCAAGTTCAAGTCAAAATAGCTACAAGTGTACATTTTGGGATTTCTATGTAAATGACCTTGGAACATTTTTTTAATCACTTGTAATGATGAATTGACTTGTAACTAAGGTGAGAAAATTGATTGGGAAATAAAACACCAATGTTAGATCACTTATAGATGCAATTTAGAAAATTGATTTCAGTCACTTTGTCGGTCGAGTTTCCCAGCCTTAAAACTCGACCGATCATCCTTAAGTCAATTTTCTGAAGATAGCATCGGTCGAGTTGTGTATACACAGAACTCGACCGATCAATTGGATGACCAAAACGATCTTCAGGGATCGGTCGAGTTTCCCCAGGACAAACTCGATTGACCGTTTGAATATCGGTTTTGTCTTTTACTTGATCGATCGAGTTACCTTTATTGAAACTCGATTGATTGCACTGTATGGAATTTGTAGAAAAAATGATGTGACCGTTGGTGGGTTATTTGATCACAAATAGAGTCGTTTTCTTGAAGGAAAACGGCTATATTTTGGCCCAAGAGTTCACCTAACTCAAAGCAACACCCTCAGCTATATATAGGACACTTGAAGTTCATTCCAAGGCTGCTCATTCATTGCAAACTTGGTTCTACCATAGCTGAGAGTGTTCTAAGCCTTTGATCCCCTTTCTCTCTCTACCTTCAAGTCAAATTTGTGAGTATGAGTGAGATAGGTTCCTGTGTAAGAGAGCTACTCCATGTGTTGATGTAAAAGCTCTCCTCCTCCATATTCCAACCTCCATTCCTTTGAAGATAGTTGAAGATCCCTCTCCAAGTGAAGGAGAAGGCGGTGTTGTTCTTTAAGGTTGAAGAAGGAAAGCTTCTCCAGGTCTCCAAGTGAAGGAGATAGGTGCTCCAAATCTCCAAGTGAAGGAGAGAAGCAAGGCAACACTCAAGGAAGATAGGTAATCCCTTGAAGGCAGAAGACTTGAAGAAAGGAGTGGGTAAGTCCATGTTGATGGCTGAAGACTCCATGCTTCAAGTGGGTAAGCTCCTTCTATAGGTTGAAGATCTTTGCTTGAGGTACTAAGCCCTTGGATGTGTGGTTGTTGTATCGTGTAATCTTATTGTGGAATATAAGAGTACCAAAATTACAAATCCTAGAGACTAACCCACTCTAGGTAGTGGACTGACATTGCTCCTAAGTTTAGGACATGGAACCACTCTAAACCACTTGTCCATGTGCTTTCTCTTCCTTGTCTCTTATCCTTGTTGTGCATGTTAGATTAGGTCATCAAATTGTTTCTTGTTTAAGTTTCTGGAATTGATAAAATTTGGTGGTCTAATCAATTTTGTGAGAATTGTTAAGCTCTATTCAACCCCCACTTCTAGATCCCATTGACCCAACAAGTGGTATCAGAGCTGGTCTTCTCCAAGCTACTTCAACAAGTAGGAGAAGATGGGCAATTCAGCACTTGGTTCGCTGAACCTAAAAGGAAGCTTCTCCATGAGATCTCCGGTCTTCGATGGCACCAACTTCCTCTATTGGAAGAGAAGGATGCAGTTCTACCTTCAAGGTGTGAGCTATGAAATGTGGAAGATAGTCCACCTCAAATATGAAGATCTAAAGGGAGACATCACCACATGGATTGAAGTTGAAATGAAGCATGCTCAACTCAACGCCAAAGCTGTGAGCATCATCTACGCCGCCCCTACTCCATCTGAGTTCAACCAGATCTCCTCATGGGACACCGCACATGAGATATGGCACAAATTGTGTGTCACCTATGAAGGAACCGAGCAAGTGAAGGAAGCCAAGGTCAACATGCTTGGTGGTCTTCTAGAGAACTTCAAGATGGGTAAGAATGAGAGATTGACTGATATGTACACTAGGCTCAATGTCATCTTAAATGATTGGGCAACCCTTGGGAGTCTGATGGATAGAGGTACTATCAACTCTAAGATCTTGAGATCTCTTCCTAAGAGATGGGAGCCTAAGGTTACTTCAATTAAAGAGGTCTATAAGATAAGTGAGTTGTCAGCCGAGGAGCTGGTTGGTAACCTCCAAGCCCATGAACCTAGGCTTGATAAGCAATAAGAGGAAGAGAGGAGAGAAGAAAAAGAGTCCAAGAAGATAAAGGACACATCCTTCAAAGCACAAATTGAAGAAATGGTCTGGCAACAACAACTCGCTTTGAAGTCCCCTAGCCCTTCCTCAAGTGAAGATGAAGGTTCTAATGAGCATGAGGCAAACTACTCAAAGGGCAAACACTTCAAGAGCAAGCCCTCCTCTTCAACTCCAAGGTGCTATGAGTGTGGTCAAAAAGGCCACTACAAGAGTGACTACCCCAAGGCCAAGAAGAGCCACCACAAGAGCAGCCTCAAGAAAGATAAGGAGCACAAGAGAGAACGCAAGTATAAGAGGAAAGACAAGAAAGAAAGAAGATCAAGAGATGCTGCCCATGCAGCATGTGAGGAGTCTTCTTCAAGCTCCTCACACTTCGAAGATGGAGAATGCCATCTTGCTCTCATGGCCTCTACTAGTGAAGATGTATGCGAGGTAAGTGAGGTAAGCAAGGTAAGTGAAGTAAATTTGCTAGAGCTACCTAAAGAAACTATCATTGATATGCTAAATGAATGCCAATCATCCTTTACTAAATGCAAATCTAAGAGGAAAAGGTTAGGCAAGATAGTTGATGATCTTTATGCTAAAATTGATATTCTTGATCAAAATGAAAAATTGCATCTTGAGAGTATAGATTCCTTGCAAGGGCAATTTCTTGACCTTGAACTTTAATACAATGGAGTAGAGGTCGAGAATGGTGTATATCTTAAAAATATTGAAAATCTTAAGATAGAAAACCAAAAGTGCCTAGATGAGCTTGATGTTCTTAAAACTGAAAATGTGGAACTCAAACTCATGGATGATACTAGGAGAAATGAAGTTTATGCTTATCAAAGAGAAATTGTTTTGCTTAAATCAGAAAATGCCAAATTGCTTGCTCAAGTAAATGACTTATCTTACAGAACTATTTTGCAAAGTAATGAAGCTGCTAGCATAGCTTTAGAAAGAGATTCCTTTCATAATAAAGCCATCTGTCTTGAGGCCGACCTATTGCATGCTATAGATGATCTTGCTAATCTTTCTGCTACTGTCATTAACCTTAGTGATGATAATGCCAAGTTAAGATCTTCTTTACCAAAGTTTCTCTCGGGAAAGAAATCCCTCAATGATGTCCTAGAACACTCTACCAAACATGTTGGAACTAGTGGTTTGGGATATGATGGGACTGCTCCAAAAGGTAAAAAAAAGAGCAAGAACAAAGGTAAGAAGAAGAGTGTGGAACCTCCTATTTTCCATGGAGAGACTTCCGACTCTAAGAACCCTATGGTTTGTGTTCATTGTAAATGTGATGACGATTACTCCACTTATTATCCTTACAAGCCCAAGGGGACCAACCCAAAGATGAAATGGGTCCCCAAGATAACCCCAGATCCCAAAGTTTGAGTTGGGTTCTGACATCCTTCTTTCTTGCAGGTTAAAAAGAGATGGATTGTTGATAGTGGCTGCTCTAAGCACATGACTAGAGAAATCAGCCATTTCAACAAGTTTGTGAAAAAGAAAGGAGGATCGGTAACCTTCGGGGACAACAAGAAGGGTAAGGTCATAGGTGAGGGTGATGTGGGCAATGAGCTATGTATTAAAAATGTGTTTCTTGTTGATGGCCTACATCACAATTTGATTAGTGTTAGTCAACTTTGTGACAATGGATATCTTGTGTTGTTTACTTCTTTAGAATGCTTGCTTCTAGATTCCCTCTCCTACAATGTTATATATAAGGGAACTAGAAATGGTAATCTTTATGTTATTGTTCTTGATGCTCTTAAGCCCATACTAAATAGATGCTTGGTAGGGGATAAAAATGATCTTTCTCTTTGGCATCGCCATTTGGGTCATGTGAATATGCATCAAATGAAGAAATTGAGCAAAAAGGGCTTGGTTAAAGGACTTCCCAAATTGGATTTTGAAAAGGATGAGGAATGCCAATTTTGTACACAAGGGAAACAAACCAAATCCTCCTTCAAATCCAAAGGAGTCATGAGTACCAAGAGAGTTCTTGAACTTCTTCATATTGATCTATTCAGACCAATGAGAATGCAAACGCTTCGTGGTTCCAAGTATTTTCTTATTATTGTTGATGATTTCTCTAGATATACTTGGACCTTCTTTCTCGTTTCTAAAAGTGATACTCTTGATGTTTTCTCGAGATTTTGTAAACGGGATGAAAATGAAGCTTCTTGCCGGATTGTTTCTATCCATAGTGATCATGGAGGAGAATTTGAAAATGATCTTTTTGAGCATTTCTGTGAAAAATCTGGTTATTCAAACAATTTCTCTTCTCCTCGTACACCTCAACAAAATGGGGTTGTAGAGAGAAAGAATAGGTCGCTAGAAGAGATGGCTAGGACCATGCTTCTTGAGTATGACACTCCTAAGAAGTTTTGGGCTAAAGCCGTTAGCACCTCATGCTTTGTGCAAAATCGAGTTTTTACACATCCTTCTTTAAAGAAAACCCCCTATGAACTATGGCGTGGTAGAAAGCTATCTATTGATTTCTTTCATGTTTTCAGATGTCCTTGTTTTGTCTTAAACACGAAGGATTCTCTTGACAAGTTTGATCCGAAATCTTATAAGGCTTTCTTCCTAGGCTATAGCACTACTAGCAGGGCATATAGAGTATTCAACATTGAATTGTCTAAAATTGAAGAATCTATCAATGTTAAGTTTATTGAAACTAACCCTGTTGTTGGCAAGCATGTTGTTGATAATGATGTTGCAGATCATTTGATTCCTATCTTAAAAGACCTCAACATCAAAAATAAAGGTAAGCAGGTGATAGAAGAAGAAGAAGAAAAGAAGGATCCCACTCCCCGCTTTGCAAAGAATCATCCCAAGGAGTTGATCATTGGCAACCCATTCGAGAGAGTGAGGACACGAGCTGCTCACAACAAAGAACAAGACGATACTGCCTTCATCTCCCAACTAGACCCAAAGAACATCAAAGAAGCCCTTGGTGATGATGAATGGATCCTAGCCATGCAAGAAGAGTTAGAGCAATTCAAGAAGAATCATGTGTGGACTCTAGTGCCAAGACCAAGTGATAGAAAAATCATTGGCACCAAATGGGTCTACCACAAGAAGCTAGATGAGCAAGGAAAAGTGGTAAGAAACAAAGCAAGGTTAGTAGCATAAGGTTACAACCAACATGAAGGTATTGATTTTGATGAAACTTATGCTCCTGTTGCTAGATTTGAATCTATTCATATGTTACTTGCCTTTGCTAGTTACACAAATTTCTTTTTATATCAAATGGACGTTAAAATTACATTTTTGAATGGTACAATCGAGGAGGAAGTATTTGTTGCTCAACATCCGGATTTTGAAAATGACAAGTTACCCAATCATGTTTATTTGTTGCAAAAAGCTCTCTATGGACTCAAACAAGCACCTCGAGCTTGGTATGGGAAATTAAATAACATTTTGTTAGATAACGGGTATGTCATGGGAAAAGTTGATTCTACCTTGTTCCTAAAACACACTTCTAACCATTTTCTTATAATTCAAATTTATGTTGATGATATCATTTTTGGTGGGACTGATCTTGATCTTTGCAAGGAGTTTAGTTCTCTTATGCAGAGTGAATTCGAAATGAGCATGATGGGTGAGTTGAATTTCTTCCTAGGCTTTCAAATCAAGCAAACAAAAGAACAAAACTTCATCAACCAAGGCAAGTACACAAATGAACTGCTCAAGAGCTTTGGGATGGAGAACATGAAGCCGATGGATACACCCATGTCCAACACCGCCAAACTTGACAAAGATGAAGAAGGTGAGAAGGTAGATGAGAAGCTCTATAGAGGTATGATTGGAAGTTTACTATATTTAACTGCCTCAAGACCTGATATTATGTTTAGTGTTGGCTTGTGTGCCCACTTTCAATCTAGCCCTAAGAAGTCGCATCTTATTACTGTCAAGAGGATTTTGTGGTACTTAGCCAAAATCCAAAATTTTGGACTATGGTATCCTAAATCAAGGGATTTTACTCTTAGAGCATATAGTGATGCAGATTACGTAGGGTGTTTGGTTGATAGAAAGTGTACAAGTAGCACTTGCTTCATTCTAGGACCATGCTTAGTGTCTTGGTTCTCCAAGAAACAAAGTACAGTGGCATTATCAACTACTGAGGCTGAATATATTGTAGCTGGGAGTTGTTGTGCACAGGTCCTATGGATGAAGCAAATGCTCCAAGACTTCAACATATTTTTTTATGCTTCTCCTATCTTTTGTGACAATACTAGTGCAATTAATCTATCCTACAATCCTATATTTCATAGTAGATCCAAGCATATAGAGGTTCACCATCACTTTCTCTGTGATCACATTGCCAAGAAGGATATTTATATCACACATGTGGACACAGAAAATCAATTGGCGGATATCTTTACAAAACCTCTAGCTATTGATCAATTTAACTTTATTCGATCTAAACTGCTTATTGTTGATTTGAATGATATTACCATGTGATCTAGCTAGTTGTCCCTTTCCTATATGCTTGCTCATGTCTTTCTTCACTTTGTTTTTTCTTATACATGTTTAAATGTGCCTAACTTGCTTGTTAACATGCTTAGTTTTTGCTTGTTTTTGGGTTTTTATCAAATTTCATGTTTTATCACAAAATAGTGCCCAATGATGAGCTAAATGTGCCTAAGTATGTTAATGATACATAATAGAATGGAAAAATAAATTTAACTGGCATGTATGTGGCTAGAAACTAAGAATGTGACTTTTAGGTCAGGTTGACCTTCGGTCGAGTTTTCAGCCTAAGAAACTCGATCGATCAGGAGCTGAGAGCAAGTCCTTAGGGGATCGTTCGGTCGAGTTTTCCATACACAGAACTCGACCGATCTATGGGCAGAGCCAACTTAAAAGTTAGGATCCTCCATCTTTTTTCCCTCTCAACTAGAAAATAGATGACTGATTCCTCACCTCTTAGCCCTAAGCTCTCAAACCCTGCCCTAAACCTCCCACTCCTAGCCCTAGATTGACCTAGAAACCTTGATCTTAACCTTCTCGGGCGTCACTGGTGGTGTTTGGTAGGCGTTTGAGGTTTGCCATTGCTTGTTTGCACGTTTTTCATCTCGTTTTCATTTCCATGGCTTCTCATAGATGAAAACGTCATACTCCAAGCAATGCTCCTACTTCCTCATCTAATAATCATTTGATTCCGTTTGATAATACCTCCTTTGTGTCGGTTGAAGCTGTAAATAGGTACAAGGACCTTCTTCCCCGAAGCCCTTTTCCTTTTCGTGCTTTGATCGATCCTTTCCCTAGGTATCAAGCGATTATTGCCTCTGTTTCTCACCTTCTCAACTCCCACCATTTTTCCGCCCTAGAAATCGAATGTGACTGCTTTAATAACTCTATGTCAAGCACTAAAGTTGTTCACGAGTTCTATGCCAACTTGCGATTCACTCATCCCAGCGTCGAATACTCAAGTAATTCTTACTTCGATGATCGCTGGTCATCGTTTTCAACTCTCCGAGGATACCTTAAATGTCTTTTTTTCCGGAGAGAAGGAAAATGACATATGGCGTAAGGATTATGGAGAGTACTTCGATCTTCTTGACCCAGAAGGTTTTTACAAACACCATGAATTAACGTTGTCAGATGTTCATCGGTTTTTTAAGAAACCTAACGTGGCCTATAAGAAGAAGTCCACCCTACCCTCCTCCTCTCTTGACCTACAGAGGCGCATACTGGATTTGGTAATTAACTATAATGGCCATCCAAAGTGAAATCAAACGGATATTGCCGAAAACATTATAGTCATTATGTATTATTTGTTAACAATATCGGTGTCTAGTGGGCCAAGTTTATCTTACATCACATGACCTTCTTTGACACTAGCAAGAACACCAAAGGCACCCACAAACCCTACCCAGCTTTGATTTGTGGTTTTTTCAAGTTCGCCACTGACAAATGTCTATTTTATGACTTCCATTATCAGGTCGCCAGAAAGGGTGTTTGTATTAGTGAAACCACCCTTCAAAAGTTTGTTCCTGTGTTTTCCTCTGCCTCTGGTGCTTCTGCCTCTGTAGCTGCTTTAGCTAACCCATCCTCCTCCACCCAAGCTCCACCTCTGCAACCTCCTCCTAGACCCAGTCGTGCATCTTTTCGTGTGTCAAATGAAACCCTTATGGGTTATATGATGCATCAACAGGCGTACAATCAACAGGTTCATGACCACCTGCACCAAGATCTGTGTTCCATAATGTCTCACATGAACCTATCATGTGCATCACCCTACCCCACCTACCAGCCATACCCTGGTACTGCCTATGCTTCATATGCATATGAGCATTACTATCCTGCTGCCAAGCCTTCCGCTGCTTCTCTGCCACCTTTTGATGCTGGTAGTTCCATTCCTGTTGTTCTGCCATTACCTGCTGGCCCCCTGGCCACTCTTTTAGCTTCCTTGGGTGACTCCGCTCTGTGTTTCCCAAAGGCCAATGAGCTTCACACTCTTGGTATGTCTTGGGCTGAGCAAAATGCCCCCTGGCCCGGTCATTCTTTTGACCCTCCTACTAATGAGGAGATGCCAGACCAAGCTGAGGATGATGATTCTGATGTTGATGATGGTGACGAAGAGGATGCTTCAGACAATGGTGATGGTGATGGTGTTGGTTCTTATGTTGGCACTACTGCTCTGCCTTCTGACGGGGATAAGGACTACACTCCTGGCGATGAGGACGTTGTTGATATAGATAGCCTAGATGTTTAGGTGGTTTGTTCATTTGTAGTCTAGCATGCTTATTATATACATCTTTCTAGACTCTTTTGTATCAGAAACATCATGGCACATTCCTCTGAGCTGTACTATTTCTTATCTCTGTTTTATTTCCTTTGTGTTTGTAGTTGCACGTATGTGGACGTATATCTCAGTTGTCATACCCTTGATGTTTACTATGGTTATTTTCTTTGGTTTATCCTATGCGTTGGTGCCATCTTGAGTTATATTTTGATCATGACTTGGATTGTATGTCATCTTTCATCTGTGTGTGATATATGCGTTTAAACTGTTGTTTAATCCTTTTCATACATGGTTGAGTTTTAGAGAAGACCTGGCTTTTTCTCTTCTACCCCCTACCTTTTTGATAATGTCAAAAGGGGGAGAGATATTTCAAGTGATAGCTCATGTCTTGAAACTCAATCATATTATTATTTTTTCTTTGCTATAATATCACTTTTGCTTGTGAGATCCTTTTCTTGTTCAATTCACTGACCTTTATGTGAACTTGCAAAGGACTACACATTACATGTATGTTGGTATTGCTATGTGTAGAGGAACTAACCATGCAGGTTAGAGGAAGAATAGATTTAGAGGGAGCAATTCACATTGTTCGTATCATGAATCCCCCTAATTCACAAGGCAAAGGTATAACTTTCATATCCTTTTCAATATGCTTGAGGAATGGTTTCTCATTGTAAAAAAGGGGGAGAATGTTGACCTAGAGGTTATACATTACCTATATTTTGATAATGACTTAACCATTCCATTCATATGTATCTAATATGTGTGTTTAAGATTGTTTGCAGGCATTAGGTACATGAAAAGGATCCAAAATCCAAAGCCCTAGAATGGGTCAAGTTCAAGTCAAAATAGATACAGGTGTACATTTTGGGATTTCTATGTAAATGACCTTAGAACATTTTTGTAATCACTTGTAATGATGAATTGACTTGTAACTAAGGTGAGAAAATTGATTCGGACATAAAACACCAATGTTAGATCACTTTTAGATGCAATTTAGAAAATTGATTTCAGGCACTTGGTCGGTCAAGTTTCCCAGCCTTAAAACTCGACCGATCATCCTAAAGTCAATTTTCTAAAGATAACATCGGTCGAGGTGTGTTTACACAGAACTCAATCGATCAAATGGATTACCAAAATGATCTTCAGGGATCGGTCGAGTTTCCCCAGGACAAACTCGACCGACCGTTTGAATATTGGTTTTGTCTTTTACTTGATCGATCGAGTTACCTTTATTGAAACTCGACCGATTGCACTATACAGAATTCACAGAAAAAAGTTATGTGACCGTTGGTGGGTTATTTGATCGCAAATAGAGGTGTTTTCTTGAAGGAAAATGACTATATTTCGGCCCAACAGTTCAACAAACTCAAAGCAACACCCTCAGCTATATATAGGACACTTGGAGTTCAATCCAAGGCTGCTCTTTCATTGCAAACTTGGTTCTAGCATAGCTGAGAGTGTTCTAAGCCTTTGACCCCTTTCTCTCACTACCTTCAAGTCAAATTCGTGAGTATGAGTGAGATAGGTTCATGTGTAAGAGAGCTACTCCATGTGTTGATGTAAAAGCTCTCCTCCTCCATCTTCCAACCTCCATTCCTTTGAAGATAGTTGAAGGTCCCTCTCCAAGTGAAGGAGAAGGTGGTGTTGTTCTTGAAGGTTGAAGAAGGCAAGCTGCTCTAGGTCTCTAAGTGAAGGAGATAGGTGCTCCAGATCTCCAAGTGAAGGAGATAGGTGCTCCAAATCTCCAAGTGAAGGAGAGAAGCAAGGCAACACTCAAGGAAGATAGGTAATCCCTTGAAGGCAGAAAACTTGAAGAAAGGAGTGGGTAAGTCCATGTTGATGGCTGAAGACTCCATGCTTCAAGTGGGTAAGCTCCTTCTATAGGTTGAAGATCTTTGCTTGAGTTACTAAGCCCTTGGATGTGTGGTTGTTATATCTTGTAATCTTATTGTGGAATATAAGAGTACCAAGATTACAAATCCTAGAGACTAACCCACTCTAGGTAGTGGATTGACATTGCTCCTAAGTTTAGTACTTGGAACCACTGTAAACCACATGTCCATGTGCTTGCTCTTGCTTGTCTCTTATCCTTGTTGTGCATGTTAGATTAGGTCATCAAATTGTTGCCTGTTTAAGTTTCTACAATTTATATAATTTGGTGGTCTAATCAATTTTGTGAGAATTGTTAAGCTCTATTCAATCCCCTCCTTCTAGAGCCCATTGATCCAACAATAGGAACATAAAAAAATCCAAAAATACCCATGACCATGGTGACATTTTAGTATCATTGGTGGTGTTAATTGGCTTATCAAATAATTTAAATTTTGTCTGAAAGGCATCAGAAGTCCCACATTTTCTTAGTGAAGGGGAAATACCCTTATAGAATCTAGTATTTGGTTTGAAAGAGGTAATTTTGTAGTCTTTTTACATGTCTGTGGAAAATGAATTGCTATAAAAATGTGTGATAAATAGAGGTTATGACATTGAATAATATTTTTGGTATATACCCTGCTCCACAACTTAGGTTCCATGTTACTACCTCCACCATTGGATGCCTCATTTTTCAATGTTAGCGTTTTCTTCCATCTCTACCATGTCATCACCACTATTGGACCTCCCTCCTGTCTAAGGTTGACAACCTACTATTGTCTCTCTTCCATTCTAAGGCACATTCTAAAACTTTGACAATAGCACTTCCAATAATATCAATAAATATTTATAGAGAATTGTTTATCTAAACAAGGAGAACCACCATTAGAGATGTTTTCACTCATCCCAATCACAATAATAGGAATAGGTTACTAACTTCTCTGCATAAAGCATTGCATCGTCCCCTAAACCCATACATTTTCACTTCTAAATCCCCAACTATCCCACATGATAATTGTTGGACCCAAGAAATCATGGAAGTGACTTTGTCTTCACTTATGATCTATTTACCTCTCCTTCTAATTGTCATACATAAAAATCATGTCATATGAGGAAAATTATGGCACAACTGATAACATTCAAGTTGGATAAGAAATAAGAGAAGTATCATGCATCACTCAAGTATGGGATTGTGCTAAGAAAGATTTGAAAAACATCACATTGTACACCCTTGATATTGAGCACAAGATTATATTGGCCAGGAAAAATGGATTACTCATGACTATCTATATAAAATGGGAACTTATGAGTGCCTTACTCTTGAGTTTATTATATCATGTAAGTAATCTTATAAAGGGGATTCTATATTATTTTTGGTTTCTTTAACATATTGACATCTTGATATATTTGTAACCATTTCCATCTTATGCCTCTTTCCTTTATGATTGATTCAATCTCATTTCCCATTTTATGATGATAATATGAGTCTAGATACATATATTTCTAGTATGTATATTCTCTAATAGGATTCGTTAGCATAAATTAACTTTCTTAGGTTCAAGTGAGAGGTTAGAATGACAATTCACTATATAATAGATCTTAGTATAAAATTAGTGCTTAGAACTTTCCTAAGCATAATTCACAAAAATGATGGGAAGTCACATATTAAATAAAAAAAATTAGAAATAATAAATATGTTAATAATGATGTTTGGCTTATTGAGTTTCAACTACTTAATGAAAATCTAATAAAATAAAAGAAAATGCAAAATTTAGTTTCACAGTGCCATATTTAGCATGCAAGTTAAATGTCATATCATTTGGATGTTGTTTGACTCCTAATATGATTAGGGAAAGAAACATAATAATAAAAATGCAAAAATGATAGAAAATTGATTTATTAGAGCTAATTTATTAAAATTCCCAATGCAAATATTATCACACAATGTTTTTTTTTATTTTTTTCATACTTGGTCTACTAATTCAACTACCATGAATTATTCTCCAAATTATATATCCATTACATGAGATTGTGATACCCTACCATCATTCAGTGTCACAAGAGGCAGAAAACAAGGTAACCCACTATTACCATATATCTTTTTTGTTTGCGTATGAGTCAAGAAATCTTTAGAGAATAAGCTAATGGTAATGGGAAACCACTTAGTATAACAAGAAGAGACCCATAAATGTCACACGTCAATTTTGCAAATGATATTATTTTGTTTGGGGAAGTCTTTGGATGACCCAAAATGTGATTGGTGAAATGACATCTCTTGTACGCTCGACATCACCACCAAGTCATGGTAGAAATTACTCCCACTATTCCATGAGAAGTACATGTTATTTATAGAGATTAGGAAGAAATTGGCTGAGTTCTACAAATTCAGTGAGACTCCATGACTAATTATGACTATATATAGAAGTTTTTAATCATGGAGCAATGTGCCATAAACCTTTAAGAGGACCATCGAGCCACCATATTCTTAGAGGGACAAAAGTACAATGTCAAACATGCCCTAGTCTCACAACACCCTCTTACCTTCTAGATATTGGTGGAGGATTCTATTTTGATGCAAACATACCCAGGCTTCTCTGGCCCAAGGTGACAAAAACATCAAATGAAGCACCCTAGATATGATAATAAATGTGAGAAGTACAAATGGTGCAAGAAACACCACTTACCTACAAATGTCACTTAGGATATCTAAAGGATCAAAGATATGACATACAATACGTTTGACACCATCATGAATAAGTTGGGCACACCAAGCACCAGCGTCCTTAGTTCTGTAAATGACTACCCTTAGCCAACTACTAGCCTAGAAATAACTAAAATAATACCATCACTTAGCCTCTAATACAAAACAACAAAATCAAATATGGGGACCTCCTATTGAGAGGAATGCAGGACATGCCTATTCTATCAATGTTGATGGTACTAAAGATAATAATGGAGTTATTCAAGGAACTAAACCCACATGGTATGTAAGATCTTTTGTTCACTACATGTTTACAACCTATCCCCTATATCATAAACATATAAACATTCCTTGTTGCATTCTTCATTGACTAGACTATAATATTACACAATCATGTTTCACCTAATAGCAACCCAATAGGTTTGAGAGAATGTAATAAGGAACCTTGTACCTCACTCCTAATTTGTAGGTTAGATGTGCTCCTTGTGTGATCTTCTAGACGATTTTCAAATTAACCACCCTTTACGGAAGTAGGTGATATATATACATACATACATACATATATATATATATATATATTTAAGGTTTCCTAATTAAAACTATTTCCACTATAATGTTATTTATAAAAAAACAAAATATTATAATTTTTTATATTTTCCTAGATCAAGTCAACACTTAAGTGCTAGGGGAATCAACAAACTCATTACATGACACTCTAAAACTCTAGACATAGGTGGGGAATAATGAATAAGAAGAGACTATGTACAATTAATGATTACTTGACTCCTATCTTGCTACCAATTAGGTGATTATTTGGGTCATACAGAAATTTGTTATCAACGGGTGAAGTATTGCACCCTTTAATCTCTAGAGGAACATTTGGTATGTTGGGTACAACTTCTATAAAGGGTTTATTATCCACCTAAAACTATCTCCCATGTTTAGTGAGGCAATTGGATTGGACACCTTGTATTCGAAGTGCCTATGAGTTCTATCTAAGCTGGATAATTAATTGGGAACCATCCATTGGGATTCCTAAACCCATAGCACAAAGTGTGCATTTCTAATTTATCTATATGCACAGGTCACCATTGTCACAATGAGTATGGAATTTAGCAAGATTCTCCTACAAGTTCTAAAATCTTGATACTTTTTCATCAAACACATATAGATTGACACATCTTGACCTCCAATGTGACATGTTGTCAACTTTATAACATTGTCTAGTGCCAGTGAGAGTGCCAGAATGGTCGTCTCCCACTCCTCTGATTTGGAACAAGATGACAACACCAAAAAATCAAGTTTTTTTACTTCTTTGATCATCTACCTTGCTTCAAGGAATTTCATAGGTTGCGACGTATTAAACTTTAGCACTTTCTAAACATATGAGATGAATGGGAGCCTCTAATGACCTGGTTGTATCATTAAGTTTTTCCTATTTTTTAGCCAAATATAGGCATGGTATGATGATTCCTTTTTGATAGGTATCCATTCCTATCACCCCATTGCTCGATGCATATTGTCTTTTAGATTTCTTACCAACCAAACATAGCCTAGGCATATTATTCAACTTTTGTGTTGTCTACGCTAGTTAGAAAATACTCCAGTAGATCAATTATAATAATGACTATTGATTAAATATCATAAGTGTATAAGGGTAATCAGACAACCTTACTTATTTGAAAATTATGGCCATTGGCCAAATAGGTAAGATAGTTTTGGATAATGAAGTTTCAATTTTAATTAATGTGAACATTGTTTTCCTAAAGAAAGTGACAAAGTTTAAAAAGTTGCATCATTTGACCAAACTAAAGTTACATACCTTAGTAATGGTAACCTAATGACCCCACCTAATCTAGTCACCCTAAGGGAAATTCTAGTTATTCTTAGGATCCTATTATATGACACCAAAAGGAACACATATAGGGACTCTTAATATCATATTCTTGTTAGTGGTAATAAGGTTCTTAACTGGACCCTCATAGCGCCATGTCTAAAATTTGTCCTCACCCAATCTCATAAATTGGAAGTTGTACCAATAGTGGAAGGATGATATGGGAACTACTATCCTAGTTTGAGGTACCCCTTATAAGAGAAATCATTTTAATGGAATCTTACATCATGATGTAATACCCCTAACTAACATCTAGTAAAAGAAGACTATTGGATGCATGATGTTCAAAGTGATGCAATTTCCCCATGAAGTTGGACATCAAGGTGGAATTCGGTGGTATGCAGTGATCCCAACCGAATTGTTCTCCTAAAGTGACCCAGATCCTTGTACTTTGTTTAGGAGGTGTCACTCCATCTGCTAGGATGTGAATGGAACAATATTGAGGATAAAATCGCTTTATGTGGTGGATTGTTGTCTTTGTATATTTTCTAACCATCTCCTTTCTATACCTATTTCTTTTAGGAATCATTTAATCATATTTTGACTTACATAAATAAGAATATTAGTTTATAGACATAGTTTTTTACTTAAATTTTATCTAATAAGAGGTTTTACTATAAATTAACTTACTCAGGTTCAAGTGGTTAGAATGAAAAGTGACTACCTAAACAATTTTAGTGTAGAATTAGTGCTCTAGAACAGGCTTAGGCCTATATAATTAGGAAAATGGATAGGATATAAAATATTATTTTAAAACTAATTTGGAAAAAATAATTATATTAGTACTATACTTGAATTTATAGTTATTAATTTAGTTATCAATAGTCCTCATAAGTGGAAGATAACACAAAATTTAGTTTTCTCATGGTTTATTTGAACCCTATTTGATTCTATTATCTAATTAGGGAAATGAAAGATAATAATAAAAAGATAAAAATGATAAATAGTTGCATTATTAGAGTCAGTTCATATAGTTCCCAATTATAACACTGCCCAGCCATATTTTCTTATTTCTTCAATGCTTGGTTTATTCATCCCACAACCACGACTTATTCTCCCAACATTTTAACTAGATCATGATACATATGATCCTCCTAGATTTCTTCGTCATCCATTTTATTATTATTTTATCAAAACATGAAATCATCTCTTTCTCTCTCCAGACTCACTGTACCTCTATATTTTCTACCACCCACTATTTTCTTCTCCCTCACTTTCCCTCTCCCTATTCTAATCTTGTTCATAAAAAAGTTCCCAAGTACCACTACCTATATCCCATTGTCTAACCCTAGCATCCTTTTACCTATGTTCTCATCTCTAGTGTTTTGATTTCAACCATAATTCCTCAAAATCCTATCAAAATATCCCTACACTTTTATAATACCTTAATATACTTTTTCCCAACACTGCATTGTTCTCATCTCCCCTCTTACCTATCTACCCAATGTCTTTCCTTTACCTCATTGGTGGTATTCGGTGAAGAGTTTAGAACTTCTAAACTTGTGTGGTTGCCTAATTACAACTTAGTGTCTCTATGAAGGTTCCCTAGTCTCCATTTGGATTTTTTCTTTGGTATTACCATAGTTTCCCATTGTTTTTTCTCCTATAGTCTCGAAATGAATCATGAGTTCGTCTAGGAGATTGAAAGACTCCTTCTTCTACTATAAGTTCATTTCTTGTCACCATGCTAATATGCCAAATGATTTTTGATCCCTCATTTCATTCAATATCACCTCCTTTACCTGTCTTGAGGATATACACCTTCTACTTTCATTGTGGAAGGTAGGTTTATACTACTTCACATCCTTATATTTGGGCTTTCCAACTTTGACTGAACTTCATGAATTCATTGGAAGGTGTCTCGGTAGAGAAGGATGGGGAACCTAAGGGTGGACCAGAACTACACTACTCTACTTCATGTAATCACAAGTAATTTGGTTTTGATCAATTAGGTATGTTGTTTTACAAATTGGCCTTTTATGAATCTAGATCATGATGTGTGGTGCAACAACATCAATGCCTTTTTTCCATTTTGCTTTGTTAAAACATGGTTTAATAACATTCACTTGTAAAAAATGATAACTATAATGGCAGGAGTGCATAAACTATATAATTAAATATCTCTATAAGTAAGAAAATTGATCCTTATCATGTGTTGTGGTATATCTCAACCTATTTTGGCTAGGTTTAGAAATTTGACATTTAAGAATTATATATTTCATAAGATATTCCCTAAGGATTTTGGTTTATACAACTAGGTTGAATTCTTAACATATATGCTCCACCATACTTTTGGGGCCTTAATTAATCCAAAATCTTAATTTTTACAATGGGGCCTGAGTTCTACTTTGAAATTCTTACTTGAATCTCCTTGCAAGATTGATTGGAATATCAATTTATATTTTATGGTTTCCTTATTATGTCTATGGAGATTTTTCGGTCTTCCATTTGTTGGTTTGATGCTCTGGAAGACATCATGTGATGGTTGTAGTAACAAAATTTGTATTTTTTATGATTATTAATTAATGACAACTCCACTTATTATGTTTGTTTTAATATTAAGATAATGAGTACATATAATAATCGTTGGTAATATGCCATGAGACACAATCATATGATGATTGTAATGGCACATCTTGTAATTGATATGATTATTAATAAAGTCTATTCTATTTATTATGTTTGTTTCAATATGAGGTAATGAATAAATATAATAATGTCCTAGTAATGTTTGACTCAATGACATGTGATTTTAGGTTGAGGACATGAATATGAGAAAATGTGCGTATTCATTCTTGTTTGAGTCCTTGTTCTAATATTACTGTAGAAATTAGGATAACAATAATACATTAAGACCAAGATGTGTTGATTGATGACTACTCTTATTACTCATGATATTGGATATCAAATCAAACACATATGTACTTGTAATGAACAAGTGTCCTGGACATACCCACTTTGAGTGTGATAAATTGAAGCCAATAATGGCTATCTAAATCACATCTCAATGTCACAATCGTGATTATGGTCCTTAGACCAGAAGTCACTAGATTGATTACATGTTGTCTAATATGAAATAACACTACTCAACATGACCTTGAAAAGAGTTTCTATACAAGTAGTGCTTAGGTGCAGTGTAATATGTGTTGATTATTGTAGGTGATGTTGATGGAATTTTTCCCTCCCATTGGAGTGATATGCAGACCACATGATTAGTGAGACTATGAAATGCATGGAAATTCTCATGTGAGTCAATATATGATATTGACCTCATGTGTATCTCAAATAATCTAATCAAGATCAAGGAATAAAGATTGAATACAAAGGGATGATGTTTTGATGCCTTAGCTTAAATCTAGATAGAAGAGACAAAGGGATTATACAATCACTATAAAATTAGTCACAATAATAGGTTAAATATGTCCTCCAACTCCTCTAATTACTTGGATGGCAATGAAGTATTGCTAGATATCAGTCATTGTAGTCCTAATTTGATTATGGACAT
This sequence comes from Alisma plantago-aquatica, assembly GCA_963693085.1. Classification (NCBI taxonomy): domain Eukaryota; kingdom Viridiplantae; phylum Streptophyta; class Magnoliopsida; order Alismatales; family Alismataceae; genus Alisma; species Alisma plantago-aquatica. Next base: position 617,849,969 of record OY856415.1, read on the forward strand.
CATTAACAATGTGATTTGGAGCCTATAGGATCACAAACATAGGATGCACTTCAATAGGAGCATAATAGTTGACATGATTGAAAATGTTCCAAGCCAAATTGATTGCTAAAATGTTTAGGGAATCAATTAGAATAATGTGGTAATATAATCTAAGTTATTTGGTTAAAAGGTTTATGACAATTCATTAGATTTAAATTATTGACTTATATGATAAGTCCATTGACTAATCCTGAGTGGCCGGTTAGAGTTGACAATCTGGTGGAAAAAAGTAAATATTTAATGTGATTAATTAATGAAATGATTCTGAAATTTTCTAATTCTTTATTTGGTAGTCCACCAACGGTAACTTTTAAATACAAACACAACATTTTGATTTTTAAGGGTTTGGAAATTCTCCTTCCTTTCGTCTACTATTTTAGGAGTATAATGGTTGGATCAAAATATACTCTTGTACGTGAACCCTAGCTGTAATCATTCTTGAGAGAGAAAGAGAAGCAGAGAGAGACCACAATCACTATCATGTCCCACCAATTATGTAGCATGATGACTCTAGTCCATCTATGTAGACTGCATGCAGATGTATGTTCTAAGGGAATCCATTCAAAGGACATTGGCGAGGACTGTATCTTAATGTGAGCAATGTATCACACCACCACATGAGGAGAATGTTGCCATCTACTTCTGGATAAGGTATATCTTGTGAAGTCTCTTTCTGAATATATCATTGTCAGTGATATCTTCTTGTACGATACATGGAGAATATTTTTATTGTTTCCGCTGCATTTATCCTTGACGATATATTTCAATTTGATGATATATTTTTTTGGTTGAGGACCCTAAATATGACCATGTTCAATTATTATTGTGGATATTATAGAAAAAAATAATATATAAGACTAGAATGTATGATGAATAATGATTGTCGCATTACTTATGGTATTGAATTTTAATTTAGGAACATGGCTCCTTGTTAGAGAAAAAGTGTATTGGATAGACCCACCTTTAGAATGACATATGGAACCCATGTCATGACAGTCAAAGTCATATCTCAATGTGATATGGTGACTGTGTTCCTTAGACATAAAGTCACTACAATAACATAATATAATGTGTACTTCTACACTATCCAATATGACTTTGAATTAAGGTTAACATATAGGTAGTGATTAGTTGCACTATGGTGCTTGTGGATTAGTGTGAGTGGTGTAGTACAGTTTATCCTTTCTACTGAAATGATATCATAAAAACTTGATAAGCGAGACTATGAATTGTATGGACTTGATCATGGGAGTCAATGTATGATATAGAGTTAAATATTATAACCCATACCTTGGTTTAAGTTAATATCGATGTTGATTACACCTTTATTAACACTTTACATTATTAAATGGTTAACTTTCTCAGCTTAAAGTTGTTGATAAATTAATTAACATATGTGTTCTCTTTACATTAAAATTGAACCCTAGTTGATATAGCAATAGTCCATACATATATGTGGAAGGGATGTATGAACATTTGAAGAATTTGTTAGCAAATAAATTAGTAATTAATACTTTTACCAAAATTTATATATAATTATAGAAATTTTAATTATAAATCCAATGCAAAAAAATGAACCAAATCGGAGTTAAATTAGAAAGATATGGCACTTTTAGTTTTCACACATAAATATTTGGGATCCAACAAGTGAAGGCTTGAGAGACTTAGAAACTAAGGTCTTGACATATCAAATATTTCAACAACCGAAGGCTCAACAAATTGAAGGTTTTAACAATGAAGACTCAACAATCTCACTAATCAAAGGCTCAACAGATCAAAGGTTTTAACCACTGAAGGCTCGACCGATCAAAGGTTTCAACAACCATAGGCTCGACAGACTCATAAACTAGAGGCTCAAAATATCAAAGTTTCAACAACTGAAGGCTCGAATGACCAATGTTTAGAAATTGTAGACTTGTTAGAATCACAAACCTAAGGCTAAACAAACTCACAAATTGATAGTTTTGAGTTGTGTAGTCATCCACCGCAACCAATCAACAAAATAGCCATTAATTGTTTTTTTTTACATAAATAGAACTTTGAAGAAAATTTTTTGTTGATTCATATTTTGATTCTCTATACATATATATCCCTAAAAAATGAAAAGGTGTCTTCTAGGGCTATCCTTGGTAAGAACATGGTGAATGGGAGGAAATTATGGTTTTCGCATAGATCTACCTTGGTTAGTGTGTTTTATCTATATATCTCTTCTTCTCTCTATGTTCCCTTTCTCATAAGTCTTTTATTCATCAGCTGAAGGTTCTCCTTAACCTTTTTTTTTGTGTCATATTACTGTGATTGTAACATCCCATTATTTGAGCCCTTAAATAAAATGATCTTAAAAGGAATGATTAGACTACCCATAAAAACAAGGTGCAACTCTTTTCCAGGGAGCCCATCACTAAGAATTTTGTGGCAAAGTGTGCTATCCTAGAGTAGTACTAGGATGGGTAACGAGTTGGTAACATAATTTTAGCCTGTGCGTGAGTGAGGACAAAATGCATAGTTAAGGCCAGTGGTTGTCTGTGGGGCCAATTGTCATTCCCAAAACCCTACTAGAAGTTTGGGTAGTGAGCCTGGGTTTTAAATATGGTATTAGAGTCACAATCCCTCCAGTAGGGGGGACCCACATGGACATGTTGCTTTCCAATCTTGAGCCATGCATTTCATACATAATGGAAAGGGTTGACCATTGTGATGTATCCACACTAGCACCGGTAGCTATGATTGGGAGTTGCTTATCCATGGGCCATTCTAGATATGCAATGAAATGGGGAAATATTATGAGGCCATATAGTTGATCCATGATGAGAATATTAAGAGTATAAGTGGGAGAGATTGTAACATCCCAAGATTTGGGGCCTCAAATAAAGTGATCTTAAAAAGAATCATTATACTATCCTTATCATGAATATGCACCTGCTTTTCAGGGACCCCATCACCAAAAACTTTGTGGTTAAGCATGATCAGTCTAGAGTAATACTAGGATGGGTAACCAGTAAGGAAGTTCATCCGAACATGTGTATGTATGAGGAAAAAAGATGTAGTTAAGGCCAACAGTGGTCTATGGGGCCAACTGTCATTCCTTAAACATTACTAGAGCCTTAGGCAGTGGGCATGGGTATTACAATGATGTTGACTAGAGATATTTCTGGAAACCTAGATCTCAAATCAAAGCTTAAATCTCAAATTAAATCCTAGTGGAAGGGTTCCAACCTTTTTAAGTTCTCACACGAGATCAGTAAACTAGGTTTGTTTGCATGTGAGTGTAAAATCACCTTCTAACCTTGATCTATGATATACATGTTTAAAAAATGATGTTTCTATATTGATTCTTGCTCAATAATTTTTTTTTATCAATAATTATTCAGGAAAAAATATACAATTTAGTCTATTATGGACTACGATGTGAATATGATCAAATATTGTTTAATAATATTTGCAATAGGGTAAATGAAATGGTGGATTTATAGGCACCAGAAATCCCAAGTTTTCCCTAATTCTAGATATAAATAATTGAACAGTTTTCTAAGAGAATTTTGTTATTTCTTCTAGCCAGATGATTTCACTAATTGATGCAAAATGCTTAGTTGCCCAAGATAAGGTAATATTAGCATCATTAAAGATGTTGTTTGGACTAATTAAATGTCATTAGATGGTAGATGCACTGAACACTATTGAATCCTTTATAAGAGGCTTGCTTTGTGAGGAGGAAAAGTGTTTCTCAACTAGAGAATATGTCCAAATCGAGATAGTCGGACCATACCAAATAGGGGTGTGGGGGTCTAGGTCAGTGAGGAAAGAATCGTCATTGATGTTTGGCACCCAACAATTACTAGAGATATCAGTGGTACCTATGACGTTGGTCAATTGGTTGCTCCTAGTGGAACCACTAATGAAGAGTAAGACATGTGCCATGACTCTTTGCATGATCACCCAAGTTTAGAGGAAGAGTCTAGATATCCTACGGCTCCCATTATCTATCAAGTCCATACATGGAGAGTACCATTACAAATAGGGTAACTAGATATTCCAGACATAGAATCCTAGGCATTCTTCTAAGTCTTGTAAAATAAGACTGTAACTTGTTCTGACACTTGCACATATTATGGTATACCTCATGCGGGTCTAGGACATTAAATGATTGTATTTAACAAACAAAATTTATACCTAGTGATTTACTCTAATTTAGTTGTTATCAATACTCATGCTATGATCGAATCATTTGGTTACTTTCAATTACCTTACATAACATGCTTGCATCATAAATAGTAAATACCTCCCAACTGATTTATCATGGCTTCCTGTTGATTTTCTACTAACTGAGCCATTAGTGTATTAACCTACTGAAACATTTTTTAGGTTAATGACTAGCCCCAACACAAAGTCATAAGTCAACTTTTACCAAGAATAGAGTATAGGTTTATGAAGAAGTAGGTATATTAGTTAGAACGTCTCTTATCTTCCCGTAGACCATGGGAATGAGGCAATTTGAGATGAGAGAAGTTGGTATCAAGTTGTAATTGTTGTGTATTAAAGAAAGAAATGTCTTTTTATTGTAAACGTCAAATCTCTATTGTAGTCTTCATGGTTTGAAAATATAATATGTTATCTTTTCATTTCATATGATGTTTCATTTGTTCAATTGTTTTAAAGAAAAAAAGGGCTGAATTTATATTAATGGTTAAAAGTGGAAGATTAGTTTGATCCCTTCTTGATGGGACCTAACCCCAATTTATGTTTGGGATATGTCATTCACACAATATCAATAGTTTTCTCTTGTAAAAGAAATATATATTGAACATTAACAGTATAATTGTTCCATGCCTTAGGTTCAATCTTGATGTCTATCACAAAGTTATTGTGCAGTAATGTTAAAGTTAGTGACTTACAGGTTAAAGTTGGTTTCAACTTATTCTAATTAGTAGGATAGAAATTATGTGTTTCTATATATCTCTTTTTTTATTATGAGGTCTCTAACATCACTGCCAACATAATGAAGAACCTATAAAATTACATGCATGAGGATTTTTAAGGGAAATGAAGTTCAGAATCATATAGATGATTATAATGGTAATGAATTATGAAAAGGTTGATTTCCTATCCAACCGATCAGCTAGTTAAGCTAGTAAATTGATTGGATGGTGCACACCAATCTGTGGATGATTGTCAATTGACTGACTTGTTATCATACAGGCTATTGGCCAAATGTTCAATTGGGTAACCCACTAATTGATTGGGCATAATTCCTGAAACAATAAGGAAAGTTACGCTTGTTCCATTTGGAATCAAACTTGTCAATTAGATTGGACCATTACTTGACTAATCTAGCCGATTCGTCAAATGGATGGACCAACCATTTGACTGGGAAGTTTGTTTGATTTTTCCTTCTTTGATTCTTTTTTGAGTTCCAATAAACACTTTATTGAATTTTTGGAAATCTAAGCACATGACTCTGCAATATACATGGGTGGAAATTGAATGGGAGACATACACATTGAGATGCACATTGTCTAAGAGTTTTTTCTCTTAAAGAGAGGAAAACCAATCCCAACGATGACAACCTACAATAGAAGGAGAACAAGAGGAAGCTATGCTAGAACATAGATTAAATAGAGTTCTACTTCCTCTTGGTGACCAAGGTGTGCACCAAGAGATCCCACATCCTCATAGACAATATAGAAGCTAATGCCCTTATGTAGATGCTTGAGTATGAGCATCCTCTACAAGAAGAATACAAGTTTGTCTCACAAGGATGAGGAGAAAACAATAACAAACATGAATTTAGATATGGATATAGAAGTGTGGGTTCAATACTGACATAAGAAGTCTAGTTGTGGGGTAACTAGTGTGCGTCAAGGTATATTTGATATCCATTATATGTCTTCAATACACAAATACTTTATGATGCTAAGGGATCCATTGGCAAAGAATTATATTGAGAAAATTTCTTACTTTGTGGCGTTCCCTTATAGAAAAATCATACACCATCATGGGTCATATGACACCACATTCTATGGCGATGAGGATTTGTTTCATTTATTCTCTTGAAATATGGAAATGAGCGAGCTATATTTCATACCATTCTATATGCATGTATGATTGTTGGATGACTATTATCTAGAGTAGTAGACCAATACTTAATGGATGATCCTTTCCACCAAGTCACAAACACTCAGCCACACACACACACACAATATATATATATATATATATATATATATAATTGTTTATTTGTTATAGTTGTTGCAAATGTAACTATCTATGAATTAAAAATTTAAGATTTTACAAGGTAAAGTAACCCTATACATGTCAAAAGTAAGAAACTCCAAAAAAGTAACCGAAATAGGGGTTGGGTAGCTACCTGAGCGGGTATTGAATACATGCCCTTAGCATGTGTATATATATGTGTGTATATATATATATTAAATATATATATATATATATAATATGTGTGTATGTGTATATTTGTATATACAAATATATATACACATATATATGGCTGTTCATTCAATACCCACATGCTAGACCATATTTTGCTACCTGTCAGCTAAAAAAGTAACTACACAGTTAAAAAAAACAGCTTGCTGGATAAAAACGTAACTATGATGATAAAAAAAGTAATTATACGAGAAAAAAAAGTAAATCTGGGCAGAATACACATCAAATATATATAATTATATATTTCTTATAGTTGTTGTAAATGTAACTATCTATGCATGAAAAGTAACAGTTTGTAAGGTAATGTAACCATCTACATGTCAAAAGTATGAAACTCCAAAAAAAGTAACTAAAATTGGGGGCGAGTAGTTACCTACACGGGTATTGAAACATATTCTCTCTCCCTCTCTCTCTCTCTCTCTCTCTCTCTATATATATATATATATATATATATATATATATATAACTTTGTCTCTTTCACACACACACCTACACACGTGTATATATATACATATATATTTGTGTGAGAGAGAGAGATTAGTATATATACATATGTAGGTGTATATATGCGCACACACACATATATGTATATATATAGCACAAAAGATCACTGTGATACCTATAAATGCCGCTAAAAGTCAAGACCAAGTTTATTAGGTTTTGTCAGTGATATTTGCATACAAGTGCTTAAACACACAAATATGAGGGTTGACTGGAAGAAGATATGGAAGAAGAGACATCCTCAAAGCACATGCGATTAATTTGGGGCTTGATCAGGAATATACTCCCAAAAAATCAAAAGTTCACCCGGTTGAAGAAGAAGGATGATGTATGCCATAGGTACAAGATGGGAAATGGAACATTCCATGCATACAATCTTCTCATGTACACAAGCAATAAGAATATGAGCCTATAGTGACTTTGAAGCCTTAGAACTAACATGAAACTGATTGGTCTTATAGTTAATGACTAGTAACCTTTTTCATGTCAAGCATGAGAAGAAGTTTGATGACTAGGTGGTGATTGTTTGGATCGCATGAACTAGAAATAATAAAAATCTAACTGATGACAAGCCACTCTATGTGTTGGCACTGGTTTTAGGCTTCAAAAATATATTTCATGAATATGTCGACTATCATCAGTGATGTATATCTCACACATCTAGAAGAATAATTACCAGAAACATTATGTGGATTCCACCATTTATTGGTCAAGTGAAAATCAATATAGACACAAAGCTTATGCCAAATGACCCTATGGGACTTTAATGGATATGGAGTGATAACAGAAAAGTCACCATAATTTCCACCATGAAGAAGTCAATTGTAGTAGGCATGTTAGAACTATGGATGGAAGGGAGTGTGGTCCTAGAATCACTTAAGACCTCAATCTGCTTTTAACACACATCTGGCATCATTGGAACAAAATGTTTAGCCCTGGTGAAGGTGATAAAGAAAGCTAACTACGAAAAGGATTGTGAAGAATCAATATCCAAAGAGATAGTCTCTTTGTCCTTTATTTTCACTACCTTGAACATAAATTTGACATCTCATGATGGTAAAAGAACAATGCACCTTCTGGCATTTAAAGAAGGTAGGCTCTTATGGTGCAAACAAACATCTTTGGGGAAAACATCACTAAAAATGAACAAAGTGTAAGATAGTGATTTGATACAAAAAATAAGTAATGAGTAGATCCCTCTAGATTCCCACTTGCTATGATTTCTCAACTAGAATCACAATTAGATATACATATTTGAAAAGAAGATGTGATGTTTTATTATGATCTAAAGGAAAATAATAAAAAATATTGCGATGATAAGAATCCTATATGCAAAAAAATTTCTGCCAACCATCACATCAGTGAGACACAAACATTTTAACAAAAAAAGTCATATCGATACCTAGAAATATTTTTATTTAGATTGGATTGGCATATTAATGTTTATTATGGAAGTCACTTAAGATATATAAATGTATATCAAACAACCAATAATGTAATTTTTATGAATAAAATGATGAAAAAAATTTATCATCATGTAAATGGACACCTTTAGATGATAATATCTATCCAAGGGGCCATTTTCATTGGAACTCAATGAACCTTAGTTTTAAATATTAGAAAAACAAAGAACATGATACAAACAATGGAACATACTTTAATTGGAAAATATGCACTAGATACATTAAAGATAATCATCAAGGAAAATCATAACAAGCACTTCCTACTTATTTTAGTTCAACATGATTATGATATTTATGATAACTATTTCATAGAATACATAAAATAATGAATTCCATTATGTTATATTCATTAATGTTTTCCTTTCTAATAATATTGTTATGTGTGTTGATTTGACTGTGGTCAAGTTATGAATAATGCAAATCCTTAGAGTTTCAAGTCACTTAATGGGATATGTGAATATCCAAAGAGAGCCTACAAATGTATATAACCTAATATTAGAATAAAGGGTAAGTATAATGAAGAATAATAAAGCCTAAGGGATAAGAAGGAATACATGCCTAACATGCACAATGAATGCTACAAAATATAGCCTAAATATATGGTCAACAAAAAATTAATGCATGAAAATGTATACTAAGAAAGAAACAATGAATGCAAATTATAATATGAATATGAGAGAGATGATGGAGGTTATGATGATGACAATGATGAAAATTTTGAGATGGTCTATGTGGTATATGGTTATGAAATATGCCTTGTAACGACATGGAGGGGCTAGAGAGACCCACATAGGTGGGATAGAGACCCCAACACAAAGGATTAGGGGGACTTTGAAATGGTAATGGAACCCCATCCTATGATGGAGTGTTTGGATATAGTTGTGGTGTACTTCTCTTGCCTAGGATGGAGTGAATCCATCCCAAGAGTCACAGTCCTATCATTGTTAGGATGTTGGAATCTTATCGCATCCCTTAAGTAATTGGGTTGGGAATTTTTACCTTTATTGTATCCTTGTTGGTCTTTAGGAATTACTCTAATGGGAACATGGTGATAAAGATGAATGAGATGTCATTTTAATGTGAATAAGATGTATATAATATATATGCCTAATGGATGAGATATTGATATGGGACACGTTTGAATTTTTGTTGATTTATGTGATTGTGCTTTGAATGTTTATTTATTATCTTTTTTGGATATATGTTGTGATTCTTTTGCAACTTCTTAGCAGTTTGTGTAATAATAATAAACATCCCCTAGATATGTTGTCTTATGGGTGGGAAGTACCCACTCTTTGAGGTGGAATAGCTCATACGATATGTTTTCAATACTTATAAATATCAAAGTTTCATAGTGGATATGTAGTGTTTGTTAATGAGTTGTAGTATATATGTGATGAAGTTATGTTATATAGTTAGAGTCCATGCACAGTCATTCATGGTTCATAAGAATTGCATCTTTTATATTTGTTGCATGTTTCCTTTCTTTTTATCTTGTTATGGCTGCCATGACTAATGAAATTGAAATATTAATATTTAAGATATTTCATGTGATATATTGAGCTCATAGACTCTTTCTCTTGATGGTTTTATATGAAAAACATGTCTTGAAGCAATACCTTGTGATAGAAGAAATTCATCTTGTGATTTAAGAAGACACCAACACATGGCATAAGACTATGAGCTTGATGTCATACGTATATCTCATTTATTAGCATGTGATTATATGTATTAAGACTGTCTAAGATTATACATTCTATGAATTTTGTTCATTTGTGGTTGCGTTTAGTTGGAAAGTTGAGTGAGTTTACCTCTTTAGACTTGTCTTTAGGTTAATTAGGATAAACTAGGGGAGGGTGCTACACGTTTTTCTCATGTATATGTGTTTAGAGTTGATCATTATTTCATTTCTTTAATTCAAAGTTTACTATGATAATCAAGTACTCATTCAACCAGTAGTCTACCCCTTGGTTGTTTATTAAGTCATCATAGGCATTTGGTGTTATCATCTTGTTGTTTTTTTTTGAAGTGTTCGATTGCAGAATGTCTACCATACTTTTAGCTAGACTTGGACCTAAATTCTTATCTTATTCATTTAAATTGCACATATAACCATGTATCATTGTTTATTTTATAAATATTTGATATTCTTCTTCATCTTGGTTTATATTTGATAATAACATCATATAAAGCTTGAAGAAGTTGATTATTTATCAAGTAATGAATTCCATCTTCTTTTCCCTCCATTTCATATTATATTACATCTAGATACATAAATGCTACATAAAATTCACTTACATGCCTATTGAGCTCCATCATTTTAAGTTTTCATTTTTACGATCTGAGTAGAGAATATTTACCTATAAAGGAGATGGATTGTGTGATCTAATGTGTAGAAGGGATTGTTTAAGTGATTTTTTCTATTAATCTTTGTAAATACATGGTCATATGCCCCAAATCATGGCCGTGGAGGGTTAATCATATCTTTAAGAAAGTTTAGACCATCCAATTTTTATGTGGGACAATTTCTCAAAGTTATTGGAAACTACATAAATAGGGATCCATGAGCAAAACATGGATGTGAGGCCATCAATAAATTTTTGTATCCAATGAAGTAACACCCTGGTTGTTGGTGGAAATAAACACATATGGGTGATAGAAGAATTAATACAAGGACATGGATGTCCATGTAAATTGGATAGTAGATACCTTACACTATAGACATTTAAATTCATATATTATCCTCATAATGTGTGCATGACCCTTAAAATTGAGGGAAACACGTAATCATATACCTAGACCCCTAAGTGATTTCTAATAACCCTTATTGTCATTTAGAATGACATGGGAAACCCCATATATATGTTGATATTCATGGTGTCCAATACTTTTACTTCCATACCATACTGGGAAGAACTTGTGTTGTTGTTATAAGAGAATTCATCTACCAACATTTGGAGAGGAAGATTTTATGTGATACTTAATTCATGAATAATGTGGAGGAGTATAATATAAGAGCCAAGGTCAATCCTTATCATCACCAACAATATTGTCATATCATTAATCATTTAATTATTCCATTGGTTTCTATGTGTAGTCATGAGTAGCTTGTTGTTTATGTAGAATAAAGATGAAACTATTGTTTATTATGGGAAAATTCTTGTTTTTATTGATTAAATAAAAATCTACTATGTTTTCATGAATATTATGTCCCATATTGTTATCCCAATTTGGTACCTTGTTCAACAATATGAATCAGACCATGTGTTTTATTTGAAGAAGATAGAAGTGGTACTTGTCCAATATGTTATACTTAGGATGACTGATTGTTTAGTACCCTTGGATGACACATCTTGTTTTTGAATTGAATGTTTTAGTATTTTTTGTTTGTTGGCTTCCCATATTGTACGTAGGACACCCTTGTGATGGAAACTATCACAATATGCTAAAAATAGTTTCATGATCATAGATAGGAGCATTCAAGCACACTAGAGACTCCTCATATCGATTACAATTTTGTATATTTCCGTCTCTCTTCTAACCATATAATTATCCTTGTTCCTTTTTTTTATAAAATTCATTTGGTATAAACCTTATTCACTTAAAAATTATGTATTCATTATTTGGTTCTACCTTGTAGCCAATTCACCAATCGCAATACATATGTGTGACTTTTTCCAAGGATGACCCCTATACATCCTTAGTATACAAAGTTTTGACTTATTCATGTGTATAATATTGGGTTACTTCTTTGTACATCTAATCTAGAGGTACTATTTTGTACTTGACATGTAAGCGGTGTTTCACACACCATGACATTGTTTACATATATATATATATATATATATATATATATATTTATATTTATATATATTTATATATATATATATATATATATAGAGAGAGAGAGAGAGAGAGAAAACACAAAGTCGCATCTAATTTAATTGTATATCCAAAACCCTAGTTTTTTCTTCAAAATAACAGGTACACGTGACCTTATAACGCTTTGGACACTAATAAATGCAATTATGCACATTCTACAGGATCTTCGTCTCGCATGTAACATACTACCACATCGTCGAAGGTTGTCGAGATTATGACCTGTACATTTGTAACCAAACAACTAAATACAACAATCTATATGTTAATACCTAATATATATTCTAAAAATGCAAAATGGTGTTTTATGCAACATAAACCATTTCTCGTGCCAAATTTAGCATAAAGTACAACTAGTTTTCTGTAATTATTATTTTATACAATCCCAAGGGCAAGTATGACTTGATGAAAATTTACAGTAATCCACTATATGTTCTTAAGAATATAACTTGTGATAATGAAACAAGAAATGCACCTAACTTTGTCCTTGAAAGCTAACACTTAGTTCCATAAATTAAACATAAATAAGTCTTTAACACATTGAACTAGTTTGATATTGATTGACTTATAAAAGAAGCTAGCACAACAATAATAAGAAATATAAATTTTTGAAAACTTACTGGGGGTCAAGGTAACCTGGGGTTCCCACAACCTTCGTTGAAACATGAGTGTCACCATCATTTTCAAAAATCTTAGATAAGCCAAAGTCTGCAATCTTAGCTTCCAAGTTCTGGTTTAAAAGGATGTTGCTTGTCTTCACATCTCTATGAACTATAGAAGGCTTGCAACCATGATGCAAGTAGTCCAATCCTAGGACACAATAGGATTGTGTCACAGCCAACAAATTTACTAAATGGGAGGAAGAAGTTTTTGAAATTACAAACCTTGTGCAGCTTCATGGGCTATTCGCAAGCGATTCATCCAGTTTAGTGTAGCTTTTGATTTGGTATCCCTGCCTAAAATGCATGATAGATAGATAGCTTTCATCCTTTTGAGGTTTACACTAAAAAATTTCGTTAGTGAAATTACATATTGAATTGCAATTGAAAGCATTTGCATTTATCTGCAATATGTGTGCAGAAAATGATTATGATGCTTATATTTAAGTCAAACTTAGTTGGCCAAAAACATATAATTTTAAAATTGCTACCTAATGGCTATCAATGAGAATGAGTTACTCTAGGAGCCCAGATTAGAGTCCTTCGTGAAATGAAAAATGTCACAAGTTCAGTTGCACATGTTTACCTTGAAGATGGTCTTGTAAGCTTCCTTCCGCCATGTATTCATATACTAGTGCTAAATTGTGAATACTATCATTACAATACCCAACTAACGAAACCAAGCGTCTGTGGTGTATTCTTGTCAATAGGACAGCCTACATCATACAAACAAGCATATAGAGGATAACAATAAAATAATAGATACACGTTTCATATATGCATACAACGTTAGAACATGCTAGACTTCTGGTAGAGGACTAAGATATTATGTGCTTTAATGTAATATAAATGTCAAACAACTTTTTTCATCACTCAAGTGAATTGGGAACACAAACAGAAATTTCATACTTCATTTTGGTGTATAACAATCTTGGATAATAGTGTCCGTATGTGGTTTAATTAATAATCATGGTGCATTTCGATAGTTTAAAATACTATTTACTTTCTTTCTAGCCAAGTGATGCTTATGGAGAAATGATTCTTTAGAGTTTAGATTTATGTGATCGCACTTCAAAATGTAGTCGAAAGTACTTGCCTCATTTTGAAATTCCTTGGGCCCTTGAGAAGATGTTTCGGAAAGTAGCTTCACAGCAACCTCTGCATTGTTATCTAAAATACCATGATAAACAGGTCCGAAACCCCCTCTTCCTATTTGATTTTGAAAATTTTTGGTTATTCTCATTAGGTCTGTGTACGTGAATTGCTTGTTTTCAATGCGTATTGACGGCAAAAGAAGACTACGCTGGTGTTTCTTTTGAGTCGCAAAGATGATTCCGTTTTGTAACTTCCTCGCACCCCCTAGAAAGAAAAGAAAGATTCTATTTTGTAATTTGTTAAGAGACATAGGAAGAAGATTGCATAATCTCGGACAGTTAATGTATTCACCTCGTTCTTTCATATGTTTTCTCCACACAATATAACCAGCCAGCAAAGCTACCAACACGACAAAGCAACCAATTAAAGCTCCTATGATAACAACTTTGCTTCTGTTTATCTTCTTACTCTCACAGGAGGTTGAGTCATCGCATGAAACGACGTTGGCTTCTGTTCTGTTACATGATAGTCCAAACAAATACAAAGGGCGAAAGGATAAATATTATGAAAGACAAACTATATTCCTCCAAATAAATATAATTCGATTAAATATCATACTTGAGTGTTAATCCCCCATTAGTAGATCGCTCAAGAAGGGACTTCGGAATTGGACCGTCTAGTTTGTTTTTTGTTACGTCCCTACAAAGTATTATAGAAACTAATAAAAGTATTGACAAGAAATTTCAAGTTGATTGTTTGCTTACTACTGTTTAGCACTTACAAGAACTTTAGACGTGTCAAATTAGCCAGGAAAGATGGTATTCCACCAGTCAAGTTATTTCCTGATATGTTCCTAGATAAGATTAGAGAATCACACAACTTGTCAACTGAGGTAACACTTCTAGAAAGGGAAACAGTTCTGGAGAAAAATCATACAAGTCAATATCTAGATTCCCAAGTTGTAAACGGTTATCATAAGCAAGAAAATACGATTGGGTTTTAGAAAAGTGTATTAGTATATCAAGAGTTGTGGATGTACAAATAAATGCTTCGTTTGTGTTGTACATCGGCAGATTGAAAGAATGGCTAATTCATTTGAATTGCTGTGGATAGCTAGGTAATTGTAAGAGACTAGGTAATGCACTCATTCTTGAGACAAACCACTTACAAAATTTCAAGTTGTGTGAGGTTGCCTATGTCTGCAAATATTTCACCAGTCAAACCAGCCGAGCTTAGATCTCTGTAGGTTTCAAAGAAAATTAGTTAAACAAATACATGCTCTATATGTTGAAATTTGATATGCATTGATCTATTCAATTTTAATTTGCTTGTATACAATTTGTAATTGAGAAAATTGAATTCTAAGTTAGGTTATGATCATATGTAGACTAATTCAACATCACCTAACATGCTTAATTCATCGATTGAACCCATCATGAAACTTAAATTGTTTATGTTAATATGTACAATGTGTATGGAGATGTATTGTGGTCTAGTGGAGGACAATTTTTCTATTTAATTTTGCACTACTTATAGAATATATATTTATAATGTTTGTCAGAATTTCATTAAAAGTAGAGATCCATATTTGTTATGGTAATTCCAGAAGTGTGATGCCATTTATATAAATATGGTAGTGTGTGTTTAAGAAGTATGATTCATGTTTCTGAAATTCTAGCATACATCAGAAAAGAATATGACAATCTATGTACATATATATGGCCTATATTTGAGTCACCAACTTTAACTTTATAGTTTCGATTATTTCCTTCAAATTTGCACTTTCCTTTATAATTGGCATCTAATCCTTGGAGATTTGTACTAAGCTACTCGTAAAATAGTTTGGGTAGTAACTTGAAGTGTAAATAATTTTCACTTTAAAATCACATAGTAATTGATTTTATGAGCTACATATACCCAATATTACTTTGAAAGTATTTTTATCGACCTTTAAAATATGAAAGTTGTTTGCATGAGTGTATTCAGTATATGTTATACTATAATAAACATCATTGAAAGGGGAAAAGTTTCATGGCACATACAAGGAAGTGATCCTGGGCCTATTAGACTCATGAAAGCTACAATTTAGTCCCTCCCACATGAAAGATCGCGGTGAGCAAGGATCTCCCTCCCAGTTCCTTTGTAACTTGTACCAAGCCTTGACACTCTTGATGGCATCAACTATATTATGAAAGAAGAAGGGTAGATTAGAAATAACATGGACATATATTCTCAAAAAAATGAATATATATGAACTCTCACAATAGATATAAGTAAAAGGATATATAATTGAAAAAGCAATTTTTGTCTATCTTAATTAACAATTTTTCATTATTCACAACTTAATTATCAAAATATCAAGTTTGGGGGGCAATGTGTCCTCTTCGATAACGCATTACAAATGCCTCCAATGGGGGTGACTCCAGGTGGCCCCAAAAGCACCCCATTAGAGACAAATCGTTGAACATTGCATCTCTGATGGAGACACATTGTCCCTTTCAAAAATAATGACCCCAATGTGGGAGCGGAGCATTAATTTCTTATATAAGATGCTCAAAATCAACCCCTCTTTCCACAATTTTCTCATTTCGCTAACTTCTCATTCACTACCAAGTGTTTGTGAGCATTTGTAGACTAGTGTTCTAGGGGAGGAATCTCTTGTTGACTATAATGGAGATATTTGTGGATTCACTTTTGTACAAATGGTGACATCATCTTCTATCTGGGTAACAAAATTCTTCCCTTTTCTATTCATCTAGAATGCTACTTCTATTCTCTTCTATTCTATATATATTTGATGTATGAGAGATTTCTCTCCACTTTGGGTATGCTTTTCCACATTTAAGCGTTATTATTTGGTTAACTACATTATTTTTAAAACATCATCCACTACTACTTCCAAAATAATCAGAAAAAAACATAGAAAATTACTATTGCTTTTTAATTAAGAATATAATTCATATAGAAAAGTGTATTCTACGGTTGCTCTGGAATTTGAACTTGAAATTACCTTTTGTTGTTAAAAATAAAAGACTTGCATTGATAAAATAATTACTCCTTCTTAGATTAAAACATCTAGACAGATTCAATTTGCTTAAGTTTACCTGCCTTTGTAGTTGATTTTCTTTTCATAATTAAAAATATAAAATACACCAAAAAATGTATTTTATTATTATTTTGAAACTTGAACTTAAAATTATAATTTCTTGTTAAAGGTGAAATTGAACAAAAATAAATTTCTTACATTCATATGTCTTTGTAGTTGAAATTTTTACAATGAAGAATATAAATCAATAATCAACATAATTAGTTCTAAAACTAGATTGATAAAATGTTCATGTGTTTTATAATTTAAGAAAATTGGCTTCTAATTCAGGAGCACAAATTGTAAAGATATATTATAACAAAAAGTTTATGTTCCATGGTTCCTACTCTACTTGATCTATCAGACTATCAATATTACACTAATGGATACACTAGACAAGCTCACAGACATATTTTTCATATCCAATTATGATAACATGGTGCAAGTCGATGTAGTTTTTGTTATCCTCAACACTGGCACATACCATACTCTCATGTTTGGGTAACTACTATTTATGTCAACTTTAGCCACAACCAACCCATATTTGACATGCCAATCACATTATAACTCAAGTAGAAAGTTACAAACATCCATGGATATTGATATAAATCAATATTCATATCATTATCATAGGTGTGGAAGAAAGGGTCATAACAAATACATTTTCACTTTTCCTTGAATCATGCAATATTTTTAGCTTAATCATTTCTTGTAATGCGCTTAATTCGCCAATATATATAATGTTTCTTATTTTATAGTGTACTATTCAATTTAGTCAGGTCGTGTAATTTTTTCATTTTGGCCATGCCATGTAATATTTTGAATTTTTAATGTAACATTTTTAATGTGATTAGGTTATGTAATCTTTTCAATTTGGTCAGGTCATATAATGTTTTCAATTTGGTCATGTCATGTAATCTTTTTAACTTGGTAATGTATTATTTTCATTTTCATAATGTCATGTAATTTTTGTAATTTACAATGAAAATTATGTTACATTTCTTGTTTAAATAGACATAACAAAGCACCATTCTGACTCTCCTAACACCACCTAGGTCAGTTAGATTGGCCAATTACAATTAGGATTTAGTAGAAAACATTTCATTAGTTGGTTTTAGTATTGTTCATAAGATGCAACCTATTGTCCTAGATCCCAAACTCATCACTACCTAGTGAACCAATGGGACGTCAATAGGAACACAATCAGGCTTTCTTGATTTGAGATGGATGTCAGACTTCAGGCATGGTAGTTCTTTAAGTCTTACGGTTGACATGTATCCATTTATAAACATATACCATAGGCCCATATGAGGGAGAATTTTAGTTATGGGTTCATATATTTGTTTACTACTTGGGTAATGTGACATATCAATTTTTGAGGCTTCTATTATTTTAAAGCGCTAACATGTTCAATACACCTATTAGGCCTTTGGTGCTCAAATGTCTTACCATAATATGAGTTCATTTAGTGAATATGTAAGTTATGAGTAACTTAGAATTTTGAAGTTTTTCAAGAGATTATAGGGCACCTATGAAATTATATTGAATATAAGGTCAAGAGAATTGATGAATTTGGGTTAATACTTGGTTGAGAGTTAAATCTAACAATGAAAGTATATGTTTTAGGTTTTATATTTTCTAAATCCATGTACATGGAGATTCTAGTTTGTGAAGATGAAGGAGAGATGCATGAAAGGATCAAATGAGATAGAGAAGAAACTCCATATTTTAGGGTTATAAAAATACTTAGTGTAATATCCCTGACCTGGATTATGCCCTAACCCTGGAAGTTTTGTTAAGCAAGTTAATTAGATCCTTGATTTTATCCTGTGGAAAGTAATTACGGCTCATGAGGAACTTATGTTTCAATTTTGGTCATGTTTGAATAATGTTGAAGCAATGTTTGCTTATTTTGGACTAAAGTGCAAATTACCCAAGTTGAGGGGTTAAATTGCAAATGTTACATAAAATGTTCCTAAAAGTGTTTGAGCATCATGAGAATGAAAATGATGGATAGGTATGGCTTTTGGAAGCTGACCACCAAGAAAGAGCTTATTAAGCAATGTTTGTGCATTAAAACCTAGTTTTGGTGTAATGTGTAATTTACCCAAAACCTAGGGCTCAATATGCAAAATACCACTTCTAGAGAGTCCGTAATGTTTCTTGGCATCATTTACAGTAAATAAAATGAGAGGGGTGTCTCATTTGTATCTCTTTGAAGGAGAGAGAATATTGATATTAAAATAATCAAGATTTAAGCATAATTGAAATTCTAATTCAATTTAATGCAAAAATAATTATATTAATGGAAGTGACCTACAACCAAAAATGTGTTGGTTGAAATCCTTATATGTGTACGTCCTTGTTTCTTGCAAAGGCAACGAAATATCTAAAGGAAGTGGATAACTCACTCACATTATTAAAAGGAAAAGAATTATCCACTAACTTTAGGATATTATTATTATAAGGGTTAAGGTGCTTAATTTTTTTTGCTTTAATTCATGGATAATTGAGAGGAATAAGAGGCAAGAAAGATAGACTAGTATCCAAGGAAGAGGAGGGGGCAAGTGGAAAGGAAATGGATTAGTTATATCCTACTTTCTCTCTCTTAAAATGAATTTTAATAAAAATGCATATAAGCTCATTTATCCATATCTTGAAAGGGGAATTTCGAATCCACTTTCACTCTTTGCTTGCAAAACGACCAAGGGAGATTAGGATATACAGGAGGACGACCCCCAACCTGTAGGTGAGCTCCATGATCTCTTTTTACCTTGATTTCATGATGGAAATAAAAAATCAATGCTTGATTTCTTCTTTTCTCCACTCAATCTTCAACTCTAGCCATTCGTCTCACTCAAAGACTTGAGGACGAGCTTGGGATAGTTGAAGGAGTTTCTTTCACCATTTAAAACATGGAGCTTGTAGCTTTTAAGCTTCTTTGGAGGCGGGTTTAATAATTTGAACCCTTGAATGTTATTATTGATTTCATATCTTCAACACATGTTGATTCCTTTATCATTCTCAGATTTCTTTTTGATTAATTGATGAAATCATTACCAAGATCACAGAAAGTTTCGAAGGTTTGAAGCTTGATGATTATGACATCATCCTAAGCACACACCTCAAAAGAAAATTGGGTGCAAACGGTTTCAACAATATGGTCCAATCGGTTTCACCAAACCATTTGGTGACTAAACGGTTTGCAAACCGTTTGGAGTGGTTGACCGAATGGAGGGGATTGACCATTTGAGGGGGGTTTCTGATGTGTTGAATAATGATCCAATAGATTTAATTGATTGGTTTCTAAAGGTCCCATGATTGGGTAATCTTCCTATTGCAAACCCTAATCGGGCGAAGTGGTGAAAACCCTAATTGAATCCATTTGATTTCAAGACAAATTGGACCAAACGGTCTTGAGACCATTTGAGTCCAAACGGTCTTGAAACCATTTGGGATCAAATGGTCTCAAGACCGTTTGGAGGTAAAAATCTAAGGTGGAGTGTTTGGAGATTCAAGAGTCAATGATTGATGTACTTAACTAGTTCAATTGTTGAAGATTTCAATGGTGCAAATCATGATCGATTGATTAATGGAAACCTTTAGGTAACCCTTTTGGTTTTGAGGCTGACTTGGACCAAACGGTCTTGACACCATTTGAGTCCAAACAGTCTTGAAATTGTTTGGGGTCAAACGATCTCAGGACCGTTTGGAATCAAACGGTTTCAAAACCGTTTGGTGTTGAAATGCCAAAACCGAATGGAGGTCAAAAGTGATCAAATCGTTTGGATATTTAAAGTGATGATCGATCCATTGATCCAATGGTTGATAATAATGATTATCAATGATAGGTACAAAGGTTGAAACCCCAAAGTACCTAGATGATCAGCACCTTTAGAATGGTTAACCCTAAAAGCTTATGAAAGCAATGTCTCAATACACTATGTCAACCATAGTTGTATACATTTGATTGAAAGGTTGATGTAACCTAATCAAGTTGAGAGGATGATAGAAAGGAATTCATACATGAGTATTAATCATGAAGGATATGTGATTAAGGTATGATCCTTAGAAAAGAGATCATGAAACCCTAATCGAGTGGGTTAATAAGCCATAATCCTAAAATTAGGGCAATCCTGAGTGAAACCCTAATCTAGGGTAATGATGTAACCCTAATTAAGGGTGATGATATAAGGAACCCTAATACTGGATAATAGAAGATGAAACCCTAATTGGGATATATAGTAAACCCTAATTATGGGTAGTTGAATGGAAACCCTAATTAGGATGAATAGCAAACCCTAATTGTGGATAATTGAGTTTAACCCTAATTGAGGGTGATGCCATGTGAAACCTTATGCAATGGTATGATGAGGATCCCTATTACAGGGTGAAAGTATGTGAAACTCTAATTTTGAGTCATAATACATGAAGCCCTAATCTTGGGCAATATAATGATAAAATATTGGGTAATGCCTTATAAAGGTGAAATATCTCAAATGGTTGATCATAGGCAACCTTATAGTAAGCAATGCCTTAACTTGAAATGAGTCCATATCATTGATGATAGTTGGACCATTCTTGTGTGTGACCTATGCACTTCAAGGTAAAAATGATAGGTTAGTGGATGAAAGTATTAAGATGGGAAATACCTTAATCTAAGATAAGTTGATAACTCAAGTAAGTTGGAAGTGATGAAGAAAGTGATACATCAAGATATGATAGATATCACTTTTAGCATTCCAGGGTTGATATACCTTGATGCACCTCAAATTCAATATACTTGGACAAGAACCACATGAAGTGTGTTATGTAATTGTTACAATGAAATGTAATGAGTTTGATATACTTTGAGAAGTATAGGCTAATATACCTTGAGAATGGGGTTAAGCCAAACTAATGAGTATGATGTAATCATACCATGATAAGGATGAGAAATGAACTCATACCTTGTATTGATAATCATTTAATGATAAATGTTAAGAGTAATAAACATATTGAATACTCGAGATGTTAATGGATTCTCCTAGAGGTGTGGAGCAATATATTAAGGTTTATTTGATAAATATGAAATCCTAATTAATGTGCGATGGGAAACCCTAACCCTAAAATTGGGTAATGGGAAATGAGAAACCCTAATGTGATGTGAATAGTAAGCCCTAACCCTATTGAGGGAATACTGGTATTACTATTGTATTACATGAGGTAATATGTTATTGTTGCCTAGTGAGAGGTGACAAGATGTGTAATGGCCTTGTGAGTCATATGATTAGATGTTGCCTAGTGAGAGGTGACAAAATGCTTTATGGGCCTTATGATCCATGAGAACAATTGTAGCATAGTAAGAGGTACCAAGATGATTATAAAAGTTTATTGTAAGAAATGATAATGTTTTAATAAACTTAATAAAAGGAACAATTGTATTCAATAAAGAATGTGAAAATCTATGAAGGCTAACCTCAGGATTGGTTAAAGCCCAATACCTGGCAGAGGCATGAAGCCTGTAATCAGGAGTGGTTAGAGTCCACTACCTGGCTGTGTAATCCAGATTGGTTAAAGCCCAATACCTGGCAGAGGCATGAAGCATGTAATCAGGAGTGGTTAGAGTCCACTGCCTGGTTGTGTAATCAGGATTGATTAAAGCCCAATACCTGGAAGAGGCATGAAGCCTGTAATCAGGAGTGGTTAGAGTCCACTACCTCATTGTGTAATTAGGATTGGTTAAAGTCCAATACCTGACAGAGGCATGAAGCCTGTAATCAGGATTGGTTAAAGTCCAATACCTGGAAGAGGCATGAAGCTTGTAATCAAGATTGGTTAAAGTCCAATGCCTGGCTGTGTGATTAGGATTGGTTAGAGTCCAATGCCTGGCTGTGTAATCAGGATTGGTTAGAGTCCAATGCCTGGTTGTGTAATCAGGATTGGTTAGAGTCCAATGCATGGATGTGTAATTAGGATTGGTTAGAGTCCAATGCCTGGCTGTGTAATCAGGATTAGTTAAAGTCTAATGTCTGGCTATGTAATCAGGATTGGTTAAAGTCCAATGCATGGCTGTGTAATCAGGGTTGGTTAAAGTCCAATTCCTGGCTATGTAATCAGGATTGGTAGTGTCCAATACCTGGTGGTGTAATTTGGTTTGGAAGAGTCCAATATCTGGCAGAGGCTCAATGTGTGTAATGATGACACAAGATTAGCAATAACCCAATGCATGTAATGACGACACAGGATTGATAATAACCCAATGCCTGTAGTGATTACACATGATTGGTAATAACCCAATGAATGTATTAATGATATATGAGTACATGGTAGATATAATCCCATATTTGTTTAGCAGATTGGCTAAGTCCAAACAGATTGAAAGTAAGAATGTCTCATGGGTGACATATCAAGATAATGAGTGTCACAAGAGAAGTTTGACATGATGGTATAATATGATGGATAAATGATATACATGTTCTTCCTATTCCTTATTAAGAGAATAGATGATCTATTGTTCTATCATAAATAGGTGCAATGCTTTAAAAGATGAGAATCCTTTAAACTGCTTATCCTCTGCCCAACTTTATATCATTAAATTGCAATAATAATGTTTTTCGTGGAGAGTTATATCTCTCACTGGGGCAATTACAATTGTCTCACCCCCGTGGGATCCAACATTTTTTTAGGTGGACAATCATGGAGGAGACTGAGAATATCTTGCAGAGGAAGAACATTAGCACCAGTAGTGACAGCGATGACAGCTCAAGTTGAGTGTACTATCTGTCGTGTCTTGTAGATGGAAGTCCTATGTGTCGTCTCTGTACTCTCAGGTCCTCAGAGTTAGTAACTAGTGTTTTTAATAAATCAATATGAGATTTTGGCTTGATGCCTTGAGGTTCTTATGTTTTCTGTGTTTAGTTGTTAACAGAGCAGACGATGCTTGTAATCCTAAAGAAGGAATGGTACTGAATATGTACTCATGATCCAGGATGTAAATGAAATACATTGGTTCTTGATAAAAGAGTTTTCCTATGTATGGATCTCTTTGCAAAAGGTTTAAATTTTTAGTGATTTTCAATAATCCACTATTAACAAATGCTTCCTCTTAAGTAAATCATGTTTTTGTGAGTTGGATGTTACAATTTAGTGGTATCAGAGCTCTAGGTTCGCTGAGTCTACAGATACATAGGTCTAAGGTAGTAGAGTTTGTTCTAGTGTCTTCCAGTCTATCTGATAGTGACTTCTGCTCATAGGAGAAAGAAGTAAAGCTTAAAGATGGTTGGGTCACATGAAGAACATGCTGCAGAAAGAAGCAATGCTGCACCAGGAAGAGGTGCATGGGATCAGGCGAGAGAAAAATGACTACCTGAGAATCCCCCTGTTGATGAGGTCATGATGAGAAACCCATATTTTTCTACTCTTTTTGGGAAATTCATGACTGCAGTGATGCATATAATAGACTGGATGCCGGTACCACCACCCAGGGCACCATCTCCCAATGAGGGATATGGGTCTGGTAAGACTTTTGAATGACTACGTCATGTTGAAGCCATAGAATATGCTGGGACATCTGACACAACAGCTGCAGATTTATGGCTCACTGAGTTAGAAAAAGCTTTTAAGATCCTTAGTATCCTAGAGGCTGACAAAGTTAAACATGTTGTATACCTTTTGAAGGGTAGTGCTCGACATTGGTGGGCTATAGTATTGGATGAGTTGGATACCTCGACCACGACCATGTTTGGTTGAGTTGGATACCACGACCGTGTTTTGGATAACACGACCATGTTGTTTGTAAGTCTGTTGGTGTAGGGCATATTTGGAATTAACCTGTGGAGTCGTGTGTGTGGCTACTGTATAAAGATGAGCTGGAGTTTGTATTTCATTGTAACGAGAATTGCTTCCCACATTCTACTGACTCAAAATGCCCGCTCTTTCTCTCCCTTTCTCTTTTTTAGTCTCAAGCACCGTCTTCCCTCTCTAGCTTCCTCTCTTATCTGATCTAGGGTTTCATCTCACCTATCTACGTTTCCACTTTATAACTTGGTATCATAGCATCTTCGATCTGAAGAATGACTTCCGCTCCTCAGAAATCGAAGGAGATAGTCCCATCAACAAGGAGACGAGAGAGCAGATTGTCCAGAAGTATCCCTTTCCCACCAGAGTCAATGTAGCCAATTTCGTGTCTCTAAATATCACGAACACCAACTATTTCTACTGGGAAGTCCAAGTCAGAGCGCTGATAGAGAGCAATGCACTGGAGTCGTTCATAGATGGAACAAAAACGATGTCGGTGAAGATTCTGATCGATGATGAAGGTAACATGACCGCAAACCCTAAATATACTGCTTGGATGTGAACGGATCGACTTGTTAAAGGTTGGATAATGGGATCGCTTACTGAGGAAGTTCTAGGAGTAGTTGTCGGGTTGTCTTCTTCTGCTCAAATCTGGTCTGCTCTAGCCAAACATTTCTATGAGTTGACATAGTCACGCAATTTTGAGTTGATGACTAAGCTTCGTCGAATGAGTAACGGTAGTAGATCTATTGTTGACTACATTCGAGAGTTTAAGAAGGTCTATTATCAACTTTATGTGATTGGAAAATCCATTCCTGAAGATGATAAAGTGTACTTCCTTCTGAGCGGTCTTGGATCTGAATACGAGATCTTCACTGTGTCTATGATGAGACCTCCAATTCCTCCGTATGATGAAGTGGTGTCCCTTCTGAAAGATCATGACATGAGAAGGTCATCTTCTGAGTTCATGAATTCCCCTAATCTTGCCTTCGTTGGACAGAAAGTGAACTTCAATACCAAAGGTACTGGAAGAGGCAACTATCAGCACAACAACTACAACTCTTCTCCTCAGTTTCCAGGCAGTAATAACTACTCTCAGTATTCTCAGTTTCTTGGCAGTAACAATCCTTCTCAGTTCCACGACAGTAATTCTTTTCCGAGCGGTGTATACTCTTCTCCAGGTCAACAATTTTCTGGTCAATCTTTTCCTGTGGTACAATCTCCTGGTGCTCATCCCTTTTAGATGACACAATCACATGGTGTTCTTGGCTCTCGTCCTGATCAGTACTTCACTTCTCAAGGAAGAGGTTTCAATCCTAGTGTTCATTTCTCTGGACCTCAATATCAAGGGAGACCGCCTGTGTTCTGTCAGATCTGTGGCAAGCGTGGTCATGAGGCCTTCAAGTGCTGGGACATGTTCGATAATAATTTTCAACTGACTGAGATACCTAAATGATTGACTGAAGATGTTGTTACTGATCAAGCCAAAGCCTTATTTGTTGTTCATTTAACAGAGGGACAAAACTTCAATCTTAATGAATGGCATGTGGACTCTGGGGCAACCAATCACATTGCTCAAACACCAAGTATTCTTCACAATGTTGCTCATTACTCTGGATTTGACTCTATAATGATTGGAGATGGTACATCTCTACCTATAACACACACTGGATGTGCATACTTTGTAAATGATACAGATGTGTGTCTTCAAAAAGTGTTGTTAGTTCCTGCTATGAAGAAAAATCTTTTATGTGTTGCTCAGTTGACAAACGACTACCCTTGCTTCTTTCTTTTCTTCAAAGATATATTTCTAATTGTGCATTTACAGAGTCACAAAATTCTGGCTAAAGGAGCTCTTCGACAAGGGATGTATGTGCTACAGTCTGTCACTAAGCTAGCACATGCTCCATCAATCTTCATTGCAGCTAGACATAATCAAGTCTCCTCAGCTATTTGGCATAAGAGACTTGGTCATGTTAATCATGACATACAAAAATATATGGAACATAGTAATATCATTGTTTCTAGTAATAAATCTCTTAGTTTCTGCAATAGTTGTATCCTTGGCAAAAGCCATAGGCTACCTTACTCTAATAATCATAATAAATGTAAAGTTCCATTTGGACAAGTATATTGTGACTGTGGGGGAAGTCACATGTATGCTCTAAGCAAGGTTTTCTGTACTATGCTCTTTTTGTCGATGAATGGTCTGGCTTTTGCTAGTTCTATCCTCTAAAGAAGAAGTCAGATTTCTTTCAATACTTTGTTTTCTTTTGTGAAATGGTTGCTCGACAATTTGCTATGAAATTTCAGGTTCTGGTTTCTGATGGTGGTGGTGAGTTCGTTAATCATGCAATGTAGGAGTTTATGTTAGCAGAAGGTATTGTCCATCAACTTGCTTGTCCTCACACACATGCTCATGTTGGTTTGGTTGAAAGAAAGCATGTCATATTGTTGAATTTGGCTTGACCATGTTGTTTGACAGTGGTGTACCTACCTCCTTTTGGGTTGAAGATTTCTCCTCTACTGTTCATATTATAAATTGTCTGCCCTCTAAAAACAGAGAATACAAGTCTCCACTGGCTACTCTATATAACAAAACACCTAATTATGTGTCTCTAAGAAGTTTTGGTTGTCTCTTTTTTCCCTGCTTGCGTGATTACAATAAGCATAAGTTAGAACCAGGGTCCCTACCTTGTGTTTTTCTGGGATACAAATGATTCTTACAAAGGATATTGCTGTTTGCACATCTCCTCTGGGAGAATTTATTTTTCCCGACATGTTGTTTTCAATGAAGATGTGGTTCCCTACAAACATAGAGTGTCATCTCACATTCCTACTGGTGATTTATCTATTTTTTCTGAATTTCTTTCTGCTACTGATGATAATCCACCACCATCATCCACTTATAATATTGTGCACACTTTTCCTGAAGAGGACAACAATATTTCTAACTCGTCTTTTAGTTCTCCTAATGGCAATGTCTCTGCTGCTGCTCTGCCAAACAAGTCAGTCATATCTGAGTCAGCTAAAGAAATTACTGATAGCATTTCTCTGACCTCTGGTGAGAAGGCATGTGTTACTGACAATGGTGGGGAGATTTCTGCTGACTCCAGCATGCCCCTAACCACTGACATTGTCAATACTTTAGATCCTTCTGCTAATTCTGATGATAACACCACCTCGCCAAATCTGTTCATCAATCTGTCTTCTAACAATCCAGACTCTAGTCAGTCACATACTGAGCTACAGGTAGCAGCTTCCCCTAGATCTTCGATGCATATTCCATCTAGAAATACTCATCCTATGATTACACGTAGTAAAGCAATTGTCTATGGATCTTTTGTGCTTACTAGCCCTGGAATCACTCATCCTGGAAACACTCATCATATGATTAAACGTAGTAAAGCTAGTGTTCTCAAGTCTAATCCTAAATATGCTTTGAATGCTCAAGTTGCTCCTTCTCCTCCTACATCTGTTAAAGCTTCTTTGCAACATCCCGGATGGCTTGCTGCTATGATGTCTGAGCTGCAGGCTCTCCATACCAATCATACCTGGTCCCTTGTTCCTAAACCATCAAACACGAATATAATTGGATGCATATGGGTTTTAAAAACCAAACTCAAGGAGGATGGTTCTGTTGAGCGTCTTAAAGCGAGATTGATGGCCAAAGGTTTCATTCAGGAAGAGGGTGTGGACTATCTGGAGACATTCAGTCCAGTAGTTAAACTTGCCACTGTTCGTGTTGTACTTACTCTTATTGTTACCTTCAGATGGAAGATGATTCAAATTGATATTTGTAATGCCTTTCAAAATGGGGAACTAATAGAACCTGCTTATATGAGTCAGCCACCAGGTTTCGTAAGCAAAGAAGGATCTCACTTAGTGTGCAAGTTACATAAAGCTCTATACGGCTTAAAGAAAGCACCACGTGCCTAGTTTAATAGGCTCAGTGACTTTTTACTGATGTCCGGATTCATGTGTAGCTCTACTGATCCTTCCCTCTTTGTTTTCTGTCAAAACAAAGTCACTATTTATCTTCTGTTATATGTAGATGATATCATATTAATAGGGAATGACAATACTGCTCTAACTCAGTTTCAAGAAAGACTGAGCAATGAGTTCAACCTTCGACTCCTTGGACCTCTCAACTACTTCCTTGGCATTCAAGTTCTTCCTCGTCATAGTGGTATACTTCTGAGCCAAGAAAAATATGTTCTGGATATTCTCTCCCAGGCTCAACATCTTAATTGCAAACCTGCCTCAACTCCCATTCCCTCAAACTTTAACAAAACTCTTCAAGCTGATAACAATCCGTTACTTAGCAATGCTCATCACTACAAACGCCTTGTTGGTTGTTTACAGTATGTCACCATTACACGTCCTGACATTGCATATGCTGTTAACACAGCTTGTCAATTTCTCGCTGCTCCTACTGAAACTCATTTCATCTTAGTTAAAAGAATCCTTCGATATCTGAAAGGAACTGTTATGCTTGGGCTACATGTTACACCATCGCCTACTCTATCACTTCATGCCTTCAGTGATTCTGACTAGGCTGGCTGTCCTTCCACAAGAAGGTCAACTAGAGGCGTTTGTGTCTTCCTTGTCAGTACTTGTATATCTTGGAGTGCAAAGAAGCAGAGTACAGTGGCTCGGTCCAGTTGTGAGGCTGAGTATAGAGCCTTGGCTACTACTGCAGCAGAACTTACTTGGTTATCTTATCTTCTTCGCAATCTTGGATTTTCTATGCCTAGACCAGCAGTGTTGTACTGTGACAATGCTAGTGCACTGCATCTCACTGTGAATCCTATGTTTCATGCCAGGACCAAACACATAGAGATTGACTATCATTTCATTCGCGAGAAAGTTGCTCTTCGTCACATACTTACTGCTCATGTTCCTTCTGCACAACAAACAGCTGATATCTTTACAAAAGCTTTGTCCAAGGTCTTTCATCAGCTTCTGTGGCACAAACTTGGTCTGCGACACTCCATCCCAAGTTTGCAGGGGGGGTATTGGATGAGTTGGATACCTCGACTACGACCGTGTTCTGAATAACACGACCGTGTTTGGTTGAATTGGATACCACGACCGTGTTTTAGATAAAACGACCGTGTTGTTTGTAAGTCTGTTGGTGAAGTGCACATTTGGAATTAACCTGTGGAGTCGTGTGTGTGGCTACTGTATAAAGATGAGCTGGAGTTCGTATTTCATTGTAATGAGAATTGCTTCCCGCATTCTACTGACTCAAAATGCCTTCTCTTTCTCTCCGTTTCTCCTTTTCAATCTCAAGCACCGTCTTCCCTCTATAGCTTCCTCTCTTATCTGATCTAGGGTTTCATCTCACCTATCTACGTTTCCACTTTCTAACTTATAGAAGAAATAAAAAGGAATGGCGAAGAGTTTAATTGGGAAGAATTTTGTCAAGAATTATTCAATAAGTATTTTCCAAGTACATACTTAGATGAAAAGATCTCACAGTTTGAGAAAATTCGACAGGGAGACATATCAATAAATGAATATGATGTCAAGTTTATGGAACTTTTGTGATTTTGTCCTCAAATGGCTGCTACGGAGGAAGAAAAGATTCGAAGTTTTGAGAAGGGACTGAATGCTGAAATGTCTATTCCAACATCTGCCCTAGAAAGTAGAGAGAGGTTTGCCACATTTGTGGAGTCAATTTGAAGGATAGAAGGGTCTATGACAAAGAAACATGAGACAGGCCTTAAAAGGAAGTCTAAACAGTCATAGGAATAAGGAATTGGTGGTACTAAACAATCAAAGATTTCAGTAGTACCGACTCAACCACAATGTAGTGCACCCAAGCAGCAGTCACCTAAAAGGCTCCGATCTTACTATAGATGTGGACAGAGAGGACATCTGAGGTGGCAATGTCCAAAAAGAAAGTGATGAGGTGACCCAACAGACAAGACACTAGATAACTTGTGACAGGTAGACATGTTAAGATAAAACTTTCTATTTTGAAATATCCTCTACTCTCTACTATAATAAAGGTAGTGTTGTTTAGTTCATCTGTATAATCCTTTGAGGATATGAGGAAGAGATAAGTAGGATGAAAACTTGTGTTCAGTTTAATATTCTTTTCTATGTTTTGAAATTTCTCTTTCTTCATTAAGGAAAGGAAGAGATGAAAAAGGAACTTAGAGAAAATCTGAGATATTAAGTATATCAAATTTAAAGAAATGAAACCATAAAATAAAATAAATGCATACTCCCTAATTTCAGTTCTTGAATACCCTGGCTAGGTATTCATTTATTAAAGGCAAGGTAAGTATGACATACCTAGATTGTTATCTTTCTGATTACTCTGATCAAGTAATCAATCTGAAACAATCCAAAGAAGCCTAATCAAGAAGGAGATGTGGCATGAATATTTCTACCACATTCTAATTGATATACGAAGGAATTTTATTTAATTATAAATCAACTTATAAACAAAAAGAAGATGTTTAGTATAATGTATACCCTGGTCCTCAGACCTAGAGGTAACAGTTATCTGATAAGAGATAACAATGTTCAGTGATGAACTTAAGGTTTGAATACCCATATTTAGTATTCATGGTGATAATGATGCTGAGAGATAATGATATATAATCATCTTTTTGATTCCTATGCTAATAGCAAGGAACCTAGGATGAAACAAGAGTAAATGACTCATGAACAGTTGAAAATTTATACAATGACCAAAGAAAGATGAGGATGTGATGTGTTATCAACACATGTGTTAGATACCAAGGTAAGGAATTCTGGTATCTGAGAAATATCAGGCTATTTTATGATGGTTACGTGGAATGGTTAACTGTGGCATCAGTCCAGTTACCTAATGTAGTATGGACATCATATGTTAGGGGTTTATGCTTTGCATAAACATAACATTGATGAGAATGAATTATTTGAAGGAATAATTGTAAAATTATTGCAAGAAAATTTTATCAAATTAAATTAACAAATAACCTCTATCTAAAAAAGAAAAGTGTTACCTGACACAAAATTAACTCCAAAGTCAATAATAAAAGGACAGTGGAGTATGTGTCCTGTGTGTTTGATTCTATGAGAATTTTGTGTGGAAGAACTTTGTATTGATCAAAGTTCTATGGTGTCTCCATAACAATGAGATGTTATGTGGAGACTTGATGATATAACAAATGAATAATATATGTCTCCTTTTATCTGGGATTTTTGGGACGAAATCCTTGTTAGGGGTTTATAATTGTGATATCCCTAACCCTGGAAGTTTTGTTAAACAAGTTAATTAGATCCTTGATTTTATCTTTTGGAAAGTAATTAAGGCTCATGAGGAACTTATGTTTCAATTTTGGTCATGTTTGAATAATGTTGAAGCAATGCTTGCTTATTTTGGACTAAAGTGCAAATTACCCAAGTTGAGGGGTTAAATTGCAAATGTTACATGATAAAATGTTCCTCAAAGTGTTTGAGCATTATGAGAATGAAAATGATGCAGAGGTATGGCTTGTGGAAGCTGAGCACCAAGAAAGAGCTTATTAAGCAACGTTTATGCATTAAAACCTAGTTTTGGTGTAATGTGTAATTTACCCAAAACATAGGGTTCAATATGTGAAATACCACTTTTAGAGAGTCCCTAATGTTTCTTGGAATCATGTAGAGTAAATAAAATGAGAGGGGCATCTCATTTGTATCTCTTTGAAGGAGAGAGAATCTTGATATTAAAATAATCAAGATTTAAGCATAATTGAAATTCTAATTCAATTTAATGCAAAAATAATTATATTAATGGAAGTGACCTTCAACCAAAAATGTGTTGGTTGAAATCCTTATATGTGTAAGTCCTTGTGCCTTTCAAAGGCAACTAAATATTTAAAGGAAGTGGATATCTCACTCACATTATTAAAAGGAAAAGAATTATCCACTAACTTTAGGATATTATTATTATAAGGGTTAATGTGCTTAATTTGTTTTCCTTTAATTCATAGATAATTGAGAGGAATTAGAGGCAAGGAATATAGCCTCGTATCCAAGGAAGAGGAGGGGGCAAGTGGAAAGGAAATGGAGTAGTTATCTCCTACTTTCTCTCTCTTAAAATGAATTTTAATAAAAATGCATATAAGCTCATTTATCCATATCTTGAAAGGGGAATTTCGCCAAAGAGATGGCACCCAGATGGTAAAAGTACTGATGGTAAAAAAAAGGGGGAATTTCGAATCCACTTTCACTCTTTGCTTGCAAAACGACCAAGGGAGCTTAGGAGCTACAGGAGGACGACCCCCAACCTGTAGGTAAGCTCCATGATCTCTTTTCACCTTGATTTCATGATGGAAATCGAAAATCAATGCTTGATTTCTTCTTTTCTCCACTCAATCTTCAACTCTAGCCATTCGTCTCACTCAAAGACTTGAGGATGAGCTTGGGATAGTTGAAGGAGTTGCTTTCACCATTGAAAACTTGGATCATGTAGCTTTGAAGCTTCTTTGGCGGTGGGTGTTATAACTTGAGCCCTTGAATGTTATTATTGATTTCATATCTTCAACACATGTTGATTCCGTTATCATTCTCGGATTTCTTTTTGATTAATTGATGAAATCATTACCAAGATCAAAGAAAGTTTCAAAGGGTTGAAGCTTGATGATGATGACATCATCCTAAGAACACACCTCAAAAGAAAATTGGGTGAAAACGGTTTCAACAATATGGTCCAATCGGTTTCACCAAACCGTTTGGTGACCAAACAGTTTGCAAACTGTTTGGAGGTTTGGGTTCCAAACCGTTTGGAGTGGTTGACTGAATGGAGGGGGTTGACCATTTGAGGTGCATTTATGATGTGTTGAATAATGATCCAATAGATTTAATTGATTAGTTTCTAAAGGTTCCATGATTGGGTAATCTACCAATTCCAAACCCTAATCGGGTGAAGTGGTGAAAACCCTAATTGAATCCATTCGATTTCAAGACAAATTGGACCAAACGGTCTTGAGAGCGTTTGAGTCCAAACGGTCTTGAAACCATTTGGTATCAAACGGTCTCAGGACCGTTTGGAGGTCAAAAGATAAGGTGGAGTGTTTGGAGATTCAAGAGTCAATGATTGATGTACTTAGCTAGTTCAATTGTTGAAGATTTCAATGGTGCAAATCATGATCGATTGATTAATGGAAACCTTTAGGTGACCCTTTCGGTTTTGAGGCTGACTTGGACCAAACGGTCTTAAGACCATTTGAGTCCAAACAGTCTTGAAACCGTTTGGGGTCAAACGATCTCAGGACCGTTTGGAATCAAACAGTTTCAAAATCGTTTTGGTGTTGAAATGCCAAAACCGAATCGAGGTCAAAAGTGATCAAATCGTTTGGATATTTAAAGTGATGATTGATCCATTGATCCAATGGTTGATAATAATGATTATCAATTATAGGTACAAAGGTTGAAACCCTAAAGTACCTAGATGATCAATACGTTTAGAATGGTTAACCCTAAAAGCTTATGAAAGTAATGTCTCAATACACTATGTCAACCATAGTTGTATACATTTGTTTGAAACGTTGATGTAACCTAATCAAGTTGAGAGGATGATAGAAAGGAATTCATACATGAGTATTAATCATGAAGGATATGTGATTAGGGTATGATCCTTAGTAAAGAGATCATGAAACCCTAACTGAGTGGGTTAATAAGCCATAATCCTAAAATTAGGGCAATCCTGAGTGAAACCCTAATCTAGGGTAATGATGTAACCCTAATTAAGGGTGATGATATAAGGAACCCTAATATTGGATAATGGAAGATGAAACCCTAATTGAAATAAATAGTAAACCCTAATTATGGGTAGTTGAATGGAAACCCTAATTAGGATGAATAACAAACCCTAATTGTGGATAATTGAATTTAACCCTAATTGATGGTGATGCCATGTGAAACCCTATGTAATGGTATGATGAGGGGCCCTATTATAGGGTGAAAGTATGTGAAACTCTAATTTTGAGTCATAATACATGAAGCCCTAATCTTGGGCAATATGATGATAAAATAGTCGATAATGCCTTATAAAGGTGAAATATCTCAAATGGTTGCTCATAGGCAACCTTATAGTAAGCAATGCCTTAACTTGAAATGAGTCCATATCATTGAAGATAGATGGACCATTCTTGTGTGTGACCTATGCACTTTAAGGTAAAAGTGATAGGTTAGTGGATGAAAGTATTAAGATGGGAAATACCTTAATCCAAGATAAGTTGATAACTCAAGTAAGTTGGAAGTGATGAGGAAAGTGATACATCAGGATATGATAGATATCACTTTTAGCATTCCAGGGTTGATATACCTTGATGCACCTCAAATCCAATATACTTGGACGAGAACCACATGAAGTGTGTTATGTAATTGTTACAATGAAATGTAATGAGTTTGATATACTTTGATAAGTATAGGCTAATATACCTTGGGAATGGGGTTAAGTCAAACTAATGAGTATGATGTAATCATACCATGATAAGGATGAGAAATGAACTCATACCTTGTATTGATAATCATTTAATGATAAATGTTAAGAGTAATAAAAATGATTGAATACTAGAGATGTTAATGGATGCTCCTAGAGGTGTGGAGAAATATATTAAGGTTGATTTG
Source organism: Alisma plantago-aquatica (assembly GCA_963693085.1). Lineage (NCBI taxonomy): Eukaryota > Viridiplantae > Streptophyta > Magnoliopsida > Alismatales > Alismataceae > Alisma > Alisma plantago-aquatica. The sequence goes on from OY856415.1 coordinate 617,885,527, forward strand.
ATAAATATGAAATCATAATTAATGTGAGATGGGAAACCCTAACCCTACAATTGGGTAATGGGACATGAGAATCCCTAATGTGACGTGAATAGTAAGCCCTAACCCTACTGAGGGAATAGTGGTGTTACTATTGTATTACATGAGGTAATATGTTATTGTTGCCTAGTGAGAGGTGACAAGATGTGTAATGGCCTTGTGAGCTATATGATTAGATGTTGCCTAGTTAGAGGTGACAAGATGCATTATGGGCCTTATGAGCCATGAGAACAATTGTGGCATAGTAAGAGGTACCAAGATGATTATAAAATTTTATTGTAAGAAATGATAATGTTTTAATAAACTTAATAGAAGGAACAATTGTATTCAATAAAGAATGAGAAAAGCTATGAAGGCTAACCTCAGGATTGGTTAAAGCCCAATACCTGGCAGAGGCATGAAGCCTATAATCAGGAGTGGTTAGAGTCCACTACCTGGTTGTGTAATCAGGATTGGTTAAAGCCCAATACTTGGCAGAGGCATAAAGCCTGTAACCAGGAGTGGTTAGAGTCCACTGTCTGGCTGTGTAATTAGGATTGGTTAAAGCCCAATACCTGGCAGAGGCATGAAGCGTATAATCAGGAGTGGTTAGAGTCCACTACCTGGCTGTGTTATCAGGATTGATTAAAGTCCAATACCTGGCAAAGGCATGAAGCCTGTAATCAGGATTGGTTAAAGTCCAATACATGGCAGAGGGATGAAGCCTGTAATCAGGATTGGTTAAAGTCCAATGCCTGGCTGTGTAATCAGGATTGGTTAGAGTCCAATGCCTGGTTGTGTAATCAGGATTGGTTAGAGTCCAATGCCTGGCTGTGTAATCAGGATTGGTTAGAGTCCAATGTCTGGCTGTGTATTGAGGATTGGTTAGAGTCCAATGTCTGGTTGTGTAATCAAGATTGGTTAAAGTCCAATGCCTGGTTGTGTAATCAGGGTTGGTTAAAGTCCAATGCTTGGCTGTGTAATCAGGATTGGTAGTGTCGAATGCATGGCGGTGTAATCAGGTTTGGAAGAGTCAAATACCTGGTAGAGGCTCAATGCCTGTAATGATGACACATGATTGGTAATAACCCAATGCCTGTAATGATGACACAGGATTGGTAATAACCCAATGCATGTAGTGATGACACAAGATTGGTAATAACCCAATGCATGTATTAATGATATATGAGTGCATGGTAGATATAATCCCATATATGTTTAGCAGATTGGCTAAGGCCAAACAAATTGAAACAAGAATGTCTCATGGGTGACATATCAAGATAATGAGTGTCACAAGAGAAGTTTGACATGATGGTATAATATGATGGATAAATGGTATACATGTTCTTCCTATTCCTTATTAAGAGAATAGATGATCTATTGTTCTATCATAAATAGTTGTAATGCTTTAAAAGATGAGAATGCTTTAAACTGCTTATCCTCTGCCCAATTTTATATTATTAAACTGTAATAATAATGTTTTTGGCGGAGAGTTATATCTCTCGCTGGGGTAATTACGATTGTCTCACCCCCATGGGATCCAACATTTTTTTTAGGTGGACAAGAATGGAGGAGACTGAGAATATCTTGCAGAGGAAGAACGTCAGCAACAACAGTGACAACAGTGACAGCTCAGGTTGAGTGTACTGTCTGTCGTGTCTTGTAGATAGAAGTCCTATGTGTCATTTCTGTACTCTCAGGTCCTCGGAGTTAGTAACTAGTGTTTTTAATAAATCAATCTGAGATTTTGTCTTGATGCCTTGAGGTTCTTATGATGTCTGTGTTTAGTTGTTAACAAAGCAGATGATGTTAGTAATCCTAAAGAAGGAATGGTACAGAATATGTACTCATGATCCAGGATGTAAATTAAATACATTTGTTCTTGATAAAAGAGTTTTCCTATGTATGGATCTCTTTGCAAACGGTTTAATTTTTTTAGTGATTTTTAGTAATCCGCTGTTAACGAACGCTTCCGCTTAAGTAAATCATGTTTTTATGAGTTGGATGTCACACTTAGAGTAACAAATGTGACTCTCTTTACAATTTATTTTTAGGTATAATTTGAAAATGAAAAGAAATAGTAGTATCTTTTTGCAATTTTAGTAATGTGGAAACAAATATCATAGTTGTTATGAAGGAAAGAATCTAGACATTGGGATATGTGTCCTATGAGCATGTAAAGATTTTTTTTCTCTTTGTTATGATATTGTTAGGCTATGATATACATAATCTTGGATTTTAGATGGACAAAGACATCTCTCTATCAAATGAGGTCTTAGGTGTTATAAAAAGTTCAGAGAATGGAGTACTCCAACTTCCATCATTATCGACTGTCTATCAATAGAAGATGTTGCCTTGGTCAGTTGGTTACATAGTCAAAGTCCTTTTTTATATCTTCTTGCCTTTATCTTATAAGGAATTTTGACAGAATCAGATGTCTCTTTCTCCAACATACTCATAGATGGGGTTGATGATAAAGACCCATATCTCTTATAACCCCACTTTAGTCATCCAAACACAACTTCTCCCTTTCAACCAAAGTTTTGAAGGAGGGATGTTGAGCCCAGACCTACCCAGGCATCCATGTCCAGACATGTGGTTTGTTGACGGACTAGGGAATAATCGTTGGAGGGGAAAAGGGAATGTGTTGATACAGGAACCAAACTTAACCCAATTAGTCTGCTACAACTCTTTGATTAGGTCTATGATGATGAGGTTGGTGAATGATATCCATGTCCTTGTTGCATGTTCACGTGATAAATAGAGGTGACAGTGGCATTTCCATGATCATGATGCATATTGTTTCCCCAATGAAGCACTTTGTCGACAAGCAGCAAAGGTGCCACTTTGGTCGTGTGAATATAGGTTGCTAGGATTAGACCATGATGCATACAGGGATCATGGTCATGGAGTTTTTGAAATCTGAAGAAGCGAACAAAGCCTACCAAAGTTGCCTCCACTAGTGCCCAGTTGCATGAGGTAAACATGTTGGATGGGAAGATGCAGATCTGGGGTTGCATTGAGAAGGAACTCACCCCAATATGCCATCACCAAAGAGAAATTCTTACGGAAGCACAAGTATGAAATGTGAAAATAGACCATCTCACAGAACTCTTCAATAATATCCTCAATAGAGGGAACTCTCAAATTTAGAGGGTAGAACTAGGGGGCAAGATTGATTCAAATCTGGGACCTACAAGTGTTGACATGGTACAACAGGAGGTCTATGTTCCTCTTACACATATGAGGCATCATAACATGCAGTATGAAAAAGAGGTGTGACCTCTCCTCAGGTCCACGGATCCTAAGTTAAGTATATCCTCTATGTGACCCACCTAGGAAGCCCACAACCATGTAGCATTTTTAGATATGTCAAGAAATATATTTATCTTACAACATATGTTGAAAATGCATCCTATGTTAGAAAGATACAATCCATGTATGAACTTCGATCATGTTTTTCGAGATCTAGAAAATGGGATAGATTACACAACTCAGTTGGGATTAGTTTTCATGATGTTTTAGACTTAGTTGGATTAGAATTTAGAAACTTAATCAAGAAACTTGGGGCTCTTATTTTAGGTTAATTAAGACGATCAACAAATCTCTTGGGATATTTCCTTGTATTGCATTAGGTAAGTGGTTCATGTTCATGAATATTCATATTTATCAATATATTTTCAAGTTTTAAATAAGAATTTCATGATTTATATGATTAGTGTTCTAAGATGTTAAGTTCATATATGCAACTAAAATTTTCATACCTTCAGGGCTATATCAATGCATGTGCTTAAGGTTTCAAGTAGATATATGATATTAAGATTTTTTATACTGATTAAAATCTAAAAATTTAGTATACTAGAAGATTATAAGATTTTAATGTATTAAGTTTTGATTAAGTTTGCAAGATAACATTTTATTATGATTCATGTTTTAATATTTAAGATTTAAGCTCATGTTAAGATTATGCCATAATAATACATTAATATTCATGTTAAGATTAGATTTAAAAAGATAAAATGAGATATCTGAGTTAGACCTAGCCCATAGTGCAAGTCAACTCAAGAGACATGACACAAGCCATGTGTGCAAGTCATGTGGCCCATTCACCCTATTGGAAGACAATATAAGAGAGATGTGTCCCAGGTCGTACATGTATGTAACACCCCTGACCTGGGTTTTGGGATAACCCTAGAATCTTTGCCTAATTAAGTTGTTTAGAACCTTGTCTTGATCTTTTAAAAAGTAATTAAGACTTGAGGAGAGTTTATTTCTCAATTTTTAACTTATTTACAAATTGTTTGTACTTTATATGATAACTTTGGTAAAGATTGCAATTTACTTAAATAAGACGTTTATGTGATAACTTGACTTTTTACTCTCCTCTATTGTACTATTTCTCTCTCACAAAGTGACCTTCCTACTCATTTTGATATCAATTTCATATTTTGAGTGTTACAACACTCTATTTTTTGGTCACTCAATAGTGAATTTTGCAATGTGTGACGTTAAATCACATTTTGGAACATGTACCATAGCTTTACATGTCATCTTTTTTGAGATGTATTAAACCTCTTTGATAGAATATTCTTGATCTAAAATATATACCAAATTATAGATCTCACAACAACAAATCCGATGACATAAACATTATTTGAATAAAATCCATGAGCTAAAAATTATGCCAATTTGAAATGTTGTCCTTTTTCCTTGATTTGTTTGCCCTTGTTCGGCCTGGAATTTGTGCGGGGCATGACCCAATTGGTGGGGGCACCCCCTCTATTTTTCTAGTGTGGGTTTGGACCTATTCTGGCCATTAGATGCATCCCCTCATATTGATCTCAAAGATCCAACTATTTTTAAGTTGTCCCCTTCCTCTTCAGGAAACAAACGAGGGGCTGGGAGAAGCTTCTCCAACCTCCTCCCAGTTTGGGTAATGGATGAAAATCAAAGAGTTAACAACTCTAACTCACCCCTCTTTTAAACCCACCTTCTCTATCCCTAGTCCCTCTTCTTCTTTCCTTCTCATTTCCATTAGTTCTGCAAAATGGCCGGTTCCCTGCATCCTCTTTTTCCGTCGATGCCAACTGAGTCGTTGGGTGTTTGCACACCAACGCCGTCCAGAAGAAGGCACCATGGAGGAGCTTGTAGAGAATGGAGGCACACCTTAAGGGCATGTTTGGTTCAAGTGAAAGGATTTGAACGGGTTGAGAAGATGGATAGCATAGGCATGTATAGGTGGAGTATGGAACATTGGCTATCCAATCTCATGTTTGGGTGTGAGTTAGGATGGGATTTGTTGGCTGTGAATCTTGTCGACGAGAATGGCTTTTTTTGTCAGTGGGCAATGGATAGCGGCCTAAGGGCTGATGACGAGGAGGATGTTGCCATTGTGAGAGGGGTAGCGAGCCTAGCTGGCTGACGACGAGGTTGGCAATGAAGAGGACAGTGTCATATGTGAGGAAATCAAGGGCAACATTTGTGCCGTGAAGATGAAGGTTTCTATGCATGAAGAACCAGTGATTACAGAGAAGGCTTCTGTAGGTGAAGTAGTCGGAGGACACGACCACTACAGAGAGTTCGTGAATGATTGAGGAGCGGCTAGAGGATGGCGGCCGTTATGATGGAGGGAACTGTTGTGGATGACGAAGATGGAGGACCACACTCTATTCGTGTGTGACGGTGTCGACAATTTTGGGAAATTGATTGAAGGGTCGTGGGTTATATCTCGCTTAATACCAGGGGGGTGCCCGAACTGGAAAGTCCCACTTGTCTAGGACTTGAGTCCAGCCCAACTCCCATGCTAACGTTGTATTTGTGCATCCAAACATGAGTTTCAGTTATCAATGGGACTCAGAGTCCTATCCTTGATAGGATCCTTTGAACCAAACATGTCGTAAGAGTTCGACCATCCTGGTGTATTTACTCCCGAGCGGCGACAGCATTGAGGTCACCAGAGTAGCAAGGGGAATGATCCCCTGTTCCTCCTCTATTCCAGTGCTGGGAACATGGGGACCATATGAAAGGGGCGACCACACAACCTGGGACAAGAGGAGTGGTTGGACAAGATGTCTGCATTGGAGAGTAGACTTTGACCACATACAGTAGCAATGTGGAAGGATGGGGAGCAAGTGAGAGTGATCCCCAGTCGCTTGCAGATTCCCTTGGCACCACGTGGCGACGGCCGATTGGCCAAGAAGGTAATATCATGAAGAAAATTCTTCTTTTCCCCTCAAATCTTACAAAACCATAATAATTGCATCCTAAGTCCAAATATGACCAAATTATATATCAAATGGATCAGCTCAAAAACATCTACAACTTGGGAATACTCTCAGACCCTCCTTTTTGGCTCTAGATGTGACATTTGACTACTTTAACTATGTTTAATGCATGTTTATGATTGAAGCTTGAAACTTTGATGCATCTCTACCCTCTTAACTATGAAATTGGTAACGTTTTTCCTTGTTTCGTATATTGAGAATCCTAACCACCCTTCTTGCTTAATGATGGACTATAATGCTCTCATGTGACATGTTTGGAATGCAAATGATGAAGTTTGCCCTAGATTGATAATCATGCTTCTACAGACATCAATAACCACCCTAACTTGAAGACCAGTAACTTTGTTCTCATACATGACACTCTTATCAGCCCCTCATCTCCCTCATTGATAGTTTGTCTATATGACTTTATATGCATGATTATGAACCCCTTATGGTGAGGCATGGTCATACCTTAAGTCAATTGTGGAACCTTGGTATTCTATTATATCAATCCCCTTTTATACTTGAAATCAGTAGTATGTGATGGGTTTGTGACGTAATGGCCATGCCCAAAGCCTTTGATGACATAGTGATGTATGTGATCTCTCTTTGGCCTTTATATCAAGTTATGGCTTGTCTTGTCATTCTTGTACCCTAATGGTGTTATGGACTTTCACATCATGTCCTACATCTTAAATGTGAATATGATCCATCTTTATGAACCCTTTGAAGTGGATGTCCCACCTATCGTGTGTGTTGGACCCTAGTGATGTAAGCTTGGTAAGTTGGGTTATGGATGTAAGTGGATATATTGGTACAACTTGGACCATGATACCTAAACCTTGGGGACATCCAACTAGTCTTAAATATGATTCATATGTCTATACCTTGCTGACCCAAGTTACCTCTTATGCGTGGACCTTTTGACTTGATGATCTATGACCCTTCTTGGCCTATTTTGAGTCTTATGACCAAGTATTGTACATAGGTGACATGAATCTTCTGATGCTCACACAATATGCATGGAACCTTAGAATGACATGAAACTTGAACCCCACCTTCATGATGACCTATAAATCAATACAAGATCATTAAATGAACTTATAAGAAAATTGGAGCCTAACTTGGCCAAAACCCTAAAATGAAGCTAGTTAAGGGTTAATGATGAGAATCTAATGCATGTATATGACCTTGTTGTTAACCAGATGTTACTTATGGCTAGATGGTCAAGGATAAGTTCAGTTATGAAATCTCTAAAATTAGGTACACCTTTAAATAATTATATGACTATGGATTTCTTGCTTAAAATGTGATACATATGTATGCTTGTTTACTTGCTCAAATATTTCCATGTAGTATTCTAGTATGTACTCGATGTTTGTCTCGTATCATGGTCTTATAACTTGCAAACCTAATATAGAAACTCAATTATACAATTTTTAAATAGGGTTAGCTCTTGGCAATGGCCTCGAGTTCCCTCACATATAGAAGGGTTAGCTAATCTTGAGTACCCTTACGGATCCTTCCAATAGGAAGTTTATCAAAGGCCTTATGAATACATAATATGATGGTATAATTGGAGTAAAATGACATAAAACATGGGCTCTCATTTTGCTAAGAACTTAACATGTTATTTTCTTGCTCATTCACTTATGAAAATATTCTCAAATTATGTAAAACTTATGTATATGTATCTTTTAGCCCTATACTCGGCACCTCGTGTGCTTGACCCGCCTTGTGTCACATATTTTTATAGGTTCAGAGATAACTAGCAGTTGATGGGCTTGGTGAGACTGGTGTACTTGTTGTAGATCCATAGTGTACATGAGCAAACTGGTAAAAATGTACTCTTGAACATGTAATTGAAATCTTGTAATAAATAATGTTTTTTAATATATCTTATTGAATGTTGAGACTATGATTGGTGCCTTTGGCTTGTTATATGTTCATGTACGCTAAGCATTTCATGCTTCCACATCTTGTCTTTTCTATTCATTTGGTTCATGGGACTGGGATTCTGGTTCCCTGACAGTTTATGTGCGAAGTATTACCTCTAGAGTTTTCCTTCTCTCTCTTAGCATCATCTAGAGGAGAGAGAAAGAAGGGGGTATTTGTTTGAATCTTGGTTGAATGATATCACTCATTTTGGTGAAAGAACCAAAGAAGTGTTGAGTGTTTTGAACCCTAGATGAGGTTGTGTCAAGCTATGAAGTTTATATGGGAGTGCATATCTACTTGGAAGCCATAGAGGAGGTCCCATATCAGTTTGGTAACCTTTGAAAGTACTCATCTTGGGCTAAGAACCTTAAGTAGGTGAAGCCTATCTGTTTACATGTTCCTTGCAAAAGTTGTATCGATTTGCACATAAAGTAATATTGGATTGTGATATCCTGTCATGCAAGATACCCAATGGCCGATATCTTATCTTTGGATTATCTTCAAGAGTTTTGCATGTAAATATAATTATGGATGCATGAAGTCATCATGTAGGGACATGTGCCACCCATGTACATATGGTGATGATACCTTACACATACTCTCTTTCATGAGCCTCAACTATATATACCCCTCTTTTCACTTCCTAGTAAACCTTTCAACTCCTTTACCATCTCTTGCTTGGTGGATTACTATAGGAGCTCAAGGAGCAAGGGGAAGGCTGAGTAAATTGTCCAAGGTAAACCGATGATCATCTTCAGCCTTAGAAATACTATGCTTCTTGGATCATGATTCTTTTCTTTCCTTCCTTCTTCACCAAGTTCCTTACTATGATATTTGCTTTCATATAGAAGTGTTTTGATCAAGTCTTAGACCTTTGATAAGTCATCTTCAACCTTGGGAACATATAGATTTGGAGCTTGAAGTTCTCGTGTTGATCTTGAGGTGGGCTATATAACTTAAACTCAACTTTATTATTATTCACCTTCTATCATGCAATACTTGGTGATTCCATTTCTACTTCATTTTTTCTTGTTTGAATAATGGTTCTATGATCCCTAATGGATATTTGGGGCTGTTGTCCAAGAACTAGAGTAGCAATGGATGAAGGTTTGGAGCTTGAAGAAAATGGGAAAATGATATGCACAAACCGATATCAATTTGGTGGAAACCCTAACCTGATATAAGGATAATTGAATGAAAAAAGATACATATGGATTCAGTTTGTTACATATGTAGGACTACTGTCCTAGTAGTAGTCTAACATGTCACCCAAGGCTTAAAAATAAGATAGACTGATACCTTGAAAATACTTAAGTAAACATATACTTGCATTCTAATATGGAGGCCCACATGGCAAACATTAGCCCTAATCTGATATACTCATAAGTCAATATTCCTCCAGTCTGACACAAGTGTGATGGGAAAAACACTTAGCCTGACACATCTTGTGAAAGTGTGAGTAACACATTCCTTGAGGTCTTGGCTGACATACCAAGTAGTGGTGAGGTCAATAGGTGAAAGAAACTAAGGTGTTGAATAGGGTTCACCCGATTCAACCAAAAACCCTAGAGGCCTATACCCCATAGTGAGCAATGTCCAATAAATAAAGGGATAGCTTGGTTGATACTCTAGGTGATAGAGTGTCTGATACCCTAATTGATGGTGTGTCTGACACACTAGATGATTGATTGGGTGATACATAATATGATAGCGTGGTTGACACACAAGAATACTCTATGGCCGATATACCTCAATCACCTTACAACTGATATTAGCCTAAGCACCATTAAACCAATATCTTTTTGAGGTGTCATGGCCAACACAAATGAAGAGTTTGATGGCCAATACATGTACCTTGGCTGACACAAGTAGTTGTTTCTAGACCGACACAAGTGAATGTGTCTAGGCCAACACAAAGATTAGAGTGAAGTCCAATACACCTTGATGAGTATAGGTTGATACACCTTGATGAGTGTAGGTTGATACACCTTGAATATAATCAATGGATACACTATGAAGTAATGAAAAGGATACACTTTACTAATTGTAGGCTGATAAACTCTAAATAGGATTAAATCAATGTAATAAGTATTTTGATGACAGTATCCTAGTAAGGATGAGAGAGAAACTTGTACTACTCATATGAGAAAAGTAATACTTCATGTTGATAATCGATTTATGATATTTGATTAAGTATGCTTTACCACTTATGGTAATAATATATCCCTTAAGATGGGAATTAGGCTTTGTTTGATAATTATGAACTTGAAAACCCTAAATCAGCTGCAAAGCAAAACCCTAACCCTAATTATAGGAGGGTTGCAAATTGAATGATTCTCTTTATGGCATGGATGTGATATTTAGTTGATATTGCAATTGCTATGAAATCCTAACCATGTAGGTGTTACAAAATGATGAGCATAGCCAGGTATGAGCTATGATGATTTAGCATAATATAGATTATAGAAGGCCTTTTGAGCAAAGTGATATACTTATGCAACAAGTATTATATATATGGGTCTGATGACTTGGAAATGATTTTTGTCTGGTAAAAGGTGACACTATTCAATAATGAACTGAGGGTTTGATACCCAAACATGTGATCATGATAATGAAAATATTAAAGGGATGATATTATCAAAAAGTGTTTAGGGGATTGAGATCTCAGGATGAATGAAACAAGATATGTTCCAATTAATACAATATTTCTTGAAAAATATGATACACCTTTGTATGTAGCATTTACCTATACTTCATGCTTCTAACTTGATTGATGCTAAAAGATCTAGTAATGCACTTAACCTATCAAGTGAACTAAAAATATAGTTGCCCTGGCCATAGATCCATTCAGTGTTAGGATTTGCTGAATGGTAAAATGAGTTTTACTCAGAGTGTATATTATTGAATTTGTGGGGTGCAAGTTGAGGTATCTCCTTGTATCCTTAACTAACAAGATTGGCTACAGGCCATACCCTGAATATTAGAATTGACTTCGGTTCATACCCTAACAAGAATGTGTTTGTATCGTGACTCAATAAACAATCAAGATTGGTTGCGGACCACACCCTGATATATTTAGGATTGACTACGGGTCATACCCTGATCAGGGAATAGCTATGGGTTGTATTTCTATAGCGATGAGCCTATATACCTAGGCTAGCTAATTGTAGTTTGACTCATAATGTCACTGTCAATAATCTCGTATTGCCGAGAAAGGAGAGGTTGTGGAGTCTGGATCTTCCATGGACCTTGTATAACACTGATGCTACTTAGCAGTGGTTAGTTAGATCATGAGTGGTAGACCTCATCTCTTCAGGGCATAAGATTGATTGTTAAAAGATGTAATCATCCATGTAGCATATTTTCTCAAGGATCAAATATAGAAACATTGAATGAGGCTGCAATTACTTTTACATGTCTTAGTGATAAATATTATACATATTCTTCACATTACTTTTAAAAATGATTAGATGATCTATTGCTCAGACATAGTTAATGGAACTACTTAAGTGATAAAGATTTCTCTACTCTACATATAATCAGTAGTTATACGTGTTTAATTCAATAAAGGTTTCTTCTTCTCTCTTTCATAAGATTTATCTATGATAATAATATTGTTGGAAGAGAGTTATATCTCCCGTTGAGATATGGATCTCACACCATGGGTTCCACAACTTTTTAGGTGGAGGTGTACAAGAAAGTAGAGATTGTACAATAGATGGCATGCAGTAGTAGCAAGGACAGTAGTAACAACTCAAGTTGAATGTGTTGTTATGTGTCTTGTAGATATTGAGTCCTATGTGTCATCCCTAAACTCTTAGGTCCTTTGGGAGATAGTGTACATACAGTTTTATTGTCGGTTTGAGATTTTTGCTAGTACGCCTCAATGCATAATGTTGCTTTTGTAAATGTTTTAGTAAAGCAATTGTTATCTCATATCCTTACAAGGTGATGGAACAATGTATGTATAAAGTTAACCATGATGTATATATGGTTTGGTTCTTTCTATAAAGAGTTTCCTGGTAGTGTATCTCTTGGCAAAAAAAGGTTTTACATTTTTAGTGATTTTCTATAATCTATTGTTAATGATTATTTCTACGTAGTTTTGTGTAATTATGTTGTCTGTTTGATATTGGTCATCATAATGTAGGTCATGAAGCCTAGGACCTTAGTGTAATCCAATCCAAATGTATAACTCGGGCCCATAGTACATGTTTTGTGACACATGTACCTTAGCACATGTAATGTACCAGAATATAGGTTTCCAAAGATAGAAAAGTAAAAAGACAAGAATTATGTTAAAGAAAGAAGAGATATTTACTTTTTGAATATATGATACTTAAACTATTTTAGATACTTTGTATTTCATGTTTATTTGATATCTAATAATACTTTGGCTAATTGGATTTTGTTCAATATGATTCATGTTTTCAGATGATCAAATTTCAAATATTTGAGATTTATATGATTTTAACATACTTAGTATTTGTATATTTTGTTTACTTTATTTTCCCAAGCCTTTAGAATCAGATTTTATAAATTTGATATATAAATTTAGTCATCCTATTAAATAGAATAGGTTTATGGTTTATCTAGACAATAAGAACACCAGATATTAGATTCAGAATCAAATTTAGTTCAATATAAAGAATACATATACAAATTCAGAGATGATAGATTATCACAGATAAGAAATTAAGGACGTAGATAGAAATACAACATCAGATTATTAACTTAGTACAATATAAGATGAGTTCTCACAAAATATTCTTGAGAAGATTCACAAGTAACTAAAGGTGTCAACAAAGGGCATGTAGTGCCAACAGAGAGTGTGTTTCACCATGGAGGACACTTAGGTGTCAACAGATGGCATGTTGTTCCAATAGAGGGTGCATTGCACCACAAATGACCCTTTGATGTCACAAAGGAAGACTTATTATATAATAGTGTCAAAATATCAAATAAAAGTCAAAAAATAAGATGACTTAATTTGACGAGAGTGCAAAACTTTCATATTTTAGTTTTATCCTTTCAATTCCTAGTTTTGTCTTATCAAGTATGGTATATACATGTTTCAATGTTAGAATAGTCAAGCCACATACTCTAATAACCATTTTCCAATGTATGGATGGGGACGAGATGTCCTTAGGAGAGCAGTAGGAGAAGAGTAGGTCCTAGAGACTCAGAGCACAAGGATATAGCAGGATAATATTTTGTGGGGTTCCAACTATAAGATGATCCTCGTGCTTATAGATTTTGGCATATGTTTCCATGTTTACAACTTTGGGTAGAGGCTTTGTCTCAAAATGTTAAATGAGTTCTCCATGTGATAGTATTTATGTTTCCTTTTCTAAGAAAAATGATGAGAATGTTACCGTATAAAATTTGTGTGATTGATTATATAGTTGGTATGAGTTCTAATTTTATGTAGTGCCCCTTAAGTGCACAAGTTATGGATAACTCTATGTTTCTTCAGATATAAGCATGACTGTTCATAGGGAGGGCATTACACAATGGTATCAGAGCAACATTATAGATGGACACCGAATGAATTCTTATGTTATTACTTTAGATTACCCCATGAAAAACCAAGTGAGAGTAGACTACAACGGTAAAAAATATAACCAGTAGACCTGGTTATAGAAGAAGTATGTGAAATTATACTAGAAGCCAAAGTGGAGGTCTATACAGATGACATAAGTTTAGACGAGTACTACGGTAATGTGCCTAGATGATTTTGACTTTCAACTTAACTCTAGAATTGTGTATAGCATGCTCTCTCTTTTTCCCACATGTTTGTGGTATGGGACACAAGCTTAAGGGCATTTGTAGGGAGAATGTTATGTGCATAATATCATGCTTTTCTCACCCTTTTGAGTGCATGTTATATGGGACATGTGCACTAGGGAGGTGCTCATTTAAGTTTCATAAAACATGTAATATCTAGATATATGACCAACTGACATGTATCCAAAGGTGAAAAAGAAAAGGATTTGATATTAAAAGTTTGAGGCATATATTCAACAAAACATAATTAGATACATACTAAGACCAAGAATGTGCCCAAGGGTAGACAATTTGACAAAGTTGTGTTTCATCTAAAGTGGAACGAAACCACTAGTTTAGATACCTGCAAAAAGAAACAAACTAGGTTAATTGCTATGTGAGATGATGAGGATGATGGGAGATAGATTTTAAGCATCATTACTACTATATCCACATGTTAGTTAGATTTAGATGGTTAATCATGAGAAGGCTACACTTTGGGCATGCGAATGAGTCTTCAAGATGGTATTAGAGAGTTAGTTCACACAAAATATGTGAAACCCTAAGGTGGGTAAACCATCCAAATTTTGAGGAAGAATTTTATCAGGTGGGTAGAATTGTGACATATGTATTTTTGAGGGTTCTATAACTTTAAAATGTAAACATGGTAAATACAACTAGTAGGTCTCGGGTCCTCAAATGCCTTACCATATTATGAGATCTTCTAGTCAATATGTAAGTTATGAATAACTTAGTCTTTTGAAGTGCTTTTAAGTGACTATAGGACTCCTATGCAATTACATTGAATATGAGGTCAAGAGAAATGTTGAATTTGTGTTTGTACTTGGTTTAGAGTTAAGTCTAACAATGAAAATTATATGGCTTAGGTTTCATGTTTCCAAAAGCCTTGTAGTTGGAGATATAAGTTTGTGAAGATGAAGAAGAGAAGCATGTAAAGATCAAAATACATAGAGAAGACACACTATTTTGATGGTTATAACAATAATTAGAATAATGGATGTGACTATCTTCACAATTATTTTAGGTATAATTTAAAAACCAAAAGAAATAGTAGTATATTCTCACAAGTTTGGTAATGTGGAAATGGATACCGCAAATGCTAGGAAGGAAATAGTCTGGACATTGGGATATGTATGCTACAAGCATGTAAAGTAATATTTTTGCAGTCTTCTATGATATGTTAGGTTAAGATGAACATAATCTTGGATTTTAGAGGGAGAAGGGTATCACTCTATCAAGTCAGGACTTAGTTGTTAATATTCTATGATAGTGGAGAATTACAACTTTAATGATTATCAATTGTTGGTTGGGAGAACTATATAAATAGAAGATGTTGCCTTGATGAGTTGGTTACATAGTCAAAGTCCATTTTTATCTCTTCTTGCCTTTGTGTTCTGAGGAGTTATGATAGAATCGGATGTCTCCAATGATCACCAACATACTCATAGACAAGGCTTATGATAACGACACACATCTCTTATACCCTCAATATAGTCATCCAAACACAACTCCTCACCATCAAGTGACGTTCCAAAGGAGGTCGGTTGTGCCCAGACCAACCCAAGCATTTATGACCAGGCATGTGATTCAGTTACAGAGTGGGGAAGAATACTTGGTGGGGAAAAGGGAATATAATGATATAGGAGCCAAACTCAACCCAACGAGTTTGCTACAAGTCTCCGATTAGGTCTATGAGGATGTGGTTGTTTGATGATCTCCCTATCCTTGTTGTGTGTTCTCATGAAAAATAGAAGTGATGATGGAAATCACACCATCATGATGCATATTTCATACCCAATGAAGCGCTTTGCCACCAGCAACAAAGACACCACTTTGGATGAGCAAACAAAGGTCGTTTGGATTAGACTATAACACATATTGGTACTGTTGTCATTGAGTTTTTTAAATCTAAAGAAGAGATTGTAGCCTACCAAAGTTGCCTCCATCAGTTCTCAATTGCATGAGGTAAACTTAGGTAGATGGAGAATGCATATTTGGGATCACATCTAGAAGGAACTCCACCTGATATGCCATCACCAAAGAGAGATGCTTGCGACAGCACAAGTTTGACATGTGATAGTAGACCATCTCACACAACTCTTACATGAGAATCCAAATGGAGGAACCTCTCATATTTGTAGGGTAGAACTAGGGGAAAGATCCATTTGGCTCGGGGACCTAGCATCGCCGACATGATAGAATGAGAGGTATGTGTTCCTCACACGCATCTAAGGCATCACGACTTGAAATCTAAGAAAGAGGATAGAACTCTCCTCATGATCATAGATCCTAAGTTAAGTGGGTCCTCCATGTGACCCACCTAGGAAGCCCATAGCTAGGTAACATTTTAGATATGACAAGAAAGGGATTTTTTTTACCCTATTTCTTGAAAATGCATCCTGTGTCAGAAAGATATGAACCATATATGAGCTCTAGTCATTTTTTAGGATATCTAGATGACAGTATAGATTACACAACATAGTTTGGATTGGTTTTCATGAAGTTTTAGATTATGATTAGGATTTAGAAACTTAATCATGAAACTATGAGTTATTATTTTAGGTTAATTAAGAGATTGTAAGATCGATAAATCTATTGGAAGATTTCCTCCTATTACATTAGGTAAGTGGTTCAAGCTCTTGAGTATTCATATTTATTAATCTTAGTATATTTACTGGTTTTAAATAAGACTTTTATGATTTATGTGATTAGTGCTCTAAGATGTTAAGTTCATATATGAAATTAAGACTTTTGTACCTTCACTGCTATTTCACTACATGTGCTTAAGATCTCAAGTAGAGATATTTTATTACAATTCCTTATGATGATTAAGATCTAAGAATTTAATACGTGAGAAGATTATAAATTTGAATGTATTAAATCATGATTAAGTTTGTAATTTTTTTTATTGTGATTCATGTTTTAACATTTAAGATTTAAGCTCATGTTAAGACCATGAGATAAGAATGCATTAGGATTCATTTTTGATCATATATAATAATATGAAATGAGACTATGGAGTTATACTTAGGCCCTTAGTGCAGGTCAACACAAGAGACATGACCCAGTCCTTGTGTGCAAGTCATGTGACCCAGGCACCCTAGTGTAGGCTAATATCACAGAGACATGACCTAGGTGTTGGGTTTTAGGGGAGGCAGATAAGGCAGCGGAAAAAAAAATTTTCCTCCCCAAACCCAGAACAAGGAAACGCGTCAACGTCTATACAATAGGAAAGGATTGTTTGTGGAATCATACCTTATCCCGAGGCTTGCTCGGAGACAATACCTCACGGCTTGCGCGGTCTTCACCTCCAGTCTTGTACGGTGTCTGTGCAGCTCCTAGTCACACCGGGACTGACGACTCCTGGTCTCACCGGGACTGTCGGGATTGACAGCTGTCCTCCGAGCGACATAAATCTCCTGCCCCTGAAGTAGTCCACACGGACCAACTGGAACTCCAATCTCCTTGTCCCAGAAGGAATTGGAAGGAGTCGCACCCTCCTGTCAGCATACTAGTCACTGACACACTCTCCTGCCACCAGTCGTTTTCTGCAGTTGTCTTTCCCTTGTTGTGCCACCCTAATCGGGTAGCACTTGCTCGGGCTCTCTCGGTTACCAAAACCAGAGAGAACGACAACTTTACAAAACAACTGGTTGCACTGTGTTGTGTTTTGAGAAGCCCCCAATACCCCTATATATATAGGAGAGTCATGGGACAGGGTTCTCCATCCCGGGAAATATGGGACTAAAGCAGGAGTAGAAGGGTTCGCGATTTTCCACAAAAACAACCAACTGCGCAACCTGAACCAATCGTTTCATTTCTGAAATGGTCGGTTGGGGACCTGAGCCGGTCGAGTTGACACCTCAACCGATCGGTTGGGACCCATGAAATGGTCGGTTAACTTCTGAATCGGTCAGTTCGTGGTCCTGATCAGTTCCCGATTGACTTTCCTTCTTTTGTTTCTAATTGGTATCAAATACCAATCCTTATTCCAATCAAATTGGGCAAGTGAAACGAAAGGAAATTTCTCACCAATCCTACTTTCCCAACTTGCTTGGTTGCATCAGTTGAACCGATCGTTTCAACACTTGAAGTAATCATTTCACCTTGTCCATGAGCCGATCGACTCACCACCTGAGCCAATCGGTTCACCAAGCTCAGTCGACCGATTTATCACATGAGCCGATCGGTTGGGAATGCAGATTGTGCAGAATCAGTCAATTGCAGTTTCAATCAATTCGACACTCTAATCAATGTGTCCAACACCTTGAACATTATGATACTGAGCCATCAATTGATTGAGTGTTTAATTGAACTACTAAACTCCTTTAGTAATCAATATAAACATTATTTGTGGACAAAACTCCTCTTCCAAGTTAAATCCTATGTGTGTGACCCTGCAGGTCCATTTCACGTTGGCAGTGAAAGTCCATAACACTTATGACTTCACAAGCAAAGAGCGGTGCCTAGTCACACATCAGTGCTACCCAAGTGAAATAGAAAGTTGGAGAACAACTTTCAATCCTACAATCCATGAATGGTGTTACAATGAATGTATAATTCCGTTGTCACTGATATCCTGAATGAACTCGAGGCATGGAATAGTCATCCTGTCAACGTTCATTCACTTTCTTGATCTCAGAGTAGATTGGAAGAGATATGTATGATATCAATATCACATACTGATTCACACATGCGTGCATGCCTTTCTCAATCCTACTCATCAAGTGGCCATGGATATCAAACTCCCTCAGGAGGGACAAATCCCATATCTATCACGCACTCCTCAAAAGCCACATGTGTCAAAGCCACCCAATCATCACCTTTATAACAACCCATGTTTGAGGACTGCGTTTGATGATGTCAAAGTGTGCCCAACGACATGTGTTGAGTGTAGTGATTTCAGGTCAAAGAATCACACTCACCACCATCACTGTGAGTACTAACTGTCACTACCATGTCATGGTTCCATGTGTCAAACTCATGGTGGGTCTGTCTGGTACACTTGTTCTCTAACAAGTACCTATGTGTTTGGTTTGATATCTCTATATCATGACTAATGAGATTCTATCATCAACCAACACCACAATCTAGTCTTATGTGTCATTGTTGTCTATCTACCTTCCACAATGACATCCGACTAGGGACATAATGAGAATGTACAAACTCTTAGCATCTGTATGATCTCATCGTTCAGGTCTTGAACCTGAAGGCATACGTCATTGAGTACTGTCATTCTCTAGACATTCAATCTATTCTATCACTATCTCATATGACTGAACCAGAAAGAATTGGAAGCTTGCCTTTGATGTTTATCAAATCAATCTTAATGTATCCCACCAATCATCCCATGATTGCCTCTCAGGGCATACATACCAACAGACTCCCACTTGCACTGCGAGCCAATACCCCTTGAATCATATTCATAGTGATCTTCAAACATGTCCCACATGTTTCTGTGCTCTAGTGCAAACATAGTGAGTTATGGCAACACCTTGCCAAAGTCAGTTTTTAACTGCATGTCTCTCATCTCTTCGTTGTACATCACACGTATGAGATGGAGTTGTAGTAATATGTGATCTAATATTCCTTTGCTAACCTTTAGCCACATTGCATGATCAAGGATTCCTTACTTGTCATCAATGAGCGGAATATCTATAAGTTCATCTCATGAACTTCCAGATCCATATAGTATCCACTGTTGTTCTCTAACACACAAATACTCAGCATTTCCCTTTTTAAATGGTTTTATTGGAACACTTCCAATTATCAACAAACTTTCACTTTTATATATCCTATATATATTTTGCGATTAATTTTCTGTCCTTTCGGAAGTTCGCATCAATGTAACTCTTTACATTGAACTCTTCCTTATCTCCATAGAACTATTACTTCTCAAGTACGTATCAAGTTCTCATGGTATTCCAGTAACCCTTACTGGAAGTAGACAGACATCCACTCGTCATGTCCCACATACAAGTTATCAGGATGAGCACATCATATTGCCATGTCCTACATACAAGATGATGAATGCATTTTGTTCTTGCCATGTCGATACATGCAAGATAATGGGATGATTACATACATGATAGATCCATATCTATTCTTAGTGTTTCCATTCTTCATAAGAATTGGACACTTGGCCTTGGGATACTAACTCCATGTAACATGGACAAGTTTTCACCCACTAAATATGTGCATACTGAACCCTTCAGTACAAATTGCCAATGTATGCTTTCTCTTTTCAGGTCAAGAGGTTTTCGAGAACTATCTCTATAGATCTCTATTCCTATCACATAGGAAACATCTCTATCTTCCTTAAAGATAATTTCCACTTTTGGATTTCCATTCTAGAACATTTCCATTTTACATCAACATGTGGAATGTGAATACGCTCCCACTAAATCACAGATCCTTCTTTATCTTTGACATATCAGTCAAACCCCTTTGACTATATCATCAAAGTAAAGATCCAATTCTGAGTTTCTTGTACTCAATCAATCACATTGATTAGTCCATTGTAACTTATAGACTTCATTTGCATTAGTGGATTCATAAACCTTATAGGTTGTGTCACGTACACATCCTTGTTTTATTCCTCATAGGAATGCAGTTTTAGTATCCATATGCCAAATGTCTTAGTCATTAAGTTGTAATCAACAAGCATCATCCTTCTCAAAATGTTATCCATGTGTCTTAACACTTAAGATTCATTTGCACTTATGGATTTCATCCAATGGGTGCTACCATCAAGGTCATACCTTATGGTTCACATGGATGTCATTTAGGATGTAATGGTAGTAAACCATAACTCAAAATTCGGTTCCTCATATTCATCTAGATAGTTGACTCATCACATAGATAAACGAGGTGTATCCGTCAAGGATATAAGAACTTACAACTCCTTTTGATTCTTAATGTCCTTTATTAGTGTGGGGTATTCTTTTATTAAGAAGAATTCAATTATTTGATAATCATTCTCTAACTCCTTAGAGTATGATTCCTTTTTGATTTAAACATCACCATGACTTAATCATGAGTTCATTATGATACATTATCATAATCACTCATAAGGATCTCAAACATTTGGTCCAAGTATTTCATTCATTGATTTCATCAAGAATTAACACTTTACCAAATTTGCACTTCATCTATGATAATCTTAAACACTTCAAGATATTCATATTGGTATTTCTCTAAACACCATTTGAAGTATTAGCATTTTTTCCAATAGGTATGTAAATACATCACATGTATCATACCTAATAGGATAATCATTCTCCCACTACCTTTAGTGAAGATTGATTAATCATGTCCAAGATATTCATGTCTCTTATTGGTTCTCAAACCAAAAGATTCTAGATTTACCCATCACATGGAAACTTGAAATGAATTTCTCATGATTGATGCTAATTTGATTGTTTGAGTTATCTATAACTTTTAGGTACCATTTTATCTTATGCATATCAAATACCACAAGATAAACAAGGCATTGCCACAAAGATCATATCTTTAGAAATTGAAACATCTCTTTATTGATTGCCATCATTGTCATACAATATGAAAAAATAAAGTGTTTCTATCTATTGGCAAATATGAAATAACAGTTTTTCAACTCTATTTCGTGCCCTTTAGGCTGAAATAAACTGAAAGGTACTCCTATCTATGGCAGCAACACTTGCTCCAATGATGGGTACTCCTTTCTTGGTCCTTTCACAAAGGCCATCACTTTTTTGTGTATATTGCATATCATATATGACATATCCATATCTTGGTATCATATACCTCAGACAAAGAAGTGGTTCATTTCATGATACCTTAGGTGGAGATCTCCATCTCCTCCTTCATCTTCTTTTGTTCTTCCAGATATAGAGGGCAATTCCCTCATACACCCTTTCCCCATGTGCCTTGAGGTTGAAGACGGCTTGGGCTGCTGGCTAGCATCAGAACAATTCTTTGCTTTTTCCTTTCCCTTGCCCTTAAGACTTACCTTTCATTGATCTCATCAAACATTAGGGTTAGTCTTTCTTCATATTTGCCTCTACTGTCCTCAACATGTCCAACAACTTTGTCAATGCTTGTCAAAGTTGTTCATGTTGTAGTTTATCATGAACTGTATGATTCTCACAACATTTGTAGTATCATACCAATAGCCAACTCTTGGCTCATAGGGAATCCTTCTTAGTCAGGTGTTTCACCATATACCCAATCATATTGAGTGTGTGAATACCTTACTGGATCTCCTTCTGTCATGACATACTAGGACAATGTCTTGGAGGCATCATATGTCTCATGTTGTCTATACAACTCATAGTTCAGAGAACACAACATCAAGCACTCCTCATCAATGTCTTCTTGGTATGCTTCCATAAGCATACTTTCAACCATTGATATGGTGGGATCGAGTTCATCTAGTTCTGGTATAACTAGGACTTAGAGCTTTCACTCTACGATTGAGAACACTTCTCAATGTCCTAACCAGTCGTGGAAAAATTCCCATTTAATTTGTCCTTTTCAAGGACCGATCGCAAAGAAAAGTGATTGTTGTTTGTTGTCATTTGTACTAAAAAAGGAAATATGCAATTTTAGTCCAAAAACTCATTTTTGACTTATTTGATTGATTTGAAAAGTTGACGATATAATTAGGCCTTTAATTAATTATCGCTCCCACTATTTTACTTCAAATTGATAGCACTCAGTCTCACCACCAATTCGGAAGATTGCAGCATACAACCTTCTAGTGGGAAAGATCCATATTTCATCAAGTCATGAGTCAGCTTTGGCTGATCGCCCACAATCTTGACTATTTAGGTAGGCCATCATGCCAATTGCATCATATGCAACTCTTGATGAATGAACATGCGCAACACCTTGCCATGAACATTCCTTGCCTCTGGGCTTAGACACTCTAAGAATCACCAGTTAAGTCTAACCCAAAAGCTGACACGGTAAACATGCACCCTGCTTTGGCAGAACCTGCATGTCTAACCTTCACACTTCCACAAGATAGACGACGTACCATGCTTTGGCATAACCTACGCTTGGTCGATCGAGTTTTTCATGTGTGCCACTAATGGAAGCCATATAAGACTTAATATTTTAATGAGGGATTTGGTTTTATATACATATACGTATCCAATCACCATAATACATAGTACGTATCATATACATGCTATATCCCACAGAAAACATGCAAAACGATAAAAGTGATGATTATGACCATCCTAATGTGATTCCTCGAGCCAAGAGGAATCACGGTCATCTAGGTCTACATCACATGCAACCTTTACAGAATGAACTTTGTGCTTTTGCCTTTCTGGGTTTGATCAACTCATCATATGAATGATCCGCTCGCCATTAGGCTGGTCGGCTGGGTGCCACCAGCCGATCGGTTGGCTCCTCCAACCGATCGGTTCGCCTGGTCGTCGTGCATCTCATCATGGCCGCCACCTTCTCATCTCGCTCCTCGAATCAGTCATCAACCGATCCGCTCACTCCTTGAACCGATCATCTCGAACGTCAACCGATCGGTTCACGCCTTGAACCGATCGTCTCAACTGTCGTCAGGATGTCCTTCGTTCTTTGACATAACAGGAAATAAAATTCTATCGTATTTTACATTGTAAAAAGAGAAACCTCGAGTTACATTCGAGGGAAGCAAAGGTAGGAAAGAAATCTCAAATTATTTCGAGTTGCATCAGGAATATGAGAAGGAAGATCGGTGCGCAGACCGAGATGCAAGCAACCACATACAACCATACATAGATAGGGTTTATTGGCCATAACCACGCTATACATCCACCACAAAATTCATTTAAGGGCGACACATATCAAGTGCATTCATAATACATATCATATATGTAAATTGGGATTTGTGGATTTAGGATTGGACATGCATAAAGCCAATTTTATTTGCATCGTATGCAATAAATAAAGGCGACAAACCAAAATCGATCATATCAACAATCCTAAAGTATAGAGCAGTTGACGTGGCTCTGATACCACTGTTGGGTTTTAGGGGAGGCAGATAAGGCAGCGGAAACAAAAATTTTCCTCCCCCAACCCAGAACAAGGAAACGCGTCAACGACTATACAATAGGAAAGGATGGTTTGTGGAATCATACCTTGTCCCGAGGCTTTCTCGGAGACAATACCTTGCGGCTTGCGCGGTCTTCACCTCTGGTCTTTGACGGTGTCTGTGCATCTCTTGGTTGCACCGGGACTGTCGACTCCTGGTCTCACCGGGACTGTCGGGATTGATAGCTGTCCTCCGAGTGGCAGAAATCTCCCGCCTCTGAAGTAGTCCACACGGACCACCTGGAACTCCAATCTTCTTGTCCCACAAGGAATTGGAAGGAGTCACACCCTCCTGTCAGCGTACTAGTCATTGACACACTCTCTTGCCACCAGTCGCTTTCTGCAGTTGTCTTTCCCTTGCTGTGCCTCCCTTATCGGGTAGCACTTGCTCGGGATCTCTCGGTTACCAAAACCAGAGAGAACGACAACTTTACAGAGCAACTGGTTGCACTGTGTTGTGTTTTGAGAAGCTCCCAATACCCCTATATATAGGAGGGTCATGGAACAGTGTTCTCCATCCCGGGCAATATGGGACTAAAGCACGAGTAGAAGGGTTCGAGATTTTCCACAAAAACAACCAACTGCGCAACCTGAACCGATCGTTTCATTTTTGAAATAGTCAGTTGGGGACCTGAGCCGGTCAGTTGACACCTCAACCGATTGGTTGGGACCCATGAAACGATCGGTTTAATTCTGAACCGGTCAGTTTGTCATCCTGATCAATTCCTGATTGACTTTCCTTCTTTTATTTCTAATTGGTATCAAATACCAATCCTTATTCCAATCAAATTGGGCAAGTGAAACGAAAGGAAATTTCTCACCAATCCTACTTTCCTAACTTGCTCGGTTGCATCAGTTGAACCAATCATTTCAACACTTGAAGCAATCATTTCACCCTTTCCATGAGCCGATCGACTCACCACCTGAGCCGATCGGTTCACCAAGCTCAGCTGATCGGTTTATCACATGAGCCGATCCGTTGGGAATGCAGATTGTGTAGAATCAGTCAATTGCAGTTTCAATCAATTCGATACTCTAATCAATGTGTCCAACACCTTGAACATTATGATACTGAGACATCAATTGATTGAGTTTTTAATTTAACTACTAAACTCCTTTAGTAATCAATATAAACATTGTTTGTGGACAAAACTCCTCTTACAGGTTAAATCCTATGTGTGTGACCCTGCAGGTCCATTTCACGTTGGCAGTGAAAGTCCATAACACTTATGACTTCACAAGCAAAGAGCGGTGCCTAGTCACACATCAGTGCTACCCAAGTGAAATAGAAAGTTGGAGAACAACTTTCAATCCTACAATCTGTGAATGGTGTTACACTGAATGTATAATTCCTTTATCACTGATATCCCGAATGAACTCGAGGCATGGAACAGTCATCCTGTCAACGTTCATTCACTTTCTTGATCTCAGAGTAGATTGGAAGAGATATGTATGACATCAATATCACATATTGATTCACACATGCATGCACGCCTTTCTCAATCCTACTCATCAAGTGGCCATGGATATCAAACTCCCTCAGGAGGGACAAATCCCATATCTATCACTCACCCCTCAAAAGCCCTATGTGTCAAAGCCACCCAATCATCACCTTTATAACAACCCATGTTTCAGGACTGTATTTGATGATGTCAAAGTGTGCCCAACGACATGTGTTGAGTGTAGTGATTTCAGGTCAAAGAATCACACTCACCACCATCACTGTGAGTACTGACTATGACTACCATGTCATTGTTCCATGTGTCAAACTCATGGTGGGTCTGTCCGGTATACTTGTTCTCTAACAAGTACCTATGTGTTTGGTTTGATATCTCTATATCATGACTAATGAGATTCTATCATCAACCAACACCACAATCTAGTCTTGTGTGTCATTGCTATCTATCTACCTTCCATAATGACATCCGACTAGGGACATAATGAGAATGTACAAACTCTTAGCATCTGTATGATCTCATCGTTCAGGTCCTGAACCTGAAGGCATACGTCATTGAGTACTGTCATTCTCTAGACATTCAATCTGTTCTATCACTATCTCATATGACTGAACCAGAAAGAATTGGAAGCTTGCCTTTGATGTTTCTCAAATCAATCTTAATGTATCCCACCAATCATCCCATGATTGGCTCTCAGGGCATACATACCAACACTAGGTCCTAAGTGCAGGTCATGAGGCTCAGACCCTTAGTGTGGGACAATGAAAGATGCTTAACCTAGGCTCATAGTGCAAGTTATGTGAAGCTTGCATCTTATTGTTGGTCATGAGACTCATGTAGCAGAGTATGGATATCCATAGAAACATAAGTGAAAAAGACAAGTACTAAGTTAAAGAAATAAGAGAAATTTATGTTTCATATATTTGATACATACACTAGTTTTAGAAACTTTGTATTTCATGTTTATATCATATCCAAAATGATTTGAGTAATTATATTTCATTCATTATGAGTAATGTTTCTAGATGGTCAGATTTTGAATATTTGAGATTTATACAACTTCAAGATAATTAGTATTTCTATATTTGGTTCAATTTATTTTCCAAATCCTTTAGACTTAGTTGTCATATATGTGATATCAAAAATAAATTAAGTCATCTTATTAAAAAATGATATTCGGACTTAGATTTATCCATACAATAAGAATACCTGATTTCAGATGCAGAATTAGGTTCGATTTAGAACCAATAATAGAGATACATATTAAGAGACAACATATTAAGATTTAGAGATAAGAAATGAAGAACATAGATACAAAGATGGCATTAGAACATTCACTATATACATTATAGAATAAGTACTCACCAGAGAGTCTCAACATGATTTAGAAGACATTGTGGGTGTCAACAAAGGGCATGTTGTCCCAAAAGAGCATGTGTTGCTACGCATAGGACACTTCAGTGTCAACATAGGGCACATTGCACCAAAAAAAGTGTGTTGCACCCTAGAAGATATTAATGTGTCATAATGTACTCTTATCGTATAATTGTGGCCACAAATAAGGTAAAACTCTTAAATAAAAGATACCTTAATTTGATGAGTGTATAAAACTTTTTGATTTCAGATTACCCATTCATGTCTGAGTTTTGTTTTGTCAAATACAGTATAGTTGTGTTTATATGTTATAATACTCATCACACTTACTGTAATGACCATTTTTTCAATGTATGGTTGGGGACAAGATGTTTGCAGGAGAGGAAAAAGAGAAGAGTAGATCCTAGAGATTTGAAGGACAAGCATAGAGAAGTATAAGTTTGTTGGGGTACCAACTATAAGATGATCCTCAAGTTTATAGATTCAAGATTATATTTCCATGTTTAGAAATTCATAGTAGAGACTTTGTCTCAAAATGTTAAATTATTTTTTCATATGATAATATTTATGTTTCTTTTTCTAAGAATGACAATGAGAATGTTATCTTATGAAGTGTGTGTGATTGATTATATTGTTGTTATGAATGTCAGTTTTATGTAATACCCCCTTAGGTAAACAAGTTATGGATAACTTTGTGTTTCTTCTACTATGTGCATGAGTATGCTTGGGGAGGGTGTTATAGGTAATCATTCATATGAGATGTCCACTTACCGCATTTGTGTCACTTGGTTATGTGCAATATTTTGGATATGGAATTACCCAAGGGATTCTAG
The DNA here is from genome assembly GCA_963693085.1 of Alisma plantago-aquatica. Lineage (NCBI taxonomy): Eukaryota > Viridiplantae > Streptophyta > Magnoliopsida > Alismatales > Alismataceae > Alisma > Alisma plantago-aquatica. The sequence continues at coordinate 617,913,274 of OY856415.1, forward strand.
AGCATAAGAAAAGACTTAGTATTTTGTATACTATATCCTATCTCATCTATTACTTAGGTATTATCTTCTTCCAAATAACATTGGAGACTACGTTCATATATGATATCTTCTCCATTTGGTTAATCTTGAGAGTTGAACCACTGTGTCTTGAGGTTTTTCAACTCTAGCATACTTGTATAGGGAGTTTTACAAGGCAACTACTGGTTCAAAGTCAGAGGCCAATGTATTTGATTGTATATTTCTACTTTAGATGTGGTGTGGGGAGACGATATGAATTGCACTCCAATGTCACTAGTTATGAATTGGAAGTAGTGGCCACATGATGTCCCATTGGGATAATGGTAAATTTTTTTTAGTATAGTTGTCCTACAAGTTTAATGCAATCTATCTTTATATGAATTTATTGTTCTTATTGATAGGTGGTACAAGTTTTTTAAAACAAACTAATAATTTAAGAGGTATGTCCAATTTTATGATGTTTCTTTTAAGTATACTTTTCCTTCTCCAGTGAAATTTAATTTGAAATGATTTAATATACTTGATTGTAACTTTGTAAGTCATATGTTATAAGACAATTATAAAAAAGTTGAACAAATACAACTGACACCTTACACAGAGGACCTTCCATAGGGTCTCCCACATTAGCGACGAGAGGGTTGTGAGATTTGAATGGCTCAAATGCCTCTTGTTTGGTACATGGTAATAGAGTACAACCTCCAAGATAGTGCTTAGACCATTCAGATTTACTTAAGTACAACCTACTATTGTATTTCTGCAACTTAGTAGGATAGATGGGAGGTTCATGCTACTAAGGACTAGTTGCATAATCATAGGTTGAAGGTGAAACTTTAGAACTATAGACATGATCATCTAGTTTCCCAACCATAGCTAGAGACAATCTTCCTTTCACAAATTCACTACAATTGGTATCATATAGTCTACTTAATGGGACCTCTACCTCATCCACCAACAACATATCATCCGACCAATTACATACAATAAGAATTTGTGAGTATACCTATTACTTTTTGATATATGTTTACGTAATATACTCTATGTTTATCTTTTGTTGTTTATATTTAATATATAATTTTGTCAACTGTTTCAAGCATAAGTACACATCTAACTGGTTGTGGAACATGAATTATACATACAAGGGACAATGTCTATATCATATAGGTGAACTATTTTGATAATCTTCTTAAGTGTGCACATCCATATCATCTATAGTGTAACGCTTGGGCCCACTGCCCAAGGCTCTAGCAGAGTTTCAGGAATGATGACTGGCCCCACAGACCACCACTAGCCTTAACTGCATGCTTTTTGTCCACTCACGCGCAAGCCAGGATCAACTTCCCGACTGGTCACCCATCCTAGTACTACTCCAAGTTGAGCACGCTTAACTATGGAGTTCTTTAGAGATGGGCTCCCGGAAAAGGAGGTGCACCTTGGTGATATGGGTAGTCCAATCATTCCTTTTAAGATCATGTTATCTGAGGCCTCAAATCCTGGGATGTTACAATCTCCCCCACTTAGACTCTTGACGTCCTCGTCAAGGCTCAACTATATGGCCTCATAATCTGACCTCATTTCAGTGCAGAATCACAATGGCCCATGGACACCCAGCTCCCGTCCACGACTACCAGCGCAAGGGCGGCTCCATCTCGTCTCTACGAATAGCCCTTTCCAACTTGCCTGGACCGCACGGCTCAAGACTGGCATGCCACATGCCCATGTGGGCCCCACCTACTGGAGGGGTTATGGCTCTGATACCATTTGTAACGCCTGGGCCCACTGCCCAAGGCTCTAGCAGAGTTTTAGGAATGATGACTGGCCCCACAGACCACCACTAGCCTTAACTGCATGCTTTTTGTCCACTCACGCGCAATCCAGGATCAACTTCCCGACTGGTCACCCATCCTAGTACTACTCCAAGTTGAGCACGCTTAACTATGGAGTTCTTTAGAGATGGGCTCCCGGAAAAGGAGGTGCACCTTGGTGATATGGGTAGTCCAATCATTCCTTTTAAGATCATGTTATCCGAGGCCTCAAATCCTGGGATGTTACATATAGTCACCTTCCTAGACCACTCACAACTATTTTTCCTACTCTAGATCCTACTCCTACTTCTGTTCCTACTCTTACTCCTAGTCTTACTCCTACTCCTATTCCTTCTATACCATATTGAGTTTGCTATTTCTCTCTTCAGTTAGTAGGTTCATGCTAGTTAGTTTGGTACACTACAGATGGCTCTACTTCTAGTTCATACATCATCCGACCTCCATATACACACTACTATGGATGAAGAGATTCTTCTTATATTCCATACATCCCTTTTGGAAGTTCATATCATACTTTGAAGGTGCACCACCTATAGCACTTCTCAAGTATTTATCCACACTCTGAGTTTTAGGCACATTTCTGCAACAACCCACTGGAGTTCATATCAGTCTATATAGACCAATCACTACACCTTAATATTTCTAGATTAATTTCAAACCTCATCAGCTTCTTGCTAGGTAGTTGACACCCATTGCGACTTCTCCATATGAGATCCCTATACATGAGTTAGAGTATATAAGAGAATGCATTGTACACTGTTTCATTGAATCAAATGTATTTGGGTTCTTTTGGTGAGAAATGTAATTTCTCCTATTAAATATATTTGAACAAATAATGATATAATTTGTTTTGAACCGATGAGTTTCGTTTACAATAGCCTTGTTGGTTGTTTTGTGGGATTTATTGGCTATTGGGCCCAATAACAAGGAAATTCAATGAGTAAATGAATAATTGAGAATTTGAGAAAAGAAAGATGTAAAAACCTCTAGAAGGAAAACGAATACAATCCAAAGTTGGATTTCGTGCCTCTTGGGTTCCAAGGAGTCCAAAGTTGCAAAGATAATGCAACAAGAAAAGAAAAGATCAATTAAGTATTTCTTTACTAAGAAAGAAATTGAAAACAATGATAAAATGTGGAAAATAAGTGGAAAGAGGTATAATTGAGATATCTTTGATGGATTTTCGTATCTATGAGGTTTCTAATGTTAAAAGGAATTCCAATAAGGAAAATGAAAAGAGAGATAAAGAGAAATCCTTAAAAAGAGATATTTTAATAAGAAATAAACAAGGTAATGAGAAATAATGAATATAGATGCATCTAGAAGGATAACGAGTATCCACTAAAAAGAATTTAGAAATATTAGAGTTTCTTGGGGTCCAAGGAGCCCCAATGAAGAAAAAGACAGAGAAAATATCAATAATGCAAAATACGAGGATAATGTGATGCATAATTAATGTTTTTGGTGGCATTGCTAAAAAGGAAGTATTTTCTACTAAATGAAAATAGAATTTTGTGCCAATGGGTTAAAAGTCAAGCAATCAAGAGAATAAGTGAGAGGATTTTTGAATTCCTAACATCTAAAGAACAAAGAATATCTAAGAAGGTAATGAGGAGAGAGAAGATTTCTTCTTAGTTAAGGAATATGATTTCCTTTTGGAAAGGGACTTGTTTCCTCTCAGATAAATACCTTAGGGTGTGGATACCCTCTCCTATATGAAGGGGTAGAGCCTCTGGATCGAGTTCCAGAGAAATCACACGCAACTCTCTGCCTCCCTTCTTCATCTTCTTCGTCTGAACTCTAACAATGGGTGGTTCTTTCTCTAGAGAAACATGGAGATGTGTAGTTATCTTGATGAAGGCTTGGTGTTCCCCGATGACCTATGGACGATCGACTATCATCCTCGAGCATTCAACTTCCCACGGTTACCTGTGGCACACCTACAGCGCGGCTGCATCATGGTTGCATGCTGTGAACTTGCAGAGCTTGATCCCGGCTATTCTGGCCATACCTGAGGCAGCCTCGCCTGCGTAGGGGCATGATGGAGGTAGGGGATCTATCCCCGATGGCCGTCGAGGTCCCAGGGAAGGAGAGGGAGTTGTGCAAGGCATGACTAGGGCGGAAACAATGCCACCATGAGGTAAAAGGAGATGGATCGGTCATTGGACCATTTTACCCCTCTGGGTATTGCTAAACCAGGGAACCACATGAGGGTATATGTGTAAAATCATCATATTTCCAATTTAGCCGAGCAACGTTGCATGGAGAAGGCGACGTGGCAGCTTCCGATTGGTCCAAGTAAGATGTTATTGCAAAATTCATAACTAAATAATGGTAGCTCGGATTGGTACGTATAAAATACGCAAATTGCTCAGAAAAAATGAGAGAAATCTATTAAAAATATATTTAGAAGCTAATTCCTCTTGAAATTTGAAAAGTAATGGAAGTTATCAACTTTAATGCTTTAATGATTAAGAAATCCTATTTTGAGATGATTAATGTATTTAGTAGGGTTTAATGGATGATTAAAGTTGATATTAACCTGTTAATTGTAAAAAGGTATATTAAGAATGCAAAGGATAAACTTTGCACGTAATTGGTTTAATTTAGAAGTTCATGTGTATAAATATGCTTTAATGGGCCTTGAAACCCTAATATTAGTAAATGTGACTCTTAATGGATTTAATTTTTCAATTTCATGATTAAAGTTGAGATATGATAAATCAAAGTTATTTCAAGTATAAACGTTCCTAATTGTGGATAAATACCCTTAATGTAATAATTAGGGTTTTCTAATGGATAAAAGTAGAATTAATAACAAATAGAGTTCATATGTGAATTAGACCATAGTGAACTATGAATTGATGATAAATGGGCATACTGAACTTGTCATGGATTAAAAGGATAAAAATGGTAGCTTTAATGTAAAAGAGGCTTAATGGACTTAATTCTACTTTTTCTAAAATTAGGGTTATATGTTGTTAAAAGATAACCTTAATATCTATTGTGAAGAATTGATGAGATAATTAGGGTTTAAAATAGTATAATGAAGTGAAACCCTAATTGCAATGGAAACCCTAAAAGTGGACTAGAAACCCTAGGAAGCAAGCTAGATTTAATAGATCTTGATGGCATGATCAATAATAGGAAATTGTATGCATATTTCAGGATCTCATTATGTGCTTGCTTGCCTATTTGGATTTCTAGATTGATCAGATTATTTTGTCTCAAATCAGCCTGACATGTATGTGGTTAATTATGGTTAATCACATTAGTTTCCCGAATGGTTTCCCGGATAATTCATTGCATTGAATGCAACTTATCAGTTTGGGTGTTCATACTTGAAAATCATAAAGTCACTATGATTATCACAATAATAATAGAAGTGTGTATTCTCGGACCTACATGCCACCCTAATGGATGATGCAAAAAGGTCAAGCCCATGAGGGAAAACCCATGGGCACCATGAGTGGTGACCCCAGGCACCAAGCTCGGGATTAAGAAGGTGGCCTATGATATTGCATGACTAAAGGGCACCATGAAGGGTGACCCCAAACACCAAGCTCAGGATTGAGAAGGTGGCCTTAAGTCAATGGCAAAAGAGAAATCCTAAAGGGGGTATTCCAGGGTTAGGGCAAAAGCGATAGAGAATGACACATTGAAAACATAAATTGGCTTGTTAATTACCTTGATTATGATAATTAGATTGTTAGCCATATTTGTGAGATTTTGGTTGTCTCCACATACCGACATATTTTGATATGCTGACCGATGTTTTGTTTGTTGGTGTTTTAGGTACAAGATTGAAAAGGACAAACAGTAAAGCGGCATATGTGGAATTAAATAAGAGTTAAAGTACAAAGGAGGATTAGTTAGAATAGACTCCAGATGTGGATAGAAGTAGATATCCAAGTTTTTGAAAAAGGAATGCAAAGTTTTATTTTATACCCACTTTCAATTTAGTTGGTAGAATTTAATAATTGTTATTGATTATTTGTCGAACCTTTGATCATATTAATTGAGATAATGGCTTTGACCTCTTGGTCTCCCTTAATTGGGGGTTATCGGGAGGCGGGGTTGTTACAATGGTCATGTGGGGGGACACTTACCGGAACGTGATGTTGCCTAGTTTATGAAGATTAGTCGCTCTAAAGGCATCCATACATATTTCTATTCTATATTTTTATATTTATATATATGTATATCATGGACTCTTTATGTATTTGAATCGTGATTGATGAATATTCTTCTTTATGTCATTTATTTTGCAAAATTAAATAATTTAACAATTATTATCTTACAAATGAAGTCAAATAATACATATAATGAACAACACTAGATAGTAAACTAGTGTACATAATTTTAAACTGATTATTCGATAAATTTTAAAAAAATTAATTAGTAAAGAAAATGGAGCGATGCATTTTCCTAAGTAGGACCAGTGTGTCCTATCTAAAGACGCATTTATCCTATGTGGGAGCCATGTGTTGCCTATTGGAACGTATGAACCCCTAATTAGACATATTTTTATCCAATAATAGGGGTGAGCATTTTCTGGTCAAGTCTAGTTTGACCCTAAACCATAGACCATATTGTTTTGGAAAAACTATAGATCAAGTTTGATTGCTAAAATGATCTAAATCGAACTTAACTTGACCGTTAAAATGTGTTCAAGCTTGATTAAATTTGATGTAAAACCACTACTACCTAATATTTACTAGTTGTACATTTAAATATAAGTTAATAAAAAAAACCATTTTTTAATAATTTGATTTAATATTGATATAAAGTTATTGGTGCTCTAAAATGATCATACTTGAAATAAATCAATTGTCTAAACATTAGGTGGATTTTTTTAATATACAATAATTAATTGTTAATATTTTTACTAAGAGGTCTCGGGTTCAAATCCTACGATGACATGAATTGAATCATTAATGTTAAAGAAAAAAACTAGGCAGTCTGGTCAAGTTTGATTTATTATGATGATCAAGGTTGGTTTCATGTCCTGTGCTATTGAACCATGATATTTTGATGATTGAATTGCAGACAAATTGGTGATTAAAATAAAAAAGAATTGCTATTTAACCTAAGTAAAATGTTACTCATACCGTCTTGTCGGGCAGTCTCTACACCAGTCATGTCCTTCACAAAATAAAACTCGAAAGCATTCATGATCGGAGGCAGAGTGGACTCTTCCGTCTGCACGAGTGCGACACTGAAAACGCTATCGAATACCTCCGGACTGGCGGTGTGAACCACGAGACCCCTGAGGTACTCCGGCGTCGCCGGGAGTGACCACTGTCTGTCGTTCAAGAACGTATTGAACACCCTGGACTCGTTCCCCTTTAGCTGCTGCAGCTCCGCGAAGTGAACGAACGCGTGGACCCGTGGTTGATCGGTACTGATACCCGTGTTAAGGGTCCTAAGCGAGTATGAGAGGTTCAATGACCTCGCCGTGGCCGGGTACAGCGCCGTTTTCAGCACGTCCGAAGGCGGCTGGTAGGTACGGATGGTATTGACCGGAGATGAAGTGTTGAGCTCTATCAACTCGCCGGTGCTCTCGTAAGGGGACCAGATCCGGTCGTAGACGTCGTTTGGGTACTGGAGAGTTTCTGTACCACCAACGTTGAGCCTCTCGACGAGCAAGAGCCCCTGGGTAGAATTCACCTCAGGGTATAGCTCGTCGGGCAGCGGCCTGAGTTCAAGCGCGGATAAGAACGGCGTCCCACTGCCGGTGTTCACGAGACACAGATCCATATACTCCCTGCTGCGTCCTCCAACGATGATAAACTCCTGGAACAGGTTCACTGACGCGTTGGTTATCGCCACCGTGTCCCAGTAGTTCACGCCCGCGTAGAGTGCGAACTGCGGCAGTTGGTCCCTACCGTCGTAGTTGCCATACATGTATGAGATCCTGAGGAGGTACTTGAGGTCGGACTTTACTGGGAGGGTGTAGCAGTTACGTGTCCCGACGGGGAAGCTACGCAAGTCGTAGGAGTGGGTATAGTAGCCGGAGATGCCCTGGTAAGCGTCGGATATCTTGTGTATCTCCCCTGTGGTGATGTACTGGTGGTCGGAGGTGTAAGTGAGTCCGGTCCGGTTGTCGATGTAGGTGTAATCCTTTGCTTTCCCGCAGTCGATGTTGAGGAAACCTGATAAACAGATCAGACGGCAGGGTTGATTACGGGGTTGGAGACGATTGAAAGTATAGATGCGCAGGGATGGAATCATGGAAAAAGGAGGTACCTGATTGGCCACGGACATGAGTCACCTCCCATGCAAGTGAGAGGGTTGTCAGCAAGAAGAAGAACCGCCTGCCACGCCCATGACACCCCATTTCCTGGCTTACCACTCTCTCACCCCCTCCACAAGGACCACAACCGTATCAGGAAGAGATAGATAGGGATGAGAACTAGAGAAAGAAGTCAGCGGCGGCTGCAAAGTCAACGAAGCTGGTGGGTTCTCCGCGTATAGCTGTAGTAATCAGGTAGGCCGTGAACTGTGCCGTGTCTAAATGGTTGTTGTGTGGCCCCTCCTGAAGTGTGCTGGAAGTATCAAGCGTACAGGATGGATTGACAATTTGCACAAGTCACCCTATGAGACAAAAGAAAGTAAACCAACGACTTACGTGCATACCCGAACTAATTTAATGTTTGATACATTGAATTAAGAAGAAGACAACACCAAGAAAATATTTAGCTTAGACTCAACACGCCACTTAAAAGTGGAAATTTACAAATCTGCAGTCAGAACCGACCATTGTGACGGGCAGTTTTGATTAAAAAATTATGATGCAAAAATTTATTTCAAATTGGAAAACACCACCTATGTGGTTAAAACATGTTTTTTTTTTCAAATAAAACATGCCAGTCGTAGTGGTACTTTATTATTGCCGGTATGCAAAACGCCAGTTATACATAATGTTATTCCCCTCTACCCGAATATTCCAGAAGATATTACAAGTTAAAATTGAAGGTTGTTTGTGATATGAATACCTAGCCTTTTTGTAGTTCAATATTTGGATGGTTTCGATGTGCATATCATTGGTGGTGTTTCTGGTTGGGTAGTGATGATTCCATAAGCTTTATGCCTACGTACAATGAAAAAATATATGGTCAATCTTTTCAAAGTATGATTCACAAAGTTGGCATATGGCAGGCCAGTGGAATCCTCATGTTGTCCATATATTGATCCCCTATCAAGAGCTTCTTGTGTCCAATCAGACATATAAGAATGTGAATTCATGGTTGATGTCTGATTTTTTCAGAGATCTTGTCATTGTATATTGTGATGCCGATGTGGGTAAAAAGAATATGCTAATTTAGAGGTGTGGAAATCGCCCCATATCCAATTTACATCTATAGAGAAGTTGTTTGAGGATAGTTGGTTTTGGATATCTTTGATATTAGGAGTAGATATTAGTGACGAAATGACCGGTTTACTGAGTGAAATGATTGGCTCGCATGTGAACTGATCGGTTCGCTTGTAAAGTGATTGGTTCGTCGCTCACAGGTTGTAAATTTTGTGATATTTCGGTCTCTTTCACTCCCACATAGATTAGGAACCCAGAGTCTAACTCCTCCTATAAATAGAGGGGTACTTGGGACTTCAGAACATAATTCAATTGTCTCTAACAATTGTTGTCCTATTTAGTTGTAGTAACCAATAGATAGCCTGAACAAGTCCTACCTGCTAAAGGGAGGGATAGCAAGGGATAAATAATTGTGGGAGAACTAGTTAGTGACTAGCACACCAACATGAGAAACAACTCCTTCCTGTCTGTTGTAGTAGAATGATAGGAGTTCTAGTGTGTGGGATACCATATAGGCGAGGTGGTTGTTGCCCTTCGCTAGGAGGACAACATCAGCCTATTGTCCGTGGTAAAGACTAGGAGCTAGTCAGACGATGTCCAAGTGACACTAGAAGTGATGTACTACTGCAACGAATTATAGTCGTTGAACTTGCTCAAGGACCAGGTATGAACTCGTTAAATGACCATTCTCATTACATAGTCATTGATGCAATCTTATTGTTATTGGAAATAAGGATAGAAAATCTTTGTTTCCACTACCTAGTCTGATCTCATATTTTCCTATAGTGGTATCATAGAAACATCAATTTACAATTTTTGAGATTTAATCGATGTGATCGGATCTTGATTTTTTATCGTTTATTTGTTGCATACAATGTGAATACTTAAATTGATTAATTTACAAATCCAATCAAGACCACATATAATCCCAAACTAATATATATATGATATGATATATGTGCAATTTATATGAGCCATCTTAAAATTGGTTTTATGGTGGATGTGAACCATAGTTATGGCCAATAACCCAAATATCTATATGTGATTGGATGGTTTGGTTATATTCTTGTTTTATCTTGATTTGCATATCGGGTCTCTATCTTATTCTTCCCAATGTAAAAGTATTATTTTTGCCTACCTTTGATCCCCTAAAATGTTTTGGCTAAATTGGACATTATTAAAATCCATTTGTTTCGATGATGACAAACATTTCTTTCTTGTTGTTTTAACTTTCTATTTGAGTGTTTCAGGGACAAGCATATAAGGTGGTGGATAGCGAAGACTTGGAAGATTAATTTGCTAAATTTGCTTTATTTTCATGATTGTAATCAATGTAAAAACTTGTACAAGTTTATAATATACAAGTACTTAGATATCATGTAAAATCAAGCATTTAAATCTTCCTATCCACTCACAACACTTAGATAGGTCATCCCCCAAGAGAGTATCACAACTGCACATTGATACACACACTCAGTAAATGAAAACATTGAATCAGGGATGTTCTCGGTCGACAAAAGCTTCGACCGAGACACTCTCGGTCGATAAACTCCTCGACCAAGAACAGACCCTCCTAGTCGTTAGACTGAGTTAGAAAAGTAGTTGGGAGTTGAGTTGAACGTTGCAATACACTTACTCCAGACTTACTCTTGATCGACAAATTCCTCGACCGAGAGGCACTCGGTCGAAAAACTTCTTGCTCGAGAAAGTTTTTGTCTGCACTTTTCAGGATTAATTAACTAGCTATTACAAATGCAATTAGTGGAAACTTAATGGCTAGTTGAGCACTAAGAACACCCTAGAAGGAGTCTAGAACATCGCCAAGCATTAGCAAACCACTCCTATAAATAGGACAGCCATAGGACCCCTCAAAACACAACTTGCATACACAATTACACTTGAGATTCAATCCGTGTGAGCAAACAAGCTGAGCTACACTTGCAATCTGTTTTCCTTGAGCTCTATATTAGTGTCCTATAGGCTGATATCTCCTATCCACTATACATCTACGTCCATCCACTTTGGTTAGGAGATCAAACGTTTGATATAGGATCAAAGCAATGTACTCAATTGGTAACATTGTTTTTTTCTTCCAATCTTGTTCCTTTTATTGTATTTTGTTTTCCTTTGCTACTCCTAGGTTGGAGGCTGCGGAAAGGAGGTTGTTAGAGCTTCTTCGATGGTGAAGGTAGCTCGACGGACTTAGGATTACTTCAAGAAGGCTGTCTCAACGGGAAGCTACTTCAAGAGGAAGGCTACTTCAAGGGGGAGCTTGGAGTTACTTCAAGGAAGGTTGCTTCAAGGTTGGTGAGACTACTTCTAGGTGAAGGTTATCCTAAGGGTGAAGGTATTTGTATCTTATGTAACATCCTTACGAGGTAATAAAATACAAGTGCTTTCAAAATCCCAATTGGAAACAATTGGGTAGTAGACTGACTCCCTTAGTTTTTGCTAAGGGTGGAACCACTCTAAACGTCGTGTCTCCTTCTCCAGATTTAAAATGTGGTTGCTTGGTTGAATTAATTTTAAAATCATCATAAAACCCTATTCACCCCCCCTCTAGTGGTTTTTCAATTGGTATTAGGGCAGGCTTCAAGGAGCTCTAATCGAGTCTTAAAGATGGAGGGTGGTGGTGTCTACAACCTCAAGCAAAGGAGAAATTTGGACCAGCCTTCAACAAGTTGTAGTTGGTGTTTAGGAACGAGACACACAATACTTAGTTGTCCAAGGAAGTCAAAGAAAGAAAAGGTGCATAAAGAGGTACAATGCTTCATTACTACTAAAAATGAAGAAGAACAAGAGGTAAGGCTTTTTGACTTGTCCAAAGAAGATTTAATTGTTAGTCTTCAAGAAATGAATGGAAAATATATTGATTGTAAAAAGAAACTAAAAAGAGTTACAAGAACAAATGAAGAATTATATGATTAGTTAAGTGAACTTGTTTCTGAAAAGGAAAGTATTACTTCTGAAAATTCTACATTGAAATCTTCTCTTAATGATTGCAATACGAAGTTACTTACTCTAGAGAAAAACTATAATATTCTTTCTCAAGAAAAGGTTGAATTACTTGCTAAGTTGAGTAATCTTCAAACTCAACCTATTCTATGCACTCATTTAGATTATGATGCCATTGTAAAAGAAAGGGATAGTTTGTCATCTAACTTAGATCAAGAAAGCTTGAATATTAAAAAGAAACTAGATGAAATTGCTAAGTTACAAAAGGAAATTAGTAGTTTGAAGAACAATAGTGTTCTTGATAAGATCCTAAAGGTTTCTTCTAGTCAAATTGGAAGAAGAGGTTTAGGATATATTCCAAAAGAAAAACATCATCAACCTAAACCTAGAAGAACATAGACCAATTTCATACATGTGCCCAAAGAAAAATTCTATCATGAACTTAGAATGAAAAGGGCACAAGTACCCAAGACTAAAGTCATGTATGTGCCTAAAGACAATCCTCCTATAAAGAGAAATGAAATTGATTCCATTTGTTGTCACTATTGCTTGCGTCTTGGACATTATTCCTTCTCATGCCCATACAAGGAAAAGGATGTTGATCTAGTTTGTGTTCCCAAAACCTAGAGATTTGAATATGATTAGTTGAGATTTGACCTAAAATGTTACTTTTGATATTAAAATGTCTTATCTCAACTAAACTTAGCTTTAAATTGCATATTTCTGTAAAACTGTATTGGAAGTGATCTATGTTGTTATAACTATTGAAAATAGTACAGAAACAAACTCGGTCGACAAAATCTTCGACCAAGACAATGTCGGTCGAGAAAATTGTCGGCTGAAGTAGTTTCTGTCTCTAACCTGTAGAAATCTAAAAAAATAGTAACCATGTCGGTCGAAAAAGACTTCGACCGAGATAAATTTGATTGAACATTTATTGGACTGAATTTTAACTGATAAAGCTGGAGATACAACAACCTTCTTGGTCGAAAAGATTGTCGATCGAAAAGAAGTTGGTCGAGAAATAGTTCGACCGAATAAGGTTTTGGAAAAGCTGTTTAACTCGTTCAGTTTGCTATAAACTTTCTATAAATTTGGTATAAATGAAAATTGATTGGAAATTATAAATGAATCATAAATCTTGGAGACAACTCTAAAATCACATATTGATAATTTGCATCATGATCTATATGTTGATTCTTGATATCCTTATGAAAGATGTTGTAAATTTACTAATTATGTGTTAAAAAACTATATGCAAATAGAAACTGGAAATATTTTCTTAAAATGCACACATTGTAAAGTCTTCAATTGCTATTTCTCTTGAAATGATTAAGCATGTTCATTTACATGGTTTGTCTTAAATTTGAAAATTGATGAACCATGATTGATCAAGAAAAAGATATTTCCTTGATAAATCTTCCTTAAAAGGTATGATTCTCTACATTGTGTATCTTAAAACTAAAAAATGTGATGATTTGAGTAAGTTTAATCAAGAAAATCATGGATTTGCTTCTCATGAGATTATTTTGGTTCATCTCCTACATGTTTTGGCTTAAAACTGGAAATTATGACCCATGTTGATTTAATCAAGGAAATTACTATTTTATCATAATCCACATGGTTTGTCCTAAGTATTCCTTGGTCTATCTATATAGAAACCATGTGTCTTGAAATTTTCTTTTAAATGATCATGATCATTGCATTTCATGAAATTATGGATATGCCTTTATTGTTTCATCATGATCATTGTGTTTCATCTTTTACTTGGTTTGCCTAAAATAATCTTTGATCTATATATACAAACCATGAATGGATATTGTTTTCAAAATGATCATAGTGATTCAGCTCATTACATATAAAGATGATGTTATCATTGAAAATTCCATTTTACATAAAAGTAAAACTAAATGGCACAAATGCATCTTGACATATTAAGTTAATAATTATCTTGTGCTTAGCTTATCAAAAAGGATATTATCTTTGTGATGCATGATTGGAAATCTATACTCTTACTGCAATTGGACATGCTTCAATACAAATATAGCATAGATTGCAAGTTCATTTTCAATTTCTATGATTTTATACATGGATTGCCTAAATGTATTTCTTGGCCAATATGAAAACTATGAACCATGTTGCCTTGAGAAAACTTCATATATTTCTTGCATTAGTGGAATAAGAGGTCTTGCTTAGAATAAAATTATTTCAATATTCTATCTAAAGCCTATTCTAAGAAAATCAAGAGCAAGACACCATTTCAAAATCAAATATTGCTCACAAGAATTAAGTTATACGCAAACTTGATCCTAAGCTATAAAACTGATATAAACTCTTTCAAATTGGTATCCACCTGTTCAAGTTACATAAAGGCTTTATATTCAAACAAGTGGATCATTATGAATGCTTAAATTGGAAATCAGCAGAAATTGCCTCTCGATCAAAATAAAGTTTGACCGAGGGGTGCCCAGGTCAAAGTCAAGGTCAACCTAAAATAAGCTTGACAAAATGCTTAATTGTAAATAATTTCCTTGCACTCAATCTTAGTATATTGAAAACAAGATTTTAGTGCATAGCTCTCATAAAAGGTTAACTTATTATGATCTAATGCTTATTGTGACCTTAGAATCCTTAAATTATCTTAATTAAAAGATTAAGGGGGAGCTCAAAAAACCTATCTTGACTATAAGATTAAGAAGGAGTTCACAAAACTTTATAAATTTGAAACTAGTTATGACCTTAGTATTTTTAAAGTAATCTTGGTTATGAAAATAAAGGAGTCTACAATATTTATGAATATAATGTATATATTCACTTTAATGGAATTCTCTAAACAAATTAGGGCTTAACATCACATGCATTTGGTTAGAGATACATTCATTAATTCTACTATAAGCTTAAAAGAATCTCATATCATTTCACGGCTTAACATTCCTTGTAAATGGTTGAGAAATTATTAGATATATTCATGAGATTAAAGGATTCTCATGTCATTTTCAGGGATTAACATCCCTTGTAAAATGGATGAGAAATCAATATATGTATCCATCATGAGCCTAAATGGATCTCATCATTTTCAGGGCTTAACATCCCTTGTAAAATGGATGAGAAATCAAAACACATATGTCATGAATCTAAAAGGATCTCATATCATTTCAAGGCTTAACATCCTTTGTAAATGATTGAGAAATTAATTGTAGCTAAATTTGACATAAAAATAAGTGGTTTGCATTGAGTATCAAATTATCAAATTAAGGGGGAGAAATAAAAGTCATAATTAATGTTTAGCTTCGTTATCTTTTTGAAATGAAAAAGGGGGATAAATAATATAATATAAAATCAATAACATAAATTAAAATGCGTTTCATAATCTCTCAGCTAGCACATACTTGCAAATAAAAGAATGGCTACAAAAGGTAAACTTTAGGTATGAAACTCATATGATTTATATTGATTTATATTTTGAAAATGTTTGTCATCTTCAAAAAGGGGGAGATTGTTGGCTAAATTGGACATTATTAAAATCCCTTTGTTTTGATGATGACAAACATTTCTTTCTTGTGGTTTTAACTTGCTATTTGATTATTTCTAGGACAAGCATATAAGGTGGTGGAGAGCGAAGACTTGGAAGATCAATTTGCTAAAATTGCTTTATTTTCATGATTGTAATCAATGTAAAAACTTGTACAAGTTTATAATGTACAAGTATTTAGATATCATGTAAAATCAAGAATTTAGATCTTCCTATCCACTCACAACACTTAGATAGGTCATCCCCCAAGAGAGTATCACAACTGCACATTGATACACACACTCAGTAAATGAATACATTGAATCATGGATGTTCTCGGTCGACAAAAACTTCGACCAAGACACTCTCGGCCGATAAACTCCTCGATTGAGAACAGACCCTCCTAGACGTTAGACTGAGTTCGAAAAGTAGTTGGGAGTTGAGTTGAACGTTGCAATACACTTACTCCAGACATACTCTCGGTTGAAAAATTCCTCGACCGAGAGGCACTCGGTCCACAAACTTCTCGACCGAGAAAGTTTATGTCTATACTTTTCAGGATTAATCAACGAGCCATTACAAATGCAATTAGTGGACACTTAACGGCTAGTTGAGCACTAAGAACACCCTAAATGATGTCTAGAATGTCCCCAAGCATTAGCAAACCGCTCCTAAAAATAGGACAACCATAGGACATCTCAAAACACAACTTGCATACACAATTACACTTGAGATTCAATCCTTGTGAGAAAACAAGCTGAGCTACACTTGCAATGTAAGGACCCTGACCTTCGTTTAGGGCTTACCCTATTTGCTTTGCTTAACCCTGGTGCTTTGATGCTTGCTAATCACCTTTGGTGGTAATTAGGGTTTGGTGGTGCTTTGTTGAGAGTTGGAGGTGCTACTTGCAAATAACCCAAGTCTAGGGTTTTTTGGGCAAGTTTGCCACCTTGTGAGGTGTTCCTCCCTCTCTTTGCTTCCTCTTGTATAGAGAGGTAGGCTTGGGCTCGTTGCTTGAGTTCTTTTGGGCCTTGTTGAGCTTGTTGGGCCTTGAGGTGCCTTGTTTTGCTTAGGGTTGAGCCTTGTATTGGCCAAGAGGTGTGTTGCCCATGGCAATGGAGTGTGTCGCCCAAGGAGCAACATGTTGTGTCACCCATGATGCTTGACCTAGCCTTGACCTTGTTTAGTGGACACTTGGAGCATACCTTGGACAAGTGTATAAGGCTTGCTAAGAGTAGGTGGCTTGAGCTCTAGACAAGTGTCACTAGGTAAGTGACACCTTGCTTGGACCAACCTTGTTTTCTCCTCCCTTTCCTTCTATATAGGCGGTTCCTTCCTTAGCTTAAGGTCCCTTTGGTTCCTCTCCACCTTCTTGCACGACACAACCCCCTTCCTTGCTAGTGGTGGCCGATACACCCTTGGAGGAACAAGCTTGTCAGCCGACACACCTTAGAGGAGCAAGTGGTGGTCGACATCCCTTGAAGCTTGGAGCTCTTCTTCTTCTTTGGAGCTTGGAGCTTAAGGCGGGTATCATAACTCCTAACCCTAGCTACATCATCTCCTTTTGTTTGATCTTGCATATGTGTTGTTGCTAGTTTAGTACCTTTCTTAAGTATCCTTGTTGGTCGATCCTCTTTGTGGTTTAGGATTTCTTGGTGAGCTTGTGTTCTTGACCCTCTAGGGTTTTGGGGTGCCCTGTGCTTGAGGTAGAAGATGACCATGAGTGTGTGTTGGCCGACAGGTCTGTGTTGGGCGATAGGTTGTGGTGTCGGGCGACACCCTTTGTTACTGTGATGGGCAATATGCCTTGACCTTGTGATGGGCGTCACAACCCTTTCCTTTGCTTTGTGTCGGCCGTTAGGCTTTGATCAGGTTGTTGCACGTTAATGAGGAGTGAGTTTTCTCTCTTGGTTGTTATCCCTAGTGGGCTGACCTGGCCGATATGTTAGCCCTTGTATCGGGCGTTGTTGAGTGGAGTGTGAAGGGCGTCACACTGTTGTGTCGGTCGATAACTCCATGTGAGACGGGCGTTTCCCGATATACAAGGAGTTCCCAACACACTACCCCTATCGTGCGACACTCCCCCTTGTAACGATGCGTCATGTGCTGGTTGCCTTGATGGCAACACAACATTGCTGCTTGCTCTCTTATCGACCGTTATGTGTTGAGCCTTGGGTGAGGGCAGGTTGCCCGATACATCTCTTTTAGTGAGGGTTTTGATATCTTTCGTGAGGGACCCTTGTATTATGAAAACAGCCTAGTAGTATATGTCCTTGCTTAACGATGGTGACTCCTTATATAGATGATGATGCACGTTATCATAAGATTGATCATTTATCTTAGCCTGGTGATTATCTGTTAATGCTAAGAATGGTAATGGTAGTAGCATGACTATATGTATGAAGTGATCATCATGTTTATCTGTTAATGATAAGGAGAATAGTGATAGTCACACTAGTGGTTTGCTTAATGGTGTGCTTTATGCACTTGATCACCAGATAATGTAAGATTGATAAGTATAGCATCTTGAATGTCATTTCATAATTGTAAGCATAGTCCTTATGTTGAAACTATGATTATTGTATACCCTAACCATGCAGGTGATGATTAGCCATGAAAAGGCTATGAGAAATATGTGACGAGTAACATCACTTTGATAATTACTATGGTTGATGAGATTGCACATGTGATGTGATTGTTCCATGATGATGATGTAAGCCTTGAGAGGAAGTGGCAATACATGATGAGGGATTGAGATCCCATGGTATGTGATGATCCTTGAGATGGATCTGGATGGTTGGCAAGAGGCCAAGTGATAAAATGTGATGTTGGATCCTTGAGGTGGATCAGGTTGATGTGAGTACAATAATAACATAATGTTGAGTTTATGTTGTTTACTTTCTATTATATCTTGCATGTTATACAACTTGATTGAATCTTGCAATCCATCTAAAAGATACTAAATAATTACAATGGAATATATCATGTAGTTGCCCTAGCCATAGATCCATCATCGTCAAGACTTGGTGATGGTGAAATGGGTTCTCCTGCGGGTTAACCCGGAGCGCATATTTTTGAATATGTGAGGTTTCTCCTAGCCTCAAATAGAGAGGGAAATGAGTGCAGCTGCGGTTGCATACTCGAATATGTGATGAGCATGGTGAATAGGCCCATGGCTCCAGATATGTGATATGATGAGCATGAATGCGTTCACGGCTCAGAGCATGGTGATCAGGCCCGTGGCTCAGTTTTACTAGCGCCGTGACCTAAACCAAGGTGGGCTAGAGGAAGGGTAGCCTGAGGAACTGACCATGTGGCTTAAGACCACTTACGCATGAAACTGCGGTCCTGCTTTGTTTCTCGTGTACTGACCACGAGGGGTGAGGTCGTGGATTCCAGCTCTTCCATTGACCTTGTATGACACCGGTTATGGGCTTTGCAGCCGAAGGATGGATTTGAACGGTATGGTTCACTTCCTCATGGCATAATAAAACGTAATCCAGCCGTTTAGTACTTACTGCTTAAGACAAACACGAAACATTGGTTGAAGCCTTGTTTGTGTAGTTACTCGCTTTATATCTTATAGTTACTTATATGTTCTTCAATGACAGTAGAACTTGGATATCCTATCTTGTTAATTATGTTTCACATATAATACTTGGTTACACCTGGTAAGCTTAGATAGCTTTATTTCATAAGACTGCTCTTGCTAATACTTCTCATCAGTTAACTGTTTATATACACCTAAGGTTTTGTAGTTTTGGCAGGGAATTATGCCTCCCGCTGGGACAATGTTCAATTGTCTCACCCCACTGGTTTACACCCTTTTTAGGTGGTCGAGCTAGACGTGGTGGTGGTCGCAGAGTTGCGGCCGAGCAACAAGAAGAACAGTAGAAGGCAAGCGATGGATAAGATGCTATTTTGGTGTTTGGTAGTAGAAGTCTAGAGTCATCCCTGTACTCTCAGGTCCTTGGCGGTGTTTTGACGTTGTTTCACGATGTATGATCGTGGATGTTTTGCATATCCTGCTATTGGCCGGATGTGGACCTCTATGTATATAAACAGGTGATGAACTCTGGTGATGTCAAGACAGCTATTGCTCTAAGCTGTGGACATGTAACATGCTTGTATATATGTGTTTAACCTATTTTCTTGCAGGATGTGGTCTGGAATGTAATAGTTTCTCAGTTTATCAGTTCTTCCGCAATTGGTTTTAATTAACCCGTGTTTTTGGTAATATGTGGTTATGGTGATTTCCGCACGTTTTCGCGTAACACCTCGCTGTCTGTGTGATAGTGGGATGTGTTGCCACATGCAATATGTCTTCCTTGAGCCCTACATTAGTGTCCTATAAGTTGATATCTCCTATCCACTATACATCCACGTCCATCCACTTTGGTTAGGAGATCAATCGCTTGATATAGGATCAAAGCACTGTACTCAATTGGTAACATTGTTTCTTTCTTCCAATCTTGTTCCTTTTATTGTATTTTGTTCTCCTTTGCTACTCCTAGGTTGGAGGCTGAAGAAAGGAGGTTTTTGGAGCTTCTCTGGTGGTGAAGGTAGCTTGGTAGACTTAGGATTACTTCAAGAAGGGTGTCTCAACGGGAAGCTACTTCAAGAGGAAGGCTACTTCAAGGGGGATCTTGGAGTTACTTCAAGGAAGGCTGCTTCAAGGTTGGTGAGACTACTTCTAGGCGAAGACTATCCTAAGGGTGAAGGTATTTGTATCTTATGTAACATCCTTGCGAGGTAATAAAATACAAGTTCTTTCAATATCCCAATTGGAAACAATTGGGTATTGGACTTACTCCCTTAGTTTTTACTAAGGGTGGAACCACTCTAAACGCCGTGTCTCCTTCTCCAAATTTCAATTGTGGTTGCTTGGTTGAATTAATTTAAAAATCATCATAAAACCCTATTCACCCCCCTCTAGTGGTTTTTCAAAATGTAACTCGAGGGTTCTTATTACCATGTAATAAGTTTAATAGCAATAAGATAGTTTCTATCCTTGCAACGACAAAGATGACGATCAACGTCAGGCGAGCCAACCGTTTCATGTGACGAGTTGATTGGCAGGAGGACCGAGGACGGCGGACCGTAGGAGGAGCGAATTGATCGATTGGTAATCCCCACCAACCATTTAGCACCAATCATTTAGAGGCGTCCAAACATCAGTTGGATAGGGATCTAGACAATCAATTTAGGAGATTAACCGATCGGCCAAGAGGCGAGCCGACCGGTTCAAGGGTTGAACCGATCAATCCAGATTGGCAAGCATAGATCTACACTAACAACAAGTTCATACATGTGATATAGACCTAGGTGGTAGTAATTCCTTGTGGCTCCAAGAAATTATAATAGAAATAGCCATAACCATCACTAATGTTTTATATTGCATGTTTATGTTGTTGGATATAACATCTAAATGATATGTACTAGTATGTGATGTTTGGATATGCATATGAGTGTACATATGATATATACAAACTCCCTCAAACAAAATATTAAGTCTTAGATGGTTTCTACTAGAGGCACATATGAAAATCTTGATCGACTAAGTGTGGACACCCCAAGGGTGGTACGCTATCTATCTCTTGGAAGTGTGATAGTAATAATGTTGGCCTACCAAGTAGGGTGCATTTTTATTGTGTTGACTTTTGGGACATGCTTAAATGAGTGATCTTTTTGAGATTAAGCACTAGAGGCATACAAGCAATGATGGAAAAAGTCACACATATCTTCTATACAAGAATTGCATAAATGCAATTGACAAATGTTGTCTACCTTAGTAATTGACTATGTACGCTGGTGGTTGGCCAAGTAATAGTTGAATTATTTTAGATCTTGGCTCACTAGAAGGTTGTACACTGCAATTTTCCAAATTAATATGTGAGGGCTATCAATTTGAATAAAATAGTGAGAGTGATAGCTAATTAAAGACCTAATTTACATCATCAATTATAATCAAATCAAATCAAATCAAAATTGAGTTTTTGTCAAAATTACAAATTCTTTTGTAGAATCAAATGGCAACAAACAACAGCCACTTTTCACTATGATCGGTGATACATGCAAACTACATGTTAAACAGAAGTATATGTATTAATGTATCAATGTAATATAGGCCTCAAGAGGATCAGATGTCAAACTCAAGGAAACATTCCCCATAGACTACTATTAACTGTAATGCGATCAACTAGGCCAATGAAAACTTTGATTGAAGATTTAATTATTTAAGATGTAGAAAATGAATCTAAGATTAGTAGTTGTTTCACTATGGCTAACATTGCAATTACCATTATATCATTAACAATTACCTCTCCTAACCCAGGACAATGAGACTTGTAGTAAGAATTACCCGCTCTCACGGTGTAATTCACTACCTACTCTAATACCAATCTCACTCTCATAGTAATTGTATTATTAATTAGGTTTTTTACTAAAAACTTTGGGCAATCTCTTCACATTAGTAAGAATCCTTTCTCAAGGTGTGTTATAAAACATGTAATTCTATGAATTTCCAACCCCTAATCCCTCTTTTGATGCAATTAACGGTCTAATTAACTACCTATGGTGATCAGAATGAATAGTTCATTAAATTTTCACAGAATTATGTCCAAAATTAAGAGAAACTGGTATATTAATGCATAAAAGTCAATTACAATGCATAATCGGGCTACTCCTGGGTCCTAAGGAAGAACGAGTTTAGCCCTGCATGATTTATATTGTCAAATACATAAGAGAGAAGAAGATAAACATGGGGAACATTAGAGAACTAAAGGAACCCTAAAGAAGATGGTCTGAAGGATCCCTTCTGAGGAATGTGATGATTTTCTACCTTCCAACTACAAATTTGTCTGCTGGAGGTTCCTGAATCTCTCGAAATAAGGCTTTCTTCTTTGATTTCTCCTTTCTTTGCTCTCGACTACCATACAATGGAATAGAACAAGATAATTAAGTTTGACCAAACTCCCCCTAAGTCATAGAAGTGACTTAGGGCATCATTAATTTCCAACCGTCAGATTAAACACAACTTTCATATCTTCCTGATCATGCCATGTCGATACTACCGACAGGGTGTTGATACTACCAACGCCTTTGATAGTTGTGGCCACATGTGCAATCATTGGTACTACTGAGTCGATGTCAGTAGTTTCGAGATTTCTTTGAGAAATCTTAAATCCTTGTTGTGATGTTATCGGTAGTATTGACTTCTTCCGGTCGATACTACTGAGTCTCCTTGATCTCACCATGTCCCATGCTAAGCAAGTGTCGGTACCACTGACAAAAAACTAGGTAGTACTGAGCTGTGTAGTTTCTTGTAGATCTACCTGAAATTCACAAAAAATGAACATAAGCTCTAGAAAAATATTGAAAATGATCAATAAGTGCAGAGAAATCAATAATAAATAGCATGTGAAAGTGACAATTATCTGGTGCATCAATCGGTCCTAGAAAAGAACAAGTTAAATGGGAATAACTTCCATGATTGGTTCAGGATGCTGAGAATCATTCTCACACAGGAGCGCAAGCTCTATGTCCTAGAGACAAAAAAGCTAGATGAACCCCTTCCCAATGCACCTAAGGCTAATAGGGATGCTTACAAGAAGTATATTGAAGATGGTGTGGATGTCAAGTGTCTGATGCTATGCTTGATGAACTATGAGTTGCAAAGCCAATATGAGTACATGGATGTTATTGAGATGGTCATATATTTCAAGAATATGTTCCAAGATCAGGCAAGACAAGTAATATATGATGTCTCCAAGTCATTGTTCAAATGTAATATGGAAGAAGGAGATCCAATAGGTCCTCATGTGCTCAAGATCATTGGGTATGTCGAGAACCTAGCTAGACTGGGATTCCCCTTGGGTCAAGAGTTGTACTCTGATGTGATTTTGCATTCTTTGCCAGAATCATACAGTCAGTTTGTCATAGTCGTATAATTATTAAATCCCATACCTAATTCAGAGATTTCATAACCTATCCTTGACCATCTAGATCTCAAGTAACACCTGATAAAGCATAAGATTACATACATGTATTAGATTCTCATCATTAACCCTAGTTAAGTTCATTTTAGGGTTTTGGTCAACTTAGGTTTATGGTTGCTTATTAGTACATGAAATGATCTTGTATTGAATTAGAGTCCATCATGTAGGTGTGGTTCAAGTCTCAAGTGATTTTGATGTTCCATTCACTTTATGCGGTCATTACAAGATTCATGTCACGTATGTACAATAACTAGGTAATAAGGTCCATAATATGACAAGAAAGGTAAGTTTCATCTATTCAAGGGGTCTAAGCATGGGAAAATATTTAGATCAGAAAGATAAAGGCATAAGAGAAACATTTCAAATGTAGGTTTATGTCCCTTAGGGTCAAGGCATCAAAGTCCAACATTGGTATCAACATACCTCCAAACATTCAATCATCATCATAGTTCACATATGCCATTAAGGTTCAAGTAGTGACTTAGATAGGACATCCACATCCAAGGAGAACAATAACAATAGAGTCAACTCTTATTTGATATGGGAGAGCCTAATAAATAGATATATTATCAAGATTGGGCATACGAAAGTCGATCAAGAAATATATGGACATATAGGTAAAAAAGACATATGCCATTGGGTCACACCACATCACAAATTATTTAGAGATCTACTAAAGTTGGAGGCATCAAGGGGGTCAACGTTACCTTTTTTGGATCAATTATAACCAAGCCTAAACATGTATGGAACATATGCATGCATATTATGAAATATTACCTAAACATGAGAAAAGGGGATTCATGAGTGATACAAGGTTATCGAGTTCATATAGTTACTAATTTTCCTAATTAGGTAAGTCTAGATGGTACAAAGAAACAAGATTATACTTTTATCATCATCATGCATTAAGGTCCATAAACCAGATACAACCATGCATTAGGGACAAACATGGATCAAAAGGGGAGTTTGGGAGCTCAACATGGTTCAAAGTTGAACAAATGTTACTAGCTTCATGATTAGAAGTGTGAATTTTCATTAAAGTTACAAGCTTGATCATAATAGTGAATTAAATGTACACCATCATGACTAAAGTTAGCCTTTTGAATAAGTTAGGTGAACAAACGTTGGATTTAGGGTCTAGAACCAAGCCCAAGTGATATATCTTTTTGAGATGTTCAATTTGTTAGTATTATATCATACATTTTGGTTTAGAGGTATAGGAGCTATCATTTTTGCAAAGTTGGAATCAAAAACTATATACAAAAGATTGGGTGTTACATACATCATTTCAAGGATGACCTAAGCCATCATCACCCACGCCCACTTGCGCATGGGCCCTGGGCCATGTGGCACCTACGGATTGGGCTTGGATTGCTATACTCTGAACCTGGCTGGCAATGATGGGGGGACACCATGGGCACCATTCAACCGCTGGGCCGCGGTGTTATGCGGTCATACACCGCTGTAAGTCGCCACTCCTCGTTGGTGCATGTCCATGCGGGCTGGCACTGCTACAGCTGCTGGCCTGGCCAATGCCTCTAAGAGAGAGAATTTATGTGCTTGACAAGCCTTAAAAGATGTCTGACCACTTATGACAATATCATAAGAGTGGAAGAGAGATAGAAATCAGCTGCATTGTGACTGGGAGATGATCTCCCATGCTTGGATTCTATAGCTCTAGCTAGCATGGTAGAAGACAAAGTGGAGTAGGGAGTTAGAGGGCATAAAATTGCAAGCAAAAAGGGACAAATGAATGGAAATGAAGAATGAGGAAGGAGCCAACTTGAATAGGAAAAAAGAGGTGAGAAATGAGGCTATTGGTTGGCCCCATGGTGAAGGTAGGTGGTTGTAGTGCCACCTCTACTGGCCCATCATACAGAGCTAGGGGAGGGTCTCCAGTGGTTGGACCAGGGTCATCATCCAAGGTTCAAGGATCCAATGGCTGTAGTTGATCAAAATTAAGCACTCTCCTATGACTTGATGAGTTGGAAAAGAAAGGAGGCACCCACCCCAAACTGAGTGGTGCCCAAATTTGGCCGGATTAGACTCACATCCGATTAAAAACACACATTAAATGGTGATTCTCATTTAGTCATATCTTGAGATTCAAAATTCTGATTGAGGTGATTCTTGCACCAATGGAAAGATAATTGAAAGTTCTACAACATGATATCTATTAGGAAGCAACGTTATCACATTTCATAGGTTCATTTTACCTTGCAAGTTGGTGTTAAGATCTAGAATGATACTGAATTCAATTTCTCAAAATAGAGCTACATAATATGAAATTCGTCATCGAGGTGATGAAATTGGGTCATCAACACACTCAAGTACTATGATTAAAAGTAAATTGAGGTATGCAGGTCTCTTGAAGAGAGAGAATGAGCATAATAGAAGAGAGAAAAAATCAAATTGTCACATTTGATCACCTAATTCTAATCTAATAAATATATGGTTTTTATGGATTTATCTGATTGGCTAGATTTTCTAAAATTCATAACTAATATTTTGTAAGATAGAAACGTAAAGTAAAATATTCTATGAACTAAGAAAAATAAAATCAACAAGATCACATAGTGTTGATAACCTAATTAAAAAACAATAAAGGTGATTTTTTGGGTTTATACAATTAATACAAACCTAACCCTAATTCTACATATATGTTTAATAGGTGCCTTGTAGGCCTAGGTTTGAGCCTACAACTAACTTTGGACTTATGTAGACTTCATATAATGTATGTTGTAGGCCCTAATTCAAATTGAGCAATTCAACTAATTTTCCTCTCATGTTGTATGATTGCATCCCTAATACTCATATTGAAAAAATTCTAATATTTCTCTCTGATGTGGTATGATGCATCCATGTTATTCTATATTGAGCAATCACCCAATTTGTATATCTCTCATATTCCTTTGTGCATATTCCCTACACATTGTTCTCTCTCTCCCGAGAGGTGAACTCATTTGAGTACTTACATTCTTAAATTGATCTTGTCTACAATTGTTTTGATTAATATTCTTTTTAGAATCTTATTGATATCTTGTGGTGGATTTTATGATCTAAGTTTCACCTTATTTTTGGAGATATTTATGTATTTATTTATGGGTCCTCCAACCCTCATGATAATTTGTTGTATGTCTCATCCTATTTTTAGATTGACAATACTTATTATTGTCTGTACATTATGCGTGTGTGCAAGTAGACTAACTTCATTTATTGTAGTAGTACTTGTGTACTTACATAATATTTGGACGTGTGTATTCCCTCTCGACTGTGCATATTCCACCAGTATACATACAAGAGTGTGCATGTACCACTCATATATTTATAGGGGGTGCGTATCTGCCCAGGGTGTGTGTGTCAACACAATATTTTTGACTTGAAATTTTATGGATCTCATACCTACATAAATCAAATTGGTATAACTATTTAGATGCACTTAGTATGACTTGTTAATGTTGTTATATGGAAAGAATTCTTCTGTCAATCATATCCTTTTCATAAATGCTACATATATATATACTTTCTTGTTATCATTTTGAAATTCATTTTTTATACCCGCTTGGGTCATACTTTCGTATTATATGGGAAGCCTTATTTTATTTAATATATTTTTATTCCTTATATTGCTCAATCATCCATTAATATACTCATAACGACTTGTATGATGATAACTTCCATTTTTGTCTTCACTTGTAGGGTATGCTTCCAAACCCAGATGTAGGAGGACATGACATAAAGACTTGAACCTAGCTTATGGAGAAAAGTAATGGGAGACAGAGTTGAGTTATATTAGATATCCCTCTACTTTTATCCTAGTGATTGATGTAATTTATTGTAAACCTTGTATGGGAGATGATGATGTCCTTTGTAAAATTGAGTATAGTCATAAAATTTTATTATGTTGCTATACTTTGGTCTTTTTCTTACTATTATTTGAGAAATAAAAAAAATATACACCTATTCTAGCATGCCTGTTGATATGTTTGTATATACAAGTTTATTCTTAAATTAAGTAGGGAGTGGATTCCCTCTTGGGTCTCACTGCATACAACACCCATCCATATTTGACTCCATAGGACATGGAGGATTAGTTTTCTTCCTACTCGACTGAGACTTCCCAACTAATGGCACCCATGTGGCTAGAGTTTTTGTTTGATTGGAACCTTGATTGATAGAAATACATTGCATATATCATAGGAAAAAAATCATCTTAAAGATAAAATTATTATGATTATGTTTTGACAACCATATAACTTGATTTTCATAGTATCTTCATTTGTTTAATATATGTCATTTTGTTATTGTTCATTATATAGGGATATACATAAAATTATTATATGAGGAATGATATGATTACATAGTTGATAATGTTTTGGCCACAAACATTCCCCTAATCGCATTTGATATTTATGATTTGATTATTTTTCAACTTAGTCATATGATTAATTGGGAAATATAAAAGGGAAATATGGTCCAAAGAAAATAGAATTTGAGTACAAAATGGAATGAACATTATCTAAAACCTTAACCCAAGAAGTTTAAGTGGATAATTGAGATGAAGACCTATTCTCTAGTCTATTGAAGTATGTATCACGAAGACCACCACTTAAACTATTAATAATTTACTTGTGGATGTAATATTCTTATAACCATAAGATTCATAAGTCCAAACTTTTTTCAAAGTTTATGATGATATTTGACAAAATACAGATCTTTATTCCAAATGTTATACAATAATATATGGATTGTCATATATTATTGGTATAAGATTAGACTAGTATTGGAGAGCGAGAAAGTAAGAATGTTGGGTTTTAAAGAAGATAAATTTAGAACATGGATATGAACCCAAATTTCCAATTACCAACCACATGGAGATTTTTGATTCCAAAACCACTTAAATGACACAACATAGTTGTCTCTTAATCAAGGTGGAAATCCTTATGGTAAATGAGAGAATGAGGATTCACGCATAGGAGAGTGAGTGTTTCTACTAATATTTAGTGGATAGGAAGAGGATACTACAAGATAATGGTGGTGTTACATGAAGAAGTATAGAGTTTTGGAGATTTGTTTTAAAAAGGAGAGGCTTGGGTTTCTGTTATAGAAGTGTCGAAATATTGTATTGGAAGACAAAATGAAGATGATGACTTTTTAAACGAAAATCATGTTGTTAAGTGTAGACTATAAAGGTCTTTGGGGACTCATAACGCCCATGTTGTGTTAGAAACTACTTGATGTATCTTTTGTAAAATTTATTGTTTTTTTTAAAGAGAAGGGGTAATTGTCTTCAATGATATAAATATACAGGGCCTTGTTAAAACATGTTGGGTGGAGAATTCACTTGAAAAAAATACTATAGTGTTCACCATTATAAGAAAGTAAATTAATAAAGTATCTAATAATTCAAGTGTTGTCATAATAAATTGGAATTTTTGGCTAAATAATAAAAAATGCTTGAAAAGGTATTAGGATAAGGGATAAACTATACGGCATTATGTTGGTAACTATACACTGATAAAATAAATATGCATCTTTTAGTTAACTATTTTTATCAAAACGTTTTGGAGAATATAGAAACTAATCTTTCTGAGAAAGGCATGTTATTAACAAGCTAAAATCATTCTATACAACATATATTCTTTAATATCTATATTTATGATTCTATTTTAACATCATTTTAGCATTATTATGTCATAATATTCATTTTGGTACATTGTTGATTCATCCCTATTTTGAGGCTTCATGTTGTGCCATATTGCACTTCAATCACATCTATACCCATTAGATTACATGTTATTCCCCTGAATATGCAAATTTGTATGAAATGCACTTATGGACATTATCTGCTTGTTTTCAGGCATTTGGACCATGCTTGATGGAAGAGAGAGAGAAGGAGTGATCCAAGGGTTTTCTACCCTTAGAGAGATCGAAAGGGAAGTACGATGCTCCCTCAACCTACCCATAATGGCCAAAGATCCATTGAAGCAATGATGCACAAGAAAATCCAAAGAAATAAATTAAAGTGCTAATCGAGAGGCCAGCACGGTTGTGGTACCATAGAACGGCTGTGCTAGCACACTTGCAAATCAATAGAGAAATCTCCAAGCAAAGCTAGAGTCACCATGGCCGTATCACATTGTGATGACCCCCATTTTAGGGTTTTGATATCTAATATAGTATTGTAAGACAGTAGACATTTGTATATGGTTGAACTTAAATTGATTGGTTAACCAATTAATAATAATTTCACCTAAAAAATATGATTAGAGATACACTTGATGATGATGACAACTAATTGGGTTCAAATATGATGAATATGTTTGATTAGTTGATTTGGGTATTTATGAGGCCAAGACTTGATGATTCATTGATTTGCTTTCATGGTTTACACACTTATTATGAGGAAAATTTGAGGAATTATTTTATGATCAAATGTTGGGACTGGTGTCAAATTTGGCATGAATCTATATTGCATTCTGAAGAACCAGTGGTGTAAATTTCATGACAGTCAGATTAGTCATTGAGAGTTATTGATGTTTGAATTTTCTATAAAAGATTAAAATTTCTTTTGATTATGGACCTAAGTTTGATTATAGAATATCTAGTATCCGTGACATTGCAATGTCACCTGCACCTTTTTATGGTTGTGACTTGGCATGATGATTGGAACTCCCTATAGCTGTAAATTTTGGATCCAGGCCTTGACTTTGTCTTCAAGATCCGAGAAGTAGGGAATAGAACATGGGAGACTGAATCCTCACTAACCCTGCCTTCTCCAACCACTGTGGCAGGCAGAGGCTGGATGAGGGGAAGCTGGGGAGGCAAGGACCTGATAGAATCGTTGGAAACAGCTATAAGTAATCGGATTAGACTCAAATGTCAAGATGGAGGTGTCTTCCTTTCCGTCGAGCACATCATGAGCAGGTTAATTCTAGGATAATTCTCTAGGTAATGATGATGAGTTTCAGACCCTGCTTCGACATCTTGATGGTGCTTGAGGGACTTTGGGAACCTAGTCGTGAGGTATGGAAAATGGAATACCTTCCCCTTCTTTCCTGTTCCCGCAATGACTCCTTTCTTGGAAGAATAGAATCACATGACATCTCGCCTCCTCGACCCAGATTGGAGGGCCACTGGCGTGTGGAAGGGGCCTGGGAGTCTGATTTCCACAACATCACCCAGATCAGAATCCTACCTCCACCCATGATCCATAAATGGAGACCCTTCTTCCCTCTCCTTGTTCCCTGTGGTAGTAGAGGAAGAAACTAGCCGCCAGATCTGTGTCCTCACCTCCCCTTCAAGGATTTTAGGTTTTGCCATGGAGCTCTGAAGCTCCCATTGATCTCGTGACTAGGACAACAATCACTGACCAAATGAGAGGTGGTGTGGATTGGGTCTTCATCCCATGACATGGAGCCCTATCACTCTCATTATCCACTGTGGGAGCTCTGGTCTGCGGCGACGTTCACGCGGGAGTCTAAACACGTGTACGGTGAGAAGGAGAATGACATGTCAGTTCACCAACCATAGCCCAGACCTTCATGGAGGAAAGGATGGAGTCTGATGACACTAGATTTGGATTAGGAGGGAGCAGGGACATGGATGGTTTCCTCATCAGTTCTGTCCCATACGGTGCCACTTCCATTGCGATCTCAGACCTCTCACAGAGGCAAAAGTGACGAGGTTCGACCCTTTCCCAATGGGGATTCAATCTTGCTGGACCGGTCGGCCCATACGAGAACCAAGCGGCTCAGGAGACACTCAGTAGAGGACCACAGTTCTCCTTACAAGCTACGTGGACCCTATCCAATGCCTAACAAAGACATCCAATGGCCGACGAATTTTCATAAAAGGTAAATACCCCATTTAGTGTACAGATCTTAGAAATACAATTAAAAATCTCTCCCATGGCCAATAAATGCCCCAAAAATATCTCCAGGCTCAGAAAAATGTCCCCTTTGTTATTAGATCCCTAAATCAGACTTTTGAACAACATTATATGGTTGTTTCAAATATAGATTCGTATGCTCTATTTTAGGGTTTTTTAATTGATATAATTAGCAAATGATTGAGATTAAATATGAGAAAATTATTGTTGAACTCTAATATTATTTGGAGACAATAGGTTGACCCTTATTTGAAATATATTCCTCAATATCAGGTCTTTTGGTATTAAATTATAATTATGTGCTTTTAGCCTCATTTTAATTCTAGAAAATAGACCAGTTATCAAGAAATTATGAAATCTGAACCAAACCCTTAGAATGACATCTGGATCAGTATAAAAATACCAAAGATACATTTTAGATAAGTAACACCTAGATTTGACCTAAATCCTCATTGGGACCTAAATATCATTAATAATGGTGAGCATTGTATCAATGATGATTAAATGTTATTATTAGGTGATGACCAGATTATCTAGATGATCATGGATATGTGAGGAATATCTAAACTTAGGTACGTGGATATAATTATATGACTAGATTTGCTGGATGTTAAATATATGTACTTTCTTACTTGTATTTGAAATACATTGTTGGATGTAGATGTATGTATATTGACAATTTTCCACCTTGAACATAAAAGAACATAAATGAGGATAAATGAAATGTAGTTACTAGTGGTTCTCATTAGACTCCCTATTAGAGAGGGAAAGCTTTAATGTTGACTAGAACCTCCCTAGAGTACATGGTATACGGGGAGATCCCTAGAGTACAAGGTACACGGGGAAGGGCCCACCATTTATGTTTGTGCTAAGTCCACCATAGTAATGTATATTCATTCTAAATGTGGCTAATAACTTGGGATTACCTGATTTTCTGCCTTTAAATAACGTTTCCTTTCTCTTCCTTCAGTTTCGAGTATTTTATATGCCAACATAGTATAGCTTTAATTCCACGTACCAACTTTTGTTGATGTTTTTGTTTCTCATATTTTCTAGGTCCAGAGCTAGAATGGGATAAAAGAATAGGATGTGAGCAAGTTGTATAGGTTGTACCTATTGTCTAAGATCCTAGTTAGCATACATGTTAGACTTGTGTAAAATTCTCTTTCAATATACAATTGTAATTCATGTTTAATATAAATGTGTTAAATGTTGAGAATGTTATGGTGTATATTATAGTTGTTTGTTCATGTATGCACAAATTGCTTCCGCTTTTCTCTTTGATATGATTGGATGATGTTTTCAGATTCTGACATCTCATTCCCGATAGGGTTTGGAGTAATAAAAAATCCGGGGACGTCACACACATAGAATGGGCATGGTGAATTGACCCAAAATGGTCTTGCCACCTTGCACGACCGTGTGACAACAGAGGCAGAACAACCATGGTGCCAAGAACGATTTGTGTATTTTGAGCCACCACGGTCATGCTACCCTAGCTCCACCACGTCTGTGGTGACCACCACAACCATTCTCACCCCTCCCCACCACGTCCGTGCTACTCACAAAAACCTAGCTACTTTTGCACTACATTTCCCATACTACACCTACTTGACCTAGTGCTTCCCCACACCTATATATACCTAGGTGGCGGCCCTAGTATGAGGATAACTACCTTCTACCACCTCTTAGCTCCCCATTTTTTCCCTTAGCCATTCCACTCATTTCCACCTCCATTCCACTCCATTTCACCATTTCCATAATCAAAACCCTAGTTTCCTCTTATCTCCACCAATTTCCACCATCATCCCATGACATTGCACCTTGGAGGAGAGAGGATGACGCCCTACAATAGCTGAAGTGGAGGAATTCTTCATCTACACTGAGATCCATGGCTTCTTCTACATCTTTCTCCCTTGTTTTTGTATTTTGCATTGTTATGAGTAGCTATACCCCTTGGGTGGGCTGTTTGGGGGTGTAAATTGTTACTTTGATACCATGTTGGGGTAAAATGATATGTAAACATTGTAATTTCATTTGCTAATGATTATGTTCTATTTCAATATCACTCTTCATAAATTTCTTGTTGGTTTGTTCTTGAAATCACCTAGGAATTTAGGGAAATTGATTATATGTGTGAATTTTAGGATTTTCTCCTAGGTCCAATTCTTAGATCCCTAGCTAGCTACCCATCCTCCTACATCCTAATAAATTATCCTAACCCTAGTTGAGAGATCTAAGTATCTAGTTTAGATGAATTTGGTGTGCTTAGCATGGAGTTTTCCCAAGGCTAGAATGTGAGTGATGGAAGGCCTAAAACCTCACTACCACTCCCATAACTGACTTCAGTCCCTAATCATCTTAAAATCATCTAACCTAGAAACATAGGCTTGTTTAGACTCTAAATGAATTACACCTAAACCCTAACTCGATTGAGCCTCGTAAGGGTAGTAGGGTTTGTTACAGACTAGTTCCCCTATACACAAACTAGTATATACATGGCTAGTTAGTATCTTAGGATAATTCATTAGACTCTAACTTGTTGTTTGGTTTGATAATCTAAATGAAATCATTATGTTCATATGCCACCCCAAACTTAATTGATAAGTGAATCCCCTAAACTATCCACACACCCCTTTATTGCTTTAAAACCTTAATGGCCTTCCTTGTTAGTGAACTGTAGCTTAGTTAGCTTCCTGCTCTGCTCTTTCTTTGTTCTTTCTAGCTTAGGTCCATAATTGCTCTTTTGCTCAATTTCCTAGATCAGTGTAGTCTAGACCTTTCCATGATTGCCTTAGTGTAGATTGTTCTTTTCTCACCTTGTCTTGTCTTTTCTTGCTTAATAGAATTAAATGTCTAGGGTTAACTTAGGTTATGTTCTCACTTGTTTTCCTTTACTTGCTTGCTTGTTCGCCCTTAGTTTAATCATAAAATAAACCTTCAAACATTTAACCCTAGTCTCCACAGTCGGAACCTAACACCAAAAAATAACCTAGATCTAGTGCCCTCTTTTGTCCCTATGGATCGACCCAATACTTGCTGCCCTCCTATACTACGACACGAACCTGTGCGCTTGTAGGTGTAGTGTTTTGGTTTTGTGAATATATTAAGTGTAGGTCATTATAAATTCAAAAGTGAATCCACACTGTGCTTTTATCTGTGGGGTTGCATCTATTCAAAGTTGCAATTGAGTAGTGTGTAAAACCATTGGTGGGAGCACACCAAGCTTTTTGGCATCGTTTTCGAGGATGAAAGGTGCTCGACCTAGCTAGTTAGTTTTTCTTTGACTTTTCCTACTTCCCTCATCATTGCTATTATTTATTCTTTATTCTATGTATTATTTGTGCATATTGGTTTGCTAACTTGTTCTCTTTTGTTTCGTTGTGCCTTGTGCATGTGACAAGCCATGTGGAGAAAACAAGACGGAAGGCCAAAATGTACCCCACAATCCAATTCACGATTACTTCATGCCTAGCAACTACAAATTACCAATTGCTAGAAGGGTTGATCAAATGGCAGGGGAGAAATTCTCCATCCCTCCAGGTCTTCTTGGGCTCCTACCCATCTTCTACATCTTAGAGAGTGAGAACCCCTACAAGCACTTGGACTCCTTTCTTGAAGTATACTCTACCTTCAGGATGCCGATGACTAGTGATGACACAATCCAGTTAACCTTATTATTTTTCTCCCTCAAACATAAAGACAAAGATTGGTATGAGACAAGAAGGGACATCATGCGTTGAGAAGTGATGATGAATGCATTCTTAAGACAATTCTATTCTATAGAAAGGTTAACCCAAATACGGCATGCCGTGAAAAGTTTTATTCAAATGGGCAATGACCAGTTTCACAATGCATGTGAGAGGTTTAAGAAGATTTTGAGAGAGTTACTGCACCATGAGATCCCTTTGTGGCAACTAGTTCAATCATTATACTCCAGCCTATCTCTAAAGGACCAAGATGTAGTAGATCTTTCTTGTGGAGGAGTTTTCATGGATAAGCCTCCTGAGGAGATATGGCCTTTGTTTGAGCAGCTAGCTGAAGGGTCAAAAATTCGAGCTTCTAGCATGATGAATGATAGGGGCTATGCCTTTGGTGTGACACCTCCTACTCATAATGACTCAAGCACACAAGTGATGAAGATTATTGGTGACATGGTGAGCTTCATAAAGAACCAGGTGACAAATGCTCCTTGCCACCCAGTCAATTCTATTGATTCTATGGTGAAGAAGACACCTTACTCCTATAGCTACAAAGAACCACAAAGTCCAAGATACAACTCAAGGTTTGAAGAAGAGGTTCTCTCTAGGTTAAAGAGTGTTGATGACATAGAAATGAATGTGACAAGGCTTAAGGAGAGGATAGAGATGCTATCTTCCATAATTGCTCTCCAAGATGAAAAATTGTCTTCAAAACCCATCTTGAGTTTCGATGAAGCAAGTAGACCAATGCCCACTTCACAAGTTTTCTATAGTCCACCTCCTATGCAAGTGCATCCCATATACCATTTCCAAGGCAATCCCAAGCCTTATACACCACCTCCCCCTACATCACCACCATTTCCCAACAATTCACCTTCCAACATCAGTTCTCCCCTCCACCTCAATTTCAACACCAAGCGTCACCTCCACCTCCTTCACAGCCACAACTAGCTCCCCCTCTCCACCATGAGCAAGGAAGTGTTGTGACAGTTTTAAGGAGTGGAAAATCTCTTGAGCTGCCTGCTAGTCATAGAAAGGTTGTTAAAGCAAAGAAAATGCATCCAAGTGGTGATACTATGATTGAGATTGTCGAAGATGATTATATGATACATCCTATTGATTTTGGGATACCATGTGCTCCACCTCATACTCCATTTGCAGGTCCCACCATCCCTAGTGTTCCATCTCATGTTGAAGCAAGCAAGGCCAAAGTAGGAGAGTCACCATTGATTGAAGCATTAGATGAGCCACTATAAGTAAGGAGGAGGCAAAAGCACAATGTTGACATCCTTGAGGTGTTTCACCAAGTGAAGGTCAATATTCCATTGTTGGATGCTATTAAGCAAATCCCATCATATGCCAAGTTTTTGAAGAATTTATGCATTGTGAAGAGAAGGTCAATGGGGGGGATACCAAAGAAAGTGAAGTTGACTGAACAAGTGAGATCTATCCTCCAACACTCCCTCCCTGTGAAAATGAAACACCCAGGAGCCCCGATCATACCTAGCTACATTGTGGGACATCACATAGGTAAATCCCTACTTCATTTGGGATCCAATGTGAATTTGATGGCATATAGTGTCTATGTTGAGATGGGTTTAGGCAAGTTTAAACTGGCACATTGCACTCTCAAATTGGTAGATTGCTCCATCAAAGTGCCTAGAGGACGAGTGGATGATGTCTTGGTGATGATTGACTAGGAAAGAGGAGCAGTGTTCCCAGTTGATTTCATTGTTCTTGACATGGAGCTGGATGATAGAAGATCCCCATCATCTTGGGGAGACCATTCTTATCTACAGTTGATGTTGAGATACATGTTTTTACCGGCATAATGATAGTCTCTTTCATGAACATGAAGATAAAGATCAACATATACAAGTCTTAAAACCGACAAGTTCAAGATCAAGATATTGGATATGGTCAGTCTGATTGATCATTTGAGAAGAGGAGATCTAGACGAAGGATGTGATGACAACTTTGGTGATTAATGGGATGATGAGCATAGGTTGAATGCAAATGAGAGATGTATCTATTGCAATAATGGGCACATGAGGATGTCAAATGGATGAAAAATTGATGAATCTTCAAGAATCCTAGTTGAAGGCATGAGACTCAGTGCTTGCGGGAGGCAACCCACCTAGATTTGGGAATTTTCACCCAACCTTCCATTTTTTATACTTCTGCTTTGTTTTTTGCACTTTTCCAAGAAAATACACACACATACTTGTTTTTATAGTTTTTTTTAGCTTTAAGATGTGCAGATGAAAATAGGGTAAAATGAGGAAAATTTGATGAAATTTTGACAAGTAATCCATGAAAAACCATTTTGGATCAAAGATTTGATGTTTTAATGAGATTCAAGTGTGAAACAACATCCATAGTACTCACACGGTTGTACTGACAAGGAAAGACCGTGGTGGTGCATTCACAATCAATAGGGGAATCGAGAAAAAATCAAAGAAGTTGAAATTGAAGAATAGACCCACCACGGTCGTGCAAGGCAGCATGACCGTGTAGCCACCCACTCAGAATGATCATGTGGGGTCTCACAGCTGTGCAGCGAGCAAGCCTCCACAGTCGTGCTACAACCGTACTCTAGCACTTAAGTCAGTGTTCTACAAAAATCACAAATCACTTCTATTTTTAACTCTAAGAAGACCATGATTGTTCCTTGCAAACAGTGATTGTGCAACACCTCCCAACCACTCCACCACCCTCATATCTCCACCAAATTAACCCCAATCCATCTCCAATCAATCTCCCACCATTTGCACTACCTTAATCTCTAGATTTCATCCATTTTCATCTGCAAAACACCCCATTTCTCTCCAATCGGTCCCAACAGGCATGTTCTTCAAAGAAAACCTAAAATCCCATTTTTTCCACCAATTTTGATCCAAAATGAAGCAAATGGCTAAGAAGGTCGTGTCTAAGACCAAGGAGGTCATATCCTACGGATGACGGCCCAAGAACACATCCTCTTCAGCTCCGAAGACTCCTATTACCCTCCCGACACCATCAGTAGCCTCTAGTTCACAAGGGGAATCATCCCATGTGATTGCAGCAGTGGATCCCATGATGGAGGAGTCTTCTAGACAACCCAACAAAGGTAGGGAAGAAGCCCGACCATCAATCTCAAAAGCTCACCCATCAGTTTTGACAGCTCGACCATCCTTTAAAGCTTCATGACCTTCGACAACATTGTAGCCACAACCATAGCCGAGAGCACGACAACAGCTATTGATAGATGATGCAGAGGAGGCAATGCCAGATGCATAGCAAGAAGATGCACCTACAGTGCATCATGAGGAAATACTTGACAGTCAGAGTAAGGAAGGGAACAAGCCAAAACATCCAGAGTGCTTGACACGCCAAGTGTTGTCACTCGCTAAGCGTGCCAGGAGACAATGAAAAATTTGGGCATCTTCAATTTTTTCAAGATATCGTGGAGCCTATTGGGCTAGTTGAGGTGTTGATCACAATGTAGGAGACCTATGTGGAGCTTACACAACAATTCTTTTCAACACTAGAGAAGGTCTCACATGACGATATTAGTG
The DNA here is from genome assembly GCA_963693085.1 of Alisma plantago-aquatica. Classification (NCBI taxonomy): domain Eukaryota; kingdom Viridiplantae; phylum Streptophyta; class Magnoliopsida; order Alismatales; family Alismataceae; genus Alisma; species Alisma plantago-aquatica. The sequence continues at coordinate 617,952,042 of OY856415.1, forward strand.
TCACTTTGGAGAGTAGCACCTACCTCATCACTACATTCTTTTTTAATGATATTTTTACTCTAACTCCTGAGGCAGTAACATCACTTGATCAAGGAAGCACTGATAGGGAAACCAATGCAAACTACACTACAATGTGGAAGAAACTTATAGGGCAAAGAATTTTTTTGGAGGGTAAATCAAAGACTATCCTAATTCACAATCCTATATTAAGATACATTCAGAAGGTCTTGGTGAACACCATCTTTGCCCGATATGAAAATGAAGGCGGTTGCACCAGGAAAGACTTTTTTGTGTTGGGATGGATGGTACATGGAAAGCTTATAAATCTGGGGTCACTTATTATTGATCATATGAAGACAATCCCGTCCAAGAGAAAGAATCATTTTATTATGGGAGGGATTGTAACTTATATATCTTTGTCCTAGGACATGATGTATCTGGGTACACAAAGGCAGAAGGAGGAAAGCTAGTTGATCTGCATTATTTGACTCGCTCATCAATGATATCAATGGTTGATCAGAAGATTGTCTACCAGGTCAATCCTCCTTATGCAAGGGTTTCACTTGAGCTCCCCTACCATGCCACACCTCTCCTAGAGGGATGTGGTCCATCTCCAAATTTTTTAGACATCTTACGGAGGTGGGAAGAGGAGCATTCTAGATATACATCACAGAAGCAACCCAAAGATCTACCTAAGGGTCTTGGAGAGTCATAGACAGCTGTCAAGAGGAGGAGGACAACTGATGGGAGAGAAAACCGTAGGGTGAGGCATCATGAGGCAAAGACATCACAACTATAGCAACAACAACCCACAACAAATGCATATGACATGTCCCCCATTCATGCACAATTGGAGGGCATCCAGAGCACTCAGTATTGCATATTGACCACCCAAGAGGGTATTTTGAGGATGCAAGAGGGTTTTTGGCACACCTAGGATGCCATGTGGTTAGACCATCAATAGATGCATTATTAGGTCAACCACTTGTGTAAATTCTAGCATGCTCAGTCCCAGAGGAACCCCCAGTGGTAAAAAATGGCGCCGTTGCCGAGGACAACGGAACGTTGTTATTTCACTTAGTACCTTTCTAGTCACTACTACAGAAATAGCATTCAATGTCACTTTTCTGGGCGTCGGTTATTAAGAAAAACCGACGCCTTATATGTTAGGCATCAGTTTTTTAAGCAAACCGACGTCTATATTCAAAGACCAGCCAGACACGGGTACCGCTTTGTATTCAGTGTCGGTGGTTTATAACAAACTGACGCTGAAAGTCGGCCGCAAAATCCAAATTTAGATAAAAAAAAAATAGTGTCATTGTCAGCGTCGGTCATGTAGGTATACACCGACGCCTATGTGCGATCAAAATTTGCGCAAAAAGTGTCACTTTCAGCGTTGGTTATCCTTTTATAACCGACGTGGAAGGTTGTTCCCGTCAAACAATTTCATGAAAATATCGTCCAATTGGACGTCGGTTGTTGCAAACAACCGACGCTAAAGATGGTTAGGCGTCGGTGGATGCAAACAACCGACGCTATATGGGAACTAATACTCCGCGATCGCCCGACTCTTCCCCTTTCTTCTGTTTCATTGCGAGCAATTACCCTATTTCTCTGCTGCCGGCGATTTCTCTCCGGCGATTTCTTCTCCAGTGCCATTTCTCCGGCTATTTCTTCTCCGGCGCCCCCTTCTCCGGCGCCCCCTTCTCCACCACCACTCCTCCTTCTCCGCGCCCCCTTCTCCGCCGCCCCTACTGCCCGCCCCTGCTGCCTGCCCCTGCTGCTCCAAGCGCCTGAGGCCGCCGCCACGCCTGACTCTTCGGTGCCGCCTGGTGCTTTTCCACGGTCGTCGCGCCGCCGCAACCACCGCCAGAGCCACCGGAGCTGCTAGATGCTCCTCCACCGCCGTCGCTGCTAGCTACTTCTCCAGCCAGAGCCACCGGAGCCTCTGCCTTCTTCCCTCTGACAAGGTTGGTCTTCCCGCTGCTAGCTGCTCTGCTTTTTTATGCATCGATCAAATTGTTGTGATAAAAATGCATGTAATGTATTTGATTAGAGTTAATCTAATCTGGATGTTCATAATAATGGTATGTTAAATATGATGATTAGGGATAAATATAATGTCTAGTACACAAATATTAGATGATATTCAAGAAAACCCTAGTTTGATGAGCATGTTGTTAATCATGTTAATTATGATTCTTCTATATATTCTGATGTCATTATATAATTATGTGATCCCAACATATTAAATTGAATTAGAATGATTTCATGAATTATAGGGTTTTAAAGTTGATAAACATGTACATGCAGAAATAGGGTTATTAAACCAATGGTTATAACATAGTATGATCTTAATCTGATCTGGATGTTCATAATAATGTAGTATGTTAAATATGATGATTAGGGATACATATAATGTCTAGTAAAGATTCCTAGACCTTTTGTTTGAAACTATTGATTTCTTGATTTATTATTTAATAATGCTCTATTGATTAGGATTAACCATGTTGCCTGTACTTTATAGACATTTATTATATATAAGAATGACAACACATGTATTTGTTGGCCTAGAAACCCGTCCAAGATTGGCTCATTAGGAGTAAATCTTGGATAGTCCCCGGTTTGGGACTGTTCTTGAACACCTAATCTCACTTAGGATGTAAGTGTATAATGTGTATTGGGTTTTCGAGAAAATTTCAGTAGCATTTCCCCGTTTGTTCTCTAAGTACATATGTACTTAGAGAACAGCGGGGAAATGCTGCCGAAATTTTCTTGAAAACCCAATACACATTATACACTTACTAGTGAGATTAGGTGTTCAAGGATGGGATAGGTGGTACACATTTATTATATATAAGAATGACATGAAATGTGTTTGTTGGCCTAGAATGTGAACAATCATTGTTTTTTATATTACTTGTACATTGATATAAATTAGAATGAACAATCACTAAATTATATACTGTTTGTATGGAGTCCGGCTTCATTGTAGATATCTATTATTGTGTTTGTTGGCCTAGAAACCCGTCTAAAATTTACTCATTAGGAGTAAATCTTGGATAGTCCCCGGTTTGGGACTGTTCTTGAACACCTAATCTCACTTAGGATGTAAGTGTATAATGTGTATTGGGTTTTCGAGAAAATTTCAGTAGCATTTCCCCGTTTGTTCTCTAAGTACATATGTACTTAGAGAACAGCGGGGAAATGCTGCCGAAATTTTCTTGAAAACCCAATACACATTATACACTTACTAGTGAGATTAGGTGTTCAAGGATGGGATAGGTGGTACACATTTATTATATATAAGAATGACATGAAATGTGTTTGTTGGCCTAGAATGTGAACAATCATTGTTTTTTATATTACTTGTACATTGATATAAATTAGAATGAACAATCACTAAATTATATATTGTTTGTATGGAGTCCGGCTTCATTGTAGATATCTATTAGTGTGTTTGTTGGCCTAGAAACCCGTCCAAAATTTACTCATTAGGAGTAAATCTTGGATAGTCCCCGGTTTGGGACTGTTCTTGAACACCTAATCTCACTTAGGATATAAGTGTATAATGTGTATTGGGTTTTCGAGAAAATTTCAGTAGCATTTCCCCGTTTGTTCTCTAAGTACATATGTACTTAGAGAACAGCGGGGAAATGCTGCCGAAATTTTCTTGAAAACCCAATACACATTATACACTTACTAGTGAGATTAGGTGTTCAAGGATGGGATAGGCGGTACACATTTATTATATATAAGAATGACATGAAATGTGTTTGTTGGCCTAGAATGTGAACAATCATTGTTTTTTATATTACTTGTACATTGATATAAATTAGAATGAACAATCACTAAATTATATACTGTTTGTATGGAGTCCGGCTTCATTGTAGATATCTATTATTGTGTTTGTTGGCCTAGAAACCCGTCTAAAATTTACTCATTAGGAGTAAATCTTGGATAGTCCCCGGTTTGGGACTGTTCTTGAACACCTAATCTCACTTAGGATGTAAGTGTATAATGTGTATTGGGTTTTCGAGAAAATTTCAGTAGCATTTCCCCGTTTGTTCTCTAAGTACATATGTACTTAGAGAACAGCGGGGAAATGCTGCCGAAATTTTCTTGAAAACCCAATACACATTATACACTTACTAGTGAGATTAGGTATTCAAGGATGGGATAGGTGGTACACATTTATTATATATAAGAATGACATGAAATGTGTTTGTTGGCCTAGAATGTGAACAATCATTGTTTTTTATATTACTTGTACATTGATATAAATTAGAATGAACAATCACTAAATTATATACTGTTTGTATGGAGTCCGGCTTCATTGTAGATATCTATTAGTGTGTTTGTTGGCCTAGAAACCCGTCCAAAATTTACTCATTAGGAGTAAATCTTGGATAGTCCCCGGTTTGGGACTGTTCTTGAACACCTAATCTCACTTAGGATGTAAGTGTATAATGTGTATTGGGTTTTCGAGAAAATTTCAGTAGCATTTCCCCGTTTGTTCTCTAAGTACATATGTACTTAGAGAACAGCGGGGAAATGCTGCCGAAATTTTCTTGAAAACCCAATACACATTATACACTTACTAGTGAGATTAGGTGTTCAAGGATGGGATAGGTGGTACACATTTATTATATATAAGAATGACATGAAATGTGTTTGTTGGCCTAGAATGTGAACAATCATTGTTTTTTATATTACTTGTACATTGAAGGATTGCTAATTGATAAAAGATCACAATTTTAGAGACATGTATGTTTATACAAATGCTAAATGATTTCCTTATTCTAGTTGATACAAATGCTAAATGTTTTCCTTTTTAATGAAATTTTCAGATGGCTCACCATGATGAGAATGATGTCCATGATGAGCATGAAGTCCATGATGAGCATGCTGTCCATGACGAGCATGACGAGGATACCAACGTAAGTTCTAAAAACATATCCCGTATTTCTATAAAATTCATTATCTTCTAGTTATGTCATATATCCTGTATTTCTATATTGGCTTAATTCGGTGTGTTTATTTTTGTCAAATTTTAGGTTGATGATGCACAGCTACCCACTGAAGCAATTGAGCAACTTGATGCGCAGCAACAAAAACATAACAAGAAAAGGGGTATCACTCTGTTGAAAAAGTTACTTGCGCTGAGTGGCAGTGGATCCAAATTGGTTGTGGAGTTTGATAATGGAGGGAATGCAATTGGAGTGAACCGCAATAATTTTATAAACTATCTTGGGGTTGTCACTCGAAGCCATTGTGGTGTTAAATATGATAATTGGCATAAAGTTCCTCAGACGAAGAAAGACTTGATATGGAAAGATTTATGCGTGAGTTATTATTATTTGCAATTCTTTTTTGTAGATTACAAATTCTATTATTTGCAATTATATTTTTGGTACTAGTTAATAACATTTCTATTTTACAGAATCTATTTGCATTGGATGAGATGTTGCATCGTAAAAGTGTGATGCAACGCGCTGGAAAGATGCTTAGGAATTACAGGACAAATCTGAACAGAGAATACATAAGACAGGGTGATAAGAAGAAGAAGTCAGCCCTTGAACAATGGAACTTCTTGGACAAAGAAGATTGGGACAATTTTGTTGCTTCAAGAAAATATGAAGAATTCAAGGTATTAGGCGTCACTCCCATTTTAATTAATATACATTGTATTCACCTATTCAAGATTAAGATTTAGTGCTACTAACGTAATTATAAATGTGCATACTAACTAGGCCCTCAGTGACGCACAAAAAGCAAGGCGTGCACTGAATGTACATGACCATACTATGGGTCCAAAAGGCTATGCAAGCGTTCGCCAAAGACTACAGGCGGAGTCTGCGGCTACTCAGGAGTCTGCGACTACTCAGGAGTCTGCAGCCACACCCTTCCCTCGCCATGATATCTGGATAGCTGGCAGGAAAAACAAGAAGGGTGAAATAAAGAAGCCCGAAACTGCTGAGGCGGCTGCAAAAATGGTAAAATACAACTCTTAGAGCAATCATTTGAATATTGATTATTTGTGGTGTTAACTTACCAATTTTTGTTTATGGTGATTAGCGGGAGCTGCACGAGCAGAGAAAACAAGGCACGTTCATCCCTCAGGGCACAAGGGATGAATTGACAGTTGCTCTGGGTAACCCAGAGCATCCTGGACGTGTTAGAGGTGCCGGCGCTGGTGTGGGCATCAAAGCATTCTTTGGGCCATCCCAGCGCAAACCCAGAGCGGGACTTTCTCAAGAAGAGGTAACATATATATTCTATTTTTATAATGTTACTGCAAAAGGAAATTCATTAATAAAAAGCTAATATTTGTTTTATCCATGTATAGGAGAATAAGAGAGTCGAGGATATAGTTGCTAAGAAGCTCAACGATGTGGTTGCTGAGAAGGTCAAGGAAGAATTGCTGCGGTGGCAGACATCTCAGGCTTCCAATCAGCCTATGCCGACCCACTCTTCTCCTGGTGCACAGACTGCAAGTAATCCTGGAGACCCATCGCCTAACACGTCTGCTGTAAGTATTGTTTATGACATTGTAGCTAGTCTTTTCAAGATGATATGTTTTCAAGATGATATGTATATATGTATAACATTCTTTACGTAAATTTGTAGGCATTGAAGCCATGCCGCTTAAGAATGGAAAACTATGTTGTTGCAGAGGCGCAAGCTTACCAGTCCCTTCCTGGGGCAACGTTTCATGGGAGTCCAATGCCGCAGGGCTACATTCGTGTGAGCCCGATACATGTATTACCCGATTGGAGGGAAGTTGCGTTGCCATATGCCCACCCAGATATTGATACACTTGGTGACGCAGAAAGCGGGGTCATATTGTGGCCCAAAGCAGATGTCCTCTACACGACTGAAATTGTAAGATAAATTTACATTGATTTAGACTGTTAATGTGTATATATGATGTCAACTGATCTGAAATTATATATACAGGTTAAAAAGAAGACACCAGGAGCACCTAGGCCTCCACCTCCAATTCCCGCATTACCAACTTGGGTTCCAACTGACCTACAATACCCGTTAGGTCCTGCTTGTAGGGGAATGGCATGTTGGCTACGGGCACATAATATACTTTGCCCTATAATTGTTTCTTTAGATGCAGATTATGCAGGTCAATCATACGACAGCTCTTTATTTATACAAGATATTATTGAGCTGTTTATGTATGAATGGTTGAATACATCAATGATAGAGACATGGATAAGGTGAGATCTTGTTTATACATCCATATACCTTGTGTAAGATCCGGTGATCTAGTTTCTTATATATTAATGCATACGTCTATATGTTTTGCAGCTACTTAATCGAAGATCATTGCAAACAATTTGCATATGATCATGTGGGATTTTTGATTCCATCATTGATTAGTATGGTAGCTAAAGACCCTGATAGTGTTCAACAATACTGTATAGATGCTTTTACAATTTTTGGTCATCAAATGAAGACGATAATAATAGCTCCATTCAATGTCAAGTAAGTTTGCTTTATTTATAATTTGGACTTAAGAAAATTCCATTATTATTTTGCATTTTGAGTTATTAATTGTTAACTTTTTACCTCTAGTGGTAGACATTGGGAGTTACTAGTTATTGTCCCCGGGACGTTCACTGTTTATTATCTAGATCCCGTAGGAAGTACATTAAACACTAAAATTAGACACGTAATGAGAATGGCATTATTCTGGTGAGAAATATTTCATTTTTTATATCCGTTAACATCTTTTATTACATTACTATTTACTTATGCAACTTAGTGTGTTATATTAACATGTAGGGGTTTAGATGCATTCAAAAATGCTGGAGGAAAGGTCCCAAGGAAAAAGAACCAGCCATTGTCTTGGGAGAACGTAAAAGTAAGTTCCCGACTCCCCGACTCCAATGTATATATTATTGATGTGAATTGTGCTTAGTTGTATTAATTTGTATGTTTCAATTTATAGTGCGCTACACAAGACAATGGCTGGGCATGCGCATACTATGTGATGCGATTTATGCAGATGATTATCAAACATGCCGCATTGGACATCGATACCATACATGAGGTATTATATATAGTCTCATTAGTTAGTATGAAATATATCAATCTTATTTTTATATTATTACTTATATATATACATCATTCTCTTTGCAGGTGTTTAAAACTGACCACACTATAGGCAAACGCTTAAAAAATGTACATGCTCCATATACGAGGGAATCATTAAATGAAGTAAGAGAAGAATGGGCAATAGCTGTACAAACAGTGGCAACTGTAAGATATAATTGGGATGTTGATAGTGATGATGAATGATACTTTGTAAATGAATGTTTCTGAATGTTAAAACATGTATTTGAATGATTCTATATGTGTGAACGTGACAATTGAATTGATGTCTGAATGTATCTACTTGTGTGAAACTTTTTATGTTAATTTTGCAGGTTTGTGGCCTGTTTGTAGGCTGATATCAATGGATGTCGTAAACCTGCAGTTCAGAAAACTGAACTGCAGGTTCTCATCCTACTGACCAGCCACAGCAGGCCTGCAAACAGATTTATAAAAAAAAAACTAGATATAGGCGTCGGTTATTTACCGATAACCGTCAGCACAGACTTACAGCGTCGGTGTTTTATAAAACACCGACGCCAAAAGTGTTCGCGCTATAGGAAATGGGAGTCATCTAGGACACTTTTCTACGTCGGTTGTTTAGTATATAACCGACGCAGAAAGCGTCCTAGATGACGCCGTTTTCTGTGGCGGGAACCCTTTTGGCGTCGGTGTTTTATAAAACACCGACGCCTTTATATTAAATAGGCGTCGGTTTTTTAAACGACGCTGAAGTGTCCACCCTTTTAGCGGCGCCCACATAGGCGTCGTTCAGAAACCGACGCCAAAGGGGGTTAAACAACCGACACTAAAAGGCACTTCTGTAGTAGTGAGTTGGTTAGGTTTTTACACTTTATGCATCAAGAACCAACATGCAAACGAGTTTCGAATCTAATAGTACAAACGTAGACAATTCATACTAAAAGATAAAAGATAACACAAGTTGGAGATCAAGCAACAAGTATTCATTAATCGTTTGATGTTGAACCGACAAAGATAAGAACTCTACATTACAACCTAAGGATTACATTTTACATGATATGAAAGTATGGGTAGCGGGGCTACTCCCCGCACCCTAGTGAAGAAGACTACTCCCTCATGACTAAGACCAAGAAGGAGGCGAGAAGAGAGAGAGAGAGCATCATCCCCACAAAGGATGGAAGAAGGTCAACCCCTTGGAGAGAGAGAGCAATGATCCACCAGTCTTCGTAGGTTGCACGATGAGGAGGTCTCCCCTTCCCACCTTCTTGACGAAGAAGGAGAAAGCAGCTTCAGGATGGAGTATGGACCTCAGACCGACAGCCCTAGGGCGGAGGATGGAAGTGGCAGGAGCTCTAGAACGATTGGGGCAGCGTTTGGACGTCTGAGATCTTCCCCCCCGGAGGACCCTTGGGGTCTTATTTATAGGCCTTAAGTGAAGTCCAAATGGTTTGGAGACCGTTTGGACCTCAAGACCATTTGGGGCCTCAAGACCGTTTGGACCGTGAGACCGTTTGGCTTCAAATGGTCTTGAGACCGTATGAACTCCATGCAGTCTCGGGACCGGTTGGCTTCATGCGGTCTTGGGACCGTTTGACTCCATGCGGTCTCGGGACCGGTTGGCTTCATGTGGTCTTGGGACCGTTTGACTCGATGCGGTCTCGGGACCGGTTGGATTCATGCGGTCATGGGACCGTTTGACTCCATGCGGTCTCGGGACCGGTTGGCTTCATGCGGTCTTGAGACCGTTTGAACTCCATGCGGTCTCGGGACCGATTGACTTCATGCGGTCTTGAGACCGTTTGAACTCCATGCGGTCTCGGGACCGGTTGGCTTCATGCGGTCTTGGGACCGTTTGAACTCCATGCGGTCTCGGGACCGGTTGGCTTCATGCGGTCTTGAGACCGTTTGAACTCCATGCGGTCTCGAGACCGGTTGGCTTCATGTGGTCTTGAGACCGTTTGAACTCCATTCGGACTCGGGACCGGTTGGCTTCATGCGGTCTTGGGACCATTTGACTCCATGCGGTCTCGGGACCGGTTGGATTCATGCGGTCTTGGGACCGTTTGACTCCATGCGGTCTCGGGACCGGTTGGCTTCATGCGTTCTTGGGACCGTTTGAATCCACTCGGTCTTGAGGCTGAATTATTCTTTTATGATTTTTTTGTGCTTTTTCTACATATATAAAAGGAAAAGGTTAGTCTGATGGTGTATTTACAAAAAGAGGGTAAAATTGGGATTATGTGTAGTTTAAACGTAAAAAGAGTATGGAAAACTAAAGAAAAAGACTAAGATAATTGACTAAAATAGGAGGTTATCACCTCCCCCCTAACTTAGACTCTAGCTTGTCCTCAAGTTAGATAGAGCTGAGACATGTAATGGCGAGGCGATCTTATTTAGGATTTCCATACTCTTGCTTCAATTCTTGACCTGAGTTCCCCTGGGGTCATATCAAGTCTTATTGCATGCCTTGACTCTTTCGGATTTCGAGAGTTGCTTGGATCTCAGGTTCCTTTCCGTATCTTAAAGTTTGCATTGGGACCACCTTTATTCTGTGCATGTTGTTGACTCTAATCAGCTTTATACCTCTCTGAAAAACCTATTGGAAGCTAGAGAGGGTATGAGGGTTGGCTAAAGGCTTTGAAGTGTAGCTCCCCCTTTAAGTGGGGGAGGGGCTGTCTATGCTTTTTAGGATCTCACTACCGGGCACGACACATCTGCCTTTATGAGGGAAACTGAATGTACCGGTCGAGCGAGCCCTTTATGAGCCTTTCACATACTTAGAAACTTTATGGTTTCACTACCGGGCACGACACATCTGCCTTTGTGAGGGCAGCGGAATGTGCCGGCCGGGTGAGACCTTCATCAGTTCTTTATATAGATCCTTATGCGTGGCACAACTCTCATAATTTTATTCGTCTCTCTGGCTTTTATTCAATAACTCACAGGCTTGGGTTTTGGGATTTTTGAGGATTTATTTTGGGCGGCCAAGCCTCTTTTATTTTGAAGAGAGGAAAGTTGTTCTTAGAGTTTTTCAACGTGCACTTATTTGGTTTGTGGTCCTCTTGCAGAACTTTCTAGATTTGGAAGTTGCCTGATTTCCCTCTCATCCTCGAGATCTTGGCTTATATCTGCCTTGATTTTGACCTGTGGAGAGTCAGATAAAGAATCAAAGCAAAAACATGGAATCAATAGTGGATGGAAATTGATAAATCACCATTCGATGTCTAAGTGCTATTTACTTGTAGGGATTAACATGATTCTAGAGTTAGTTGAGGTGACTATTTTTGAAAAAGAAAATTTAAGTTAAAAAGAATTGTTTAAGAAGAATTTAAGAGTATAGAAAGTGTTTAACAAAAAAGAGAGGTGTAGAAAATGATACCTCGCCCTTGTCTAATGTACCCCCCCCCTAACTTATCACTCACTCTGTCCCCAGAGTGGCGAAATGATAGGTTGAGAAGTCATTAGGACAAGGGCCGCAGGTTAAGGTAAATCTTCATTTGCCCCCAGAGAACGAAGTAGATTGGATGCGAACTGTCCTTGTAAAGCGTGGTAGTCCACGTCAATCATTTCCTCTACTGGTCTTTGGAGATCAATGATAGTGTACATCCAATAGAGGACGTGGAAGCCGCAGTTGTTCGATTGTCGTATTTGCTGGGGGCATTTGTGGCAGAAGGCGGGGCGATGGAAATGTTCTTTGTCGTATGCCTTTGTATGCTGACTCAGAAAATCGATTAACTTCTCGGCGCACTCCTTTGCCACCACTTCTGTTGGCGTCTTTGGTGTCACGATGTAGTTTCGATGTCGTGCGTTGAACTGGCTATCGGAACTGTTGTATATTGTGGTTGTTCCTTTTGGGAGGTTTGTTGCCAGGAGAATCAAATGCTCATGATACAGGATGGGTAACATGATGAATGTCGGCATTGTGTGCTGTAGATATGAGATCAGCGCGTCAGTTGTGCCGAAGTTCTTGAGCTTTAGGAGATCATCTTTCATATATGGAAACGCCATGTATGTATTTGGGTTATTTTGGCCCAGCAGCAACTGGTAGGCGGCCATAAGGCTTACAGAGAGGGATCCCTTATCCTGTAGAGTCTCTCGCAGTGAATCTGCCATCACAAGTATGTCTCGAGACATGAATACCAGGCCATCTTTGTCTACGGAGAGTCACGCCATAATGATACGCAATTCGAGGTCGTTAAGACCCTTGCAAGCATCGTGATCAAAATCAGGAAAGGTTGGGTCAATGGTGTATACAGGATCTCTCTTGCTTTTATCTTGCTCTGGCGACTTGATCTGCTCTGACTCCTTCAAAACTTGTCGGAAAGGTCGCCATTGTCATCACTGGACAGCTGAGAAAAGGTAGCGAGGAACATCATCTGGTGACATAGTTGGGTCGTTGAAGAATCGTCTATCACATATGAGCTCCATGGCATAACATCCACATAAGGAATGAAAGTCTTCAGCTACCAGGTCATTGAATGGGATTTCCTGGTTTAGCGCTTGAATGTGACGGATGGTGCAGAAAGTGCTATCCCCAGATCCCTCGGTGGCTTGGACTGGAGGGTTTATGATTTTGAACCATGGTTGGCTCCAGTCCTGGCGAAGAGATGGGCGTGCAGCCCAGATTAATTTAAGCAGCCGGAAGAGTATACACCTTGCTTCTCCTGCTGCTTCTCCTACGAAATTTATTGTGTCGGCTGGTAGCTCGGTGCTACAGAAGTTGTATACTTTGGCATCCAGAGCCTTGATATCCACGATCATAAAAAGCCAGTGGTTCGAGACTTGGAAGGCCATTGTAAGATAACTTGCCCTTCGTGCCAAACTGACACGTAGCCGCTCAACCGATTTTTCGCGTATGTCTTTGTATAAAAGGCCAAAAGGCAGAGCGGGCGAAGCATTAAAAACCGGTTGTTTCCGCTTGTGACTTCTATATGTTTCTATACAATTGGCGAGGAGGACATGAAAGATCGCCATTGGCACCGTGGACCGAGGTCGGAGGATGCTACAGAAGTCTTCGCGTGTCAACTTATGCCTGGTTTTGGTATTATGATAGATTATGTCTTCCCCCTCCTTTGCATCGTCCACTATAGTGTTCAGTATAAAAATGTCCTGAGCATCTAAAGTGGAGATGGCCGCCATATCCAAGTCATGCATTTTGTGCGGCAACAGAGGTGGCGGGGGAAGTTCTTGTGGTGGGGGAGAAGCAGGTTTTTCGAAGGCCTCTTCATGGCCTTGTAGATTATTGTCTGAATCAGAGGCGGAGTCCAGATCCTCGTCTGTGTCCAGACTTACGCGGTCTGCCTCGTCCTGGTAAGAAGGAGAAGGTGCTGAGAAGGGAGCAGAAGTTTTTGGTGGGCTGGTGCTGGGTTCTAATATACATTGTTGGAAAGAAGCGTAGGCCGCATCTTTTGCAGCTTCACCGATGGACCCCATAGCTGAATAGTCAAAGAATTGATCCCCATATGACATGTTGACATTGTCATTGTGTGGGGACTTGGGGTGATGGTCACTGTCCTGGTGACCTTTGTCGGACCCTTTTTGGGAGGGTCCTACTGCATGTTCAGGGTCTTCTCTGTCATCATGCTTGTCGTTGGAAGGTGTATCTTTGTTGGAGTCAACAGATGAGTCAGAGTCGTCGTCTTCTTCATCATCGTCATCTTTGTCATCCGCAGCTTCGTCGGCTTGCTTTTTGCTGGCGGGCATTTTACACCGCCGATGAGTGGCTTGTAGCTCGTCGAAAGCCACTTGCAGATGCTTGTGTTTTTCGAGCAGTGCATCGTGGGTTTCTCTGAGGTCTGTGAATCTGCCCTCGGCGGAGAGGAGGCGTGCTGTCCGTTCTGTGACTTGAGCACATAGCTGTTGGATTTCATCGTTATTGGACTCCTCTTGGCGATGATGTAGCTACGTAAGTGTTCCATCAATGGTGGCCAAGCACGTGCTCAGGGATTCTTGATGTTGCTGGAGCTCGCGGAGAGTCTCTGGCAGAGGTTGAGTCTGTTTGGAGATATCATCGACTTTTTGCGCCGTTGCTTCTTGCTGACGCGTCGCTCCAAGGACCAGGTCCGGCAGGTTGTTGGTGTGGCGGTTGATGTGCTCAACTTGCTTAGCCACTTCATCCTGTCATTGCTGGAGGCCTTGGAGGAAGGTGGGCAAGGCTCGGTGTTGTTCGTCGATCTTGGTCACCTGTCATGATAAATCCTATACACAAGAAAAAATAGAATTTAATATGTTAGAAGGATCGGTGAGGAGGTTTCGGACAGCGTCAAATTGACGGCCGAATTCCTCACCGATGTTAGTAAAAGGGACCCCAGGAGCGGAAGGGTGAGATGACTGGGGTCTGCGTGGAGTGGTGTTAGTGTCTTGCGGAAGAGACACTGATGATGCCCCGAGCTGCGTAGTGACTGTGGATGTAGTCACCAGCGGTGTCGGGGTGGTGGCGGATGTGAAAAGTGGTGGTATTTGAGGCAAAAGTGGTGGTAGTGAGATTGATGGGGTGGAAACGTTGGAAGTGAATGGGAAAGTGGTGAAGTCGGGCATAGGGATGGAGAAAGGGAAGCCCGAAGTAAAAATGGGTGAAGTAGTGGATGTGAATGGTTGCGTGGATGTGGGGAAGAAGGGAGGAGTGGTAGATGTTGGAATAGTGGAAGGTGGAGTGGTGGCGGCGGTTAGCTGCTCATGGAGGCTCTGGATAAAAGAGTCGATGGAGGAGGTGGTTAAATTTTCCTCCTGGAGGGGCTTGGCTTCCGGGTTTGGCCGAGATGTTGGTGTCCCCGACAGCTGTTGGGCCTACAGCTGCCTCCTGGAAGGCCGTTTGACAGGCATCTTAGTTGGTCGAGCTGTCGGGGCAGTGATGGTCATCTCTGTTTGTCCCGCTGTTGCTTCCCTTTCGAGTATTTTGACCGAAGCTAGTAGTTGAGTAAGCTCCTCGTCAGAGAAGAGGAGCTGTGTTGTGTCATAGTTTGCTAACTCCGGGAGCGGGAGGAGAGTCCTTGATGATTTGACCATAGGGCAGAATACATAATGTAATTTCCCATACTTTTCCTTAATTATGAACGAGTTCTTTAGAGTTTGCTCGTTGGTAAGGATGTCTCCCTTCAGTTGCGTGCAGCGGGGTAAAGGTTTGTCCATCTTAAGATATTTGATGATAGATGTGACATGACCCCCCATACATATTTCTTTCCCCAGGCTAGAGGCAGATAATTTCTGGATCATAAGTCATCCTATGTTGACTGGCCTTTCGTTGAGGATAGACCAGAGAACGAAAAGATCTGATATTATAACGTTCCCTCCTTCTGTCCTGGGGAAAAGTGCGCCGGTGAGGATTTTGTGCAGAGTGCGCACAAATCCAGACTGAATGTTTGACGCCTTACACGTCTTTGCGTCAGAAGTGGGGATCCTAATTAAGGATTTCCAGAATGTATGTCTGTTGAATACTGGATGATCGGTGCCCACTATTTTAGCCTTTCGCAGCTGCTCCTGGTCGTCGATAAAGATGGAGTTCAGCATATTCTCTGTTATGACGACCTTGCTGCCAAAAATTTGGGTGACAAGCCTTCTGTCACCCACGTCCCGAGACTTATCCGTGATGTCGACGGGCTCCTTGGTCAGAAAGGAGAAAAATTCTGCGGTGGGTTCATAGTAAGATACTTCAGGTACTAGACACAACCTGGTGAGGTTGGCTTTTTCTAGTACGTTGAAGATACGATCATGTATTCCCATCTTGAGCAGTATGCTGGAGCAGAAATACTTGGTGGGTTTTAGGGTTTTGTCGGTGGAGATGGTGGTTTGGATGAAGAGGTTCTCTGGTGGTGGTATTGTGGTGGTGATGGGAATGAAAGTGGTGGTAGTGGCGGGGATAGTTGTAGGAATGGTGGTGGTGGGAATGGTGGTGATAGTGGTGGTAGTAGCAGTGATGGTAGCTGCAGGGATGGTGGTGGTAGCAGGAAGAATGGAAGGTTTGGTGAGGGGTTGGTCCATGGTGGAAGTGGGTCAGACTTGTTTCCTTGCCTGCTTTTTGGAGGGCTGCCCAGATGCAGTCTCTGGGACCTTGCGCTTCCCCTTTTTCTCTTTGACAGGTGACTCCTCTTCGGAGTTAGGATTGTACTCCGAATCTTCATCAGAAGAGGAGATGATAGTTTCCTCCTCAGGGGGCTCAGATAAGATCCTCTCTAGGCGATCAAGTTCGCACAGGACTTCCATCATCTTGACGTTTGGGGGTGCCTTCCCAGTCCTGTTGAAGTCTGCTCTTATCTTTTGAAGCCTAGCTTGTTCTTCCAGCATTTCCTCTTTCGTCCAGATTTCAGGACCTTCAAACCTGATGGCTTTTCTTGGTGGTGATGCCATATCTAAAAAATAGGAATTTATGAGTTAGAGCAAAAAGTTTTAGAAACAAATTAGATTTTATTTGTAGTTTATGTCTTTTTGAATTTTTGTGAAAGGTTAATGGGTGTGGGAGACCAAACTGTTTTGAGACCGTTTGGTCCAGGCGGTTTAAGAACCGTTTGGTTTCAAACGGTTTCAAGACCGTTTGGTTCCAAACGGTTTCAAGACCGTTTGGTTCCAAACGGTCTCAAGACCGTTTGGTTCCAAATGGTTTCAAGAACCGTTTGGTCTCAAACGGTTTCAAGAACCGTTTGGTCCCAAACGGTTTCAAGAACCGTTTGATTCCAAACGGTTTCAAGACCGTTTGATTCCAAATGGTTTCAAGACCGTTTGGTTCCAAACGGTTTCAAGAACCGTTTGGTTTCAAACGGTTTCAAGACCATTTGATTCCAAACGGTTTCAAGACCGTTTGATTCCAAACGGTTTCAAGACCGTTTGATTCGAAACGGTTTCAAGACCGTTTGGTTCCAAATGGTTTCAAGACCGTTTGGTTCCAAACAATTTCAAGACCGTTTGGTCCCAAATGGTTTCAAAACCGTTTGGTTCCAAACGGTTTGAGGACCGTTTGGAAAACGAAAAGCCGCAGGGTTGCCGACGCAGGTGAAGACGAAGGTGAACCGGCGCGGAGGCGGAGGGTGTGCCGGCGACGAAAATGGCGGTGAAACCAATGATGTGATGAAAACGGCAACGGTGAAGACGGCGATGACGACGGTGATGCAGACGATGGTGAAGAAATCGTCAAAGACGATAGTGGTCCGAATCGAAGGTGATGACTGCGGTGAAGATGGTGGAAGATAGAATCGGTGGCGTCATGAGAATGATGGTGACGTGCGGATGGTCGTTAAAACCGTCGGTGGAGAAGGCGGCGATGGTGGAACATATGGTGAAAGCTCAGGAACGGCGACGAAGGCGGTAGGGAAGAGGGGCGGCGTGCGTTGTGGTCGCCGGACTACCTTGTAGGTGGTTGGTGAACGGGAGTGTGATCACGTGGGAGCAAAGGAAGCAGAAGCAAAAGAATAGTTCTTCGCACAAGCGCTCCAGAGAGTTTGAAAGTTCGAAGAGAGAAAGACGAAGGGGTAGGGTTTATATTTATAGGGAACGGTTAGCGACCCTTTGTATTCCAAGCGGTTTCAAGACCGTTTGGTCCCAAACGGTTTCAAGACCGTTTGGCTCCAAACAGTTTGGAGACCGTTTGGAGTCCAAACAGTTTCAGGACCGTTTGGCTCCAAATGGTTTGGAGACCGTTTGGAGTCCAAACGGTTTCAGGACCATTTGGCTCCAAACGGTTTCAAGACCGTTTGGCTCCAAACGGTTTGGAGACCGTTTGGAGTCCAAACGGTTTCAAGACCGCTTGGAAGGACAATGGCATAAAAGATTTTATATTTTTATGTTTGTTTTTTGATTTGTATATTTTTATGTTGTTTGTTTTTTATTATTATTTTTTGATAGTTTTAGTTATGTAGATTTTTTTTGTTGTATTTTCATAAGATAAAACTAAGGAAAATAAAAGAGCAGAACATAAAGGAAAAAGTAGAAATCTTGGGTTGCCTCCCAAGTAGCGCCTTGGTTTTTACGTCGCTGGCGCGATGAAGTTGTAACATTGTCATGTTGTTGGCATAGTATTTGATTGTTCATGTCTATTCGGCCCATGTTTAGGGTTTGACTCGGGATGCCCAGCAAAAGTGCCTGCCGGATGTTTTAACTATGCAGCAATCTAGGCAAGCTGGGCTTTAACTGCCTTCTGTTGGGCTTGTTGGTTAGCCAACATGGTTTGCTGAGATTGTAGCATCTGTCTTATCAAAGATATCTCATCCTCCGGCTGTGAAGTAGCATTTTTCTGAAGGCTTTGTTGTTGAGGCTGTTGAGTATGCAATTGTGGATGAAGCGGGGGATGAGTGTACTAATAGTAGGCTGATTGGTTTCTAGGGTAGTTATCCCTAGGGAAATTGTTCCTTGGGTTCCCTTGATTTTGGTTAAAATTGTTTGAGAACCCAGGAGGCGGCCTACTATCAGATCCCCCTTGTATCTGATGTTGCGGATTCGCAGTTCCAGAAGGATTCCCGTACTGAAACCCAGGATGGTTCCTTGGTTGGCTGGGATTATAGTAAACTTGTCCGGGAATAGTGTGGATGGAGTTGACTTGCTCCAGAATATGATCTTCAGCTTGATTAGTAATAGAATCATATGGTTGTTGTAGTGGATGCAGATCCATCATCGCATTGTACAACATTCTGCAGGAGAGAGTCGGATGGTCTGAAGCATGACAAGCCTCACAGGATCCTGTGATGGCTTTGACTTGATGAACCAGCGGAGTTTTCTTCTTATCAATTTCCCCTAGAGTTGTCTCGAGGGCTTGCTGTTTATGAACAATTGTTTTCAAGGCCTCGGCTATTGACTTCATTTCTATGGATTCCTCAGCTTTGAAAACTTTAAGAACACCTTTTCCAACTGACCATCCCCAGTTGGACTGGTTTTCAGCTCCTAAAGTAACAATCTTCCAAGCGTCCTCATAGTTCTTCCTCATGAAATTTCCTCCAGACGAGAATCTAGGAACTGTTTAATATCATCGCTTACTCCCCGGTAAAAAGTTTCTATCAGTTGATTCTGTGAAATTCCATGATGGGGGCATTTGCGCAGAAGTTCCTTAAATCTTTCCCATGCCTCAGCGAGGGTTTCTCCATGTAGCTGGGAGAAATGATTGATTTGCCCTCTGATTTCATAGGTCAGCGAGGGTGGAAAGAACTTCTCCAAGAATTTTTCCTCTAGAGGGGCCCAAGTGGTTATTATGGGTTCTCTGTCCAATGAGTTGTACCAACTCAAGTCCCTTCCAGATAAGGTGAAATGGAACAGGTGGAGCATTATCGCATCGAAAGTGATACCAACTTGCGGGACCAGGAGGCATAATGCCTTAAACCTTTTCAAATGGTCCATGCAATCATCTCGTGAACCTCCAGAGAAGGAGATTCCTTGCATAATCTGGATCCACTGGGTCCGGATCTCAAAGTTTGGGATGTTGATGATCGGAGGCCAGACCGGGTGGTTATCCTCGTAGTTCTTCGGGACAGCATAGTCCCTTAGTTGCTTGTTTCGTAACTCGAGCTGAGCAGCTTGGGTTGCTGCCTCGGTTTCCTCTCTTATGCGGGCTTGCTCTTCTGCTCGTATTTTCGCTTGTATTTGGGCACAGGTGTCTGCGATAAGTTGTGCCTGTTGTGCGGCGATGGCAGCATTTACTCTCTCCATCACCAAAGCAGCTTGATGTTGTTCGTCAGCCATTTGTCTAGCGCGTTGACGATTGAGACGGATTCGGCGGTGGAAACTTCTCTCTACCTCGGAGTCGAACTCCGGATCAGGGGAGAATCCACGACTATGCGGTGATTGCATGCACGTGTTCTATCTGAGTAGAGAAAAGAGAACTCCATTAGATAATAGTGAAAATAGTTTCAAGAAGATATAGAGTTATGATTCAAAAAGAAAGTGTAAAACCTAACCAACTAGAAAGGAACTAAGTGAAATAACAACGTTCCATTGTCCCCGGCAACGGCGCCATTTTTTGATGGAGCTGGGACTTACACTAAAAGATCACTCTTCCAATGGGAGTCCCAAAGATGCACCAAAAACCCTAGGGAGTTGATGTTCTCTCTAGGTTTACCTAGAACTGGTGCTTAGATAAACACTCCAACCCTATAAGAGTATGGAAGCCTTATCATAGTACAGATTTAGGATCTAACCCAAAAGACAACGGTCTTGTTGCAAGCAACAAGATGAAAAACGTATAGAACTTCACTTAGCTACTTACTAGTTGGCACTTATATCGAATGTTGGATTTTGATGGTTTTAAACTAAGAACATGGAAAGTAAAGAGAGAAAGTAAATCTAAGAGTTAAACTATGATAAAGATCACTAGGGTGTGATCGGTTTTTCACCGCCACTACACATCGATCAACACATGCAAAGCAAAACTTAACCTGCAAAAAGAGTCCGGTCAGTTAGTATCCTTGTAGACCTAGTCTCCTTTCGGATAACCTAGCTACCAGAAGCGCGGGAATGTTGCAACGCCAGCCATTCCCGATCAAATGGTCACATTACTTTACATCATTCCCCTCGGAAAGTGTGTTCCTCGACTTACCAAGGTTGCACTTCCATACGTCAACTGATTCCATTTCATAGTATGAAAGTGCAACAGATGATAGTGAGTTTACTCCACTTCTTGAGATACACCTCTAGATACCGAAACAGATACATGGTGGATACATGCATCAAGAACCAACATGAAAACAAGTTTCAAATCTAATAGTACAAACGTAGACAATTCATACTAAAAGATAAAAGATAACACAAGTTGGAGATCAAGCAACAAGTATTCATTAATCGTTTGATGTTGAACTGACAAAGATAAGAACTCTACATTACAACCTAAGGATTACATTTTACATGATATGAAAGTATGGGTAGCGGGGCTACTCCCCACACCCTAGTGAAGAAGACTACTCCCTCATGACTAAGACCAAGAAGGAGGCGAGAAGAGAGAGAGAGAGCATCATCCCCATAAAGGATGGAAGAAGGTCAACCCCTTAGAGAGAGAGAGCAATGATCCACCAGTATTCGTAGGTTGCACGATGAGGAGGTCTCCCCTTCCCACCTTCTTGATGAAGAAGGAGAAAGCAGCTTCAGGATGGAGTATGGACCTCAGACCGACAGCCCCAGGGCGGAGGATGGAAGTGGCAGGATCTCTGGAACGATTGGGGCAGCCTTTGGACGTCTGAGATCTTCCCCCCCGGAGGACCCTTGGGGTCTTATTTATAGGCCTTGAGTGAAGTCCAAACAGTTGGGAGACCGTTTGGACCTCA
This sequence comes from Alisma plantago-aquatica, assembly GCA_963693085.1. Lineage (NCBI taxonomy): Eukaryota > Viridiplantae > Streptophyta > Magnoliopsida > Alismatales > Alismataceae > Alisma > Alisma plantago-aquatica. The sequence goes on from OY856415.1 coordinate 617,973,362, forward strand.
AGACCGTTTGGGGCCTCAAGACCGTTTGGGGCCTCAAGACCGTTTGGACCGTGAGACCGTTTGGCTTCAAACGGTCTTGAGACCGTATGAACTCCATGCGGTCTCGGGACCGGTTGGCTTCATGCGGTCTTGGGACCGTTTGACTCCATGCGGTCTCAGGACCGGTTGGCTTCATGCGGTCTTGGGACCGTTTGACTCCATGCGGTCTCGGGACCGGTTGGCTTCATGCGGTCTTGGGACCGTTTGACTCCATGCGGTCTCGGGACCGGTTGGCTTCATGCGGTCTTGAGACCGTTTGAACTCCATGCGGTCTCGGGACCGGTTAGCTTCATGCGGTCTTGAGACCGTTTGAACTCCATGCGGTCTCGGGACCGGTTGGCTTCATGCGGTCTTGGGACCGTTTGAACTCCATGCGGTCTCGGGACCGGTTGGCTTCATGCGGTCTTGAGACCGTTTGAACTCCATGCGGTCTCGGGACCGGTTGGCTTCATGCGGTCTTGAGACCGTTTGAACTCCATGCGGTCTCGGGACCGGTTGGCTTCATGCGGTCTTGGGACTGTTTGACTCTATGCGGTCTCGGGACCGGTTGGCTTCATGCGGTCTTGGGACCGTTTGACTCCATGCGGTCTCGGGACCGGTTGGCTTCATGCGGTCTTGGGACCGTTTGAATCCACTCGGTCTTGAGGCTGAGTTATTCTTTTATGATTTTTTGTGCTTTTTCTGCATATATAAAAGGAAAAGTTAGTTTGATGGTGTATTTACAAAAAGAGGGTAAAATTGGGATTATGTGTAGTTTAAACATAAAAAGAGTATGGAAAACTAAAGAAAAAGACTAAGATAATCGACTAAAATAGGAGGTTATCAGCGGAAGATTGGTTGAGTTCACTGTCAACTTTTCAGGACAAGTACCCACCTCCACACTTAGACTATTGGGGTTCCTACTACCAACTCCTCCACCACAGGGAGGGGCACCACCACCACAATGATCATCTACCCTATCATTCCTAGACTTTAGTGTCATGCTGACGACAACATGATTCAAAAGTTTGGGTTGGTAGGGCGGTATTCCCTTATCTCATTTTCACTCTCATTTTGCATTTCACCTGCCATTTACTTTTGTTTGTTTGGTTTTTCTTGTTTTAGTTTAGAATTTAATTGCTTTGCTTACCTGCATGCCATGTAGTTATTTTCTTGAAATTGTTGCATAATTTTCAAAAGTTTTGCTCTTTTTGCCTTGCATTGCATATCATGCATATTTTTGGTGATTCTTGCATGTTTTAGCCAGGGTTTGCTTATTTCCTACTTTATGTTCAATAATATAGGCTTAGATGTGATTGAAGGCAACTTGGCACTGTTTTGGCCAATTTTGCCCAAATTTGAGATTTCTTGCCTAAAAGTGTGTTTCGACCCAATCTCTACTCTTCAGATTAAAAATGATGACATTTGACAAATGCAAGTGAATTATCATTGTTTATTGCTAAATGGTATCAATTCTTGACTTTTTACATGCGCACCACCTCTCTTGTGTTTATGAATGTTTTGGCTGAATTGTGAGTGAAGCAAGCTATGAGCGTTTAGTGCCTATGAAATCACTTGATAGAAGTATCAATTTCAGGTTGTTCATTCATGTGGTGTGAAATTGTTGGATGAAGTGTTGGATTAATTTTCATGCAGGAGACCTTATGTTGAGAATCACGCCAGTGACCCCTCTTTGACCCGACTCTTCACTCACCATCTTCTTGCCCCTCTGCCTCATGAAAGGATGCCAAAGTGCACATATCAGTCGTGGCCACCTCCAAAAGTTTGGGGTGGCCACATCTACATCTCATCGCTTCACTCTCATCACCATATGCCCTATCTAATCCAAGGCAAAGAAAAAGAAAAAGAAAAAGAAAATGCAAAAATAAAATAAAAGATGCTCCTATTTAAGAGCATCTAAATAAAGAAAAGATGAGTGTGTAACAACACTCCAAAAGCTTACCACAATCCGTTCTTCCATTTTCATACCCATTGAGCTAGGAAACATCAAAACTAGCTCATTTTGCCCTTTCCACAGCCACATGGGTCATTTGGTGTGATTTGAAACATAAGGTTGAATTCATGAAGGTGAAACAACACTCCTAGTTATCCTTGATTAATGCCATTATGAAACAGTCTACCCGAAACTACATGAATGAAATATGGATAGCTTGTGTGTTTTATGCACTATATTTGAAGTTCATATGCTTTGTGCTCTTTCCATGATTGGTTTGTGAAAGCAGAAGAGGAGAGAGGTGGAATGCATGCACTTAGTCATTCTTGATCCCATTCAACAATAATCATCCTTTGAATTACATTTGTCATTTCTTGATTTTGGAAAAATTGCAGAGAGATTGAGTTGGAGCATACTTGAGGACAAGTATGTTTTATGTTTGGAGTGGTGATTTAGCCCTATTTTAGGGCTTCATCTTGTTTCATATTGCATTTCAATCACATATATACTCGTTATATTACATGTTATTCCCCTCAATATGCATATTTGAATGAAATGCACTTATGGACATTATTTGCATGTTTTTCAAGCATTTGACCACACTTATTGGAAGAGAGAGAAGGAGTAATCCTAGGGTTTCTCTACCCTTAGAGAGACCTAAAGTGAAGTCCGATGCTCCCTGAATCTATGCCTAGTGGACAAAGATCCATTGAAGTAATGATATCAAGGAAAATCTAAAGAAATAAGTCAAAATGCTATTCAAGAGGATAGGACCGCCATGGTACCACAGAACGACCATGCTAGCACACATGGAAATCAATAGAGACATCTCCAAGCAAAGCTAGAGTCACCATGACCGTGCCACACAGAATGGCCATGGTGAACTGACCCAGAACGCCTGTGCCACCTTGCATGGTCATGTGACAACAGAGGTAGAATGACCATGGAGCCAAGAACGGGATGTGCTACCCTAGCCCCACCACAACTGTACTACCCTAGCCCCGCCACGGACGTGCCACCTTCAATACAAAATCCACCAAGTCCTTGTGATTTTTTCCCATTTCTCACCACAATTGTTCCCATCCACTATGACTATTCTCACCTCTCCCCACCACAGTCGTGGTGACCACCATGGCCATGCTACTCATAAGAACCGAGCTACGTTTGCATTGCATTTCCCATACTACCCCTACTTGACCTAGTGCATCCCCCACACCAATATATACCTAGGTGGTGGCTCCAACTTGAGGTTAGCTACCTTCTACCACCTCTTAGCTCCCGTTTTCCCCCTTAGCCATTCCACTCCATTTCCACCACCAAAACCCTAGTTTCCTCTAATTTTCACCCATTTTGACCATCATCCCATGTCACTACACCTTGGAGGATAGAGGAGGATGCCCTACAATAGCTAAAGTGGATGAATTCTTCATCTACATAGAGCTCCATGGCTTCATCTACATCTTTCTCCCTTCGTTTTGTATTTTGCATTGTTATGAAAAGCTAGACCCCTTGGGTGGGCTGTTTGGGGTGTAAAATGTTACTTTGATACCATGTTGGGGGAAAATGATATGTAAACATTATAATTTCATTTTCTAATGATTATTTTCTATTTCTATCTCACATTTCTTAAATTGCTAGAAATCACCTAGGAATTTAGGGAAATTTATTATATGTGTAAATTTTGGGATTTGCTCCTAGGTCCAATTATTGGATCCCTAACTAGATACCCATTCTCCTAAATCCTAATCAATTCTCCTAACCCTAGTTGAGAGATCTAAGTATCTAGTTTATATGAATTTGGAGTGCTTATCATGGAGTTTTCTCAAGGCTAAAATGTGAGTGATGGGAGGCCTAAAACCTCACTTCCACTCCCATTACTAACCTCAACTCCTAATCATACTAAAATCATCTAACCTAGAAACCTAGTCTTGTTTAGACTCTAATTGAATTACACCTAATCCCTAATCCAATTGATCCTCACAGAGGTAGTAGGGAGTGTTAGGGACTAGTTCCCCTATACACAACCTAGTATATCCATGGCCAATTAGTAGCTTAGGCTAATTCATTAGACTCTAACTTGGTTTTTGGTTTGATAATCTAAATGAAATCATTATGCTCATATGTCACCCCCAACATAATTGATAAGTGCATCCCCTAAATAACCCACACACCCCTTTATTGCTTAAGAACCCTAATTGCCTTCTTGCTTAGTGGACGTTAGCTTAGTTAGTTATTTTCTTGCTTAGTTAGGTTCCTACCCTGCTCTTGCTTTGTTCTTGCTAGCTTAGGTCCTTAATTGCTCTTTTTCTCTATTTGCTAGCTCAATGTAGTGTAGACCTTTCCTTGCTTGCCATAGTGTAGATTGTTCTTTTCGTACCTTGCCTTGTATTTACTGGCTTAGTAGAATTAACTATCCATGTTTAACTTAGGTTTTGTTCTCATTTGTTTTCCTTTACTTGCTTTCTTGTTCACCCTTAGTTTAATCATCAAATCAACCTTCAAACCCTTAACCCTAGTCTCTGCAGTAGGAACCTAGCACCAAAAACTAACCTAGCTCTAGTGCCCCCCTTTTCTCCGTGTAGATCGACCCTATACTTGACGCACTCCTATACAACGATATGACCTCGTGCGCTTGCGGGTGTAGTGTTTTGGTTTTTGTGAGTGTATTGAGTGTAGGTCATTATAAATTCAAAAGTGAATCCACCGTGCACTTTTGTCCATGGGGTTGCATCTATTCAAACTCTCAATTGAATAGTATGTAACACCATTGGCGGGAGCGCACCAATCACTTATCTAGAAATTCCTCAAAAGCGATTAAGAATATAAAAATCATTCATAATGATGTTAGGTACCATGATAGTCATAAAATAAAATGAAACTTGTTTGGGAAGAATTATATTATACTTAATTGAAATACAATAGCATAAAATGACTTCAAAAGGTTTCTTGAATAAAATAGTTAGAGTGGTTGCATATGAGTGATAAAGAAAGAATATCATAATAAGAGAATTCAGATAACAAACAAAACCTCAAAGTATTATACATGGTTATTCATTAGAATGATAAATATGGAAAAAATAACATTACACCATAATATATTGGATGACCTAATCGATAATTTAAAAGTGAAAACTAATGTTAAAATCTGAATCTGCATACCTCTTTTATCTAGAAGGTCTAGTTTCATTCCAATTGTACTTGAGGCCAAATAGGTAAAAGAAGAAAACATTACATATATTAAATAAACTCTATATGAATTTATTATCAATCTAGACATGCCTATAAATGTCCACATTGTCTGTGATGGACACTTCCTTTACTTATTCATATCAGATTTTTGCACTTATAATGTTGGTTTGAAGTATAGATCTCGTCATTGGATTTTAACATGCATCATGCTCATCTTCTTCAAATGTTGCATGCTCATCTTATTCAACTAGTATTATCTCCCTCTCCTCATGTCAGTAAGAACTCCCCTCTCCAACCGTGGTCACTCTCCCCACTAACAAAATTCCAAATATTTCTTATTTTGTTCCTCTTCAATCCATGCACTAGAAAAATCTAATTTGGGTTCATATACATATATTTGTCTTCATTATGTCTCACTACATTGCCCACCCTCCAAACTCATATAGAACAATCCTTTTACCTCCTTCATACCTTTTGAAACCAGTTTCTAGTTTTTTAGTTGATGCTATTCAACCTCCAGCATAGCTACTCCATTATGACTCCCTCACATATGTTAGTGTAGTTTAATAGAGATTCCTCTATAATAGTGAATCTAAAGAAAATCTACTATTTGTCATAGGGATCAAGTAAAGGTAGTTGACCTAATAATTGTCCTTTTCAATAAATTGGTTTGGTTTTCCTATTTTAAAATCTCTTTGTCCTATACTTGAACCTATGGTTAAGTTTTAATTCTTTGACAATTCTCTTTGACTAACTTCCCCATAGACAATTCTATTTTGAGGTAACAAACCTTATTATTGATACCGTTTTATTTGAGTTTGGCATCTTCATGATTTTCACTCAACGAGAAACACTTCATTTTCCCATGGAGTAAGGGTTTCAGAGAGACTTAGCCACCAAAAACCCTTGCATCTTTTCTCTTTGTCATCGCATTGACCTCCCGAACTAAGTTAACGGGTTCATCCAGTAAGAGAAGTAAGAGTCAAAGTTTTTAATTATGATAAATAAATGAGTCATCTGCTTGGATATTTCTCTAATTCAAAATGTTTAAAAAGTTTCTTTTGTGAAATTGCCATAATCTATATTTTAGATTGTAACACTTTGAGTAGGACATATATATGTCTATAATTAATAAAGAATGTACGCACATCTGTCATATGAAACGTACATAACTGTAATAGAGAATGTAAAATGCACATGTATGTAATAAAATAATATATAACTTACACCAAACTCATATTGACGGTACACATCCTCACACTTATCATCCTCATGGTCAAGCATCATCTAAAATTTCATATTAAAAATAGTCAAGAAGCACATATAAGTGATAAAAAATGTAATACACAGATCTAGCATATGAATCATGTGTAAATGTGATTGAGAATGTAAAATGTACATAGAGCGTATAAAATAGTTAAGTGATATATGATTCGACATGCATTATCTATTATTGGTTGAATCTTTGTTCGATTAATATTCCTTCCATGTGATCTCCATGTGTATATTCATCAATGTTAGCTTCAAAATTTAGCTTCTAGTCACATCTACTTGTGTAAGGGTGGCTACATCACCAAGGTTACCTATAATGACCCTGACCTGGGTTATGAGTTAACCCTACTTGTTTTGGCTAAATAAGTTTCTTAGAACTTTAATATAATCCTCTAAAGAGTTTTGTTATCAGTGACAAACTTATGTTCAAATTTGGTCATGTTTGAATAATGTTTGAGCAATGTTCTCTTGTTTTGGACCAAAATGCAATTTACCCAAGATGATGGGATATATTGCAATTTGTCACATGTGTGATGTTCGTCTCATGAAAAAAAGATTAACTAATGCAGAAGCGTTCACTAAGCAGCGGATTACCAAAAATCACTAAAAATTAAAACTTTTTTATCAAGAGATCCATCAAAGGAAAACTTTCTCACATAGAACCAAAGTAACATAATTACATTCTTGTTCAAAGGTACATATTCCGTATCATCTCCTTTTGAGAATTACAAGCATTAACTGTCCTGTCAAGCTAAACACAGGAAGTATAAAATCTCGAGGCACTGAGCCAAAATCTCAAAAGTACTAACTAATACTCTGAGGACCTGAGAGTACAGAGACGACACATAGGACTCTATCCACATCTATACAAGGCATAACAGCCAGTGTCTCCACCTGAGACTTCACTACTGTCCCTGCTGTTGTTGTTGCTGTCCTTCACCTACTGAAGGATTCTTGCCTCTTCGTCCGCGTCCACCTAAAAATGTAGTTCCCACGGGGGTGAGACAATTGTAAATTGCTCCAGCGAGAGATATAACTCTCCGCTAGAAACATTATTATTGTAGATTAAGAAGATAATTATGCACATAGGATTCATAATTAATGGACATCAGCTAATTCAATGTCTAATTGATTGGAATATTATTCTTATCTAAGAACAATGCAGTTGTAACTTGAATGAAAAACATGTCACTTATCCTTTAAGGAATATGAAGAACATGTATAACATTTATTCACTATAGAATCATCACCACATCATTAACTCTCTTCAGGCTTAGATCATATATCTAATACCTGGTATTGTCATAGTGGAGTCATGGCATGTAGCCATAATTTTCTCACAAAGTATTGGGATCTTAATCCCTCAACTCATCAAGTACATTTCCACCTCTCATCATCATAATTACAGAATCATAGTATTTGAACCCTTATCTCATCATAGTACAATTGTTACCACTTATTAGGTAACTTAATACTTTCAGATCATCTAACCAAGGACATCATGATTCTTGCTACATAAGGTATTGCACATAGTACACTAAGTTCAATGATTCTTACTACACAAAGCATATGAAGGCATATAAAGCCTATAAAACATTCTCAATAACAAAGCATCATAGCCCATACCTGGCTATGCTCATCTTTTCATCATATTTGCATGATTAGTAATCATGATACAATTACATATCAGTATCATGCAATACAAGGGTTATTATTACATTCATAACCCATTAGTCTGTATTTGAGCTTCACATAGGATTACCCTGTGTTAGAATTTCACATAGTAATACCCTGTATTAGGGTTCACATAGCATTAACTTGTCATAGGATTTCACATAGCATTACCTTATATTAGGGATCACATAGCATTGACTTGAATTAAAGTTTCACATAGCATTACTCTGTATCAGGGTTCACATAGCAAGGAATCAATATGAATAATCATAAGTATTCAATCATACTCTTTATTCTCACCATTCTTCATTAAATGAATTATCAACACACAACATGAGTTTCTCTCTCATCTTTACTAGAATATGATCACATCATAGTTTATAGGTTTGAACTAACCTTTTCATAAGGCATGCTAGCCTACATTCAACAGGGTGCATTACATCTCAATGGAACCATTGACATGACACATCTCATGTATCATTCATCCAATTATATTGAACTTATAACACATCAAGGTATACCAGTATTGGGGTGTTGGATGTGGTATCTATCATATCATGATGTATCACTTCCCTCAACACCTTTATCTTACTTGAGTTCATACACTTAGTTTGTATTAGGGTATTCCCCATCCTAATACTTTATGCTCTAGATCATCACATTTATCATGTAATGTAGTGATCATTAGTCACTCACTTAGAATATAAAACCATTGTCAATATTATGGACTCATCCTTAAATTAGGAATTATTAATATAAGGATATCCATTATCAAACTCTCTAGGTGTTACATTTGTCATAACCTTAACCACTATTTTATTATTAGGAATACTATTCTCCATATTTATAATTTGAGGATTCACATAGAATATTCCATACATTTATGGATTTCACATAGTATTACTCTTCAATAGAGTTTCATATAATCATCCTTCTATATCAGGGTTTCACCTAGTATAATGTGAAATTAGGATTTCACAACACATCATCCAGTGATAGAACTTCACATAGAATTAGTAGCACAACCCTATATTAGGGTTTCATATACCTTTATCCCATTTTAGGGATTAGGGTTTAACATTCACATCCAAGAGGGGTTTCACTTTCCACATACCCAAATTAGAGTTAGGATATACAATTCCCATTAAATTAGGGTTTCCTTCATTGTTACACTAAGTTAGGGTTACATCATCACCCTAGTTTTATAATAACACTCAGCTTTATCCTAGATTAGGGTTTCCCACATAGCTTTGCTCTAATTAGGGTTTCACACATAGCATTTCTCTAATTAGGGTTTCACACATAGCTTTTCTCTAACTAGGGTTTCACACATAGCATTGCTCTAATTAGGGTTAGGGTTCATTGATTAGGGTTTCATGATCTCATTATTATGTATCAAACCCTTATCACATAGTTTACTCATAATGAGAGAATTAGGACTTAATTATATAATCATTCATCCCTATCATTCTCTCTCTCATCCTCTTTAGGATGTTAACTACTCCAAGATTAATCTAGGTCAACTCTTCACTTCAGTACACATAGCTAGGGTTAACCTTCACAATCATCATGGGTCTACATCTTTAATAATCACATAGCTGATTGACCTTTGATCATATTAGATGTACAAATGTTCTAATCAATTAAACCATCAATTATATAAGGAATTCAAAAGAATTGACCAATTAGACTTTCAATCCCACAAAGTGATCAATTGGGTTAACCATTGAAATCTTCAAATTCATTGAGTATCTAAATAGGTTCACCATATTGGACCTTCAATTACATAATATATTCAAATGGATTAACCATGTTGATCTTCACAAATTTAATTACTTAGACCCTCAATGATCTTGGTTCTCATACATCAATTGGTTGAAAACCATTTGAACAAGTTGTACTTGAAATCAATTAGACAAAGTAGGTATTGAACCCATTTGTACTTTGGGTCTCCAAATGGTTTGGGATCGTTTGGTCCCAAACCTCCTCAAAACCGCATGGACTAAATATGGTCTCAACCGATCAAATCAATTTAGGGTTCTCAATGTTGATTCCTTCAATAATTGAATTCATGTACCCAATCATCAATTGGACCTATCATCATACTTCAATTGAATTAAATAGGTCAACCTACAACTGATTTAACCCTCAATTGACCCTCAATTAGTCATCTACTAGGGTTTGAATCAATTGAATTAGGGTTTGGAATCAATGATCCTTCAACACTAATCAATGCAAGATTAGTTACTTTGAAACCTTTGAACCATCATCCATATTGAACATGACCTGACCCCAAACGGTCTTGAGATCGTTTGGATGACCTACAAACGGTCTTGAGACCGTTTTCCCCTAATATCATCAAAATCCAAGTCAACCAATTATGGTTTGGATCATTGGATTGATCACCAAATCAGCAATTGATTACACTTTAACTTAGTAACATAGGATCATCAATTGCTTAACCATACTCACACCTAGACCTCCAAACGGTCTTGGGTGACCTCCAAACGGTCTTGAGATCATTTGGATGAGATCCAAATGGTCTTGAGACCGTTTGTCTCATCCAACCCTTGGATTCTAGTGAAAAATCATTAGGGTTTGAGCTATTGAGTTGATCATCAAATACATACTTAATTGCAAAGTGTGATTTGGTACCTTTAGACCTTCAATTGGTAAACCATGCTTAACCCTAGACCTCCAAATGGTTTTTGGTGATCCTCAAACGGTCTTGAGACCGTTTGGGTGATCCCCAAACGGTTTTGAAACCGTTTGGGCTAATCCACCCAAAATCTCAAATCAACTCATTGGAATTTCAGCACAAATTTCAATTAGGGTTTGCCCAATTGATTAGCCTTCAACTCATGATTCCTTTGGAATTAATCCATCAAATTTGGTGAGTCATTAACCAACTTGAATAGGAACATGAATCTCAAACGTTCAACCCTTGGTCAACCCTCTCAAACGGTTTTGAAACCGTTTGCCCAAAAAGTCAGATTAATCAAGTTGAAAATCAGCACTTAATCCAATTAGGGTTTGCCTAATTGATTGGCCTTCAACTAATTATTCCTTTGGATTTAAACCATAAAATTTGGTGGTTTATAACCCAACATAATTAGGAACAGGAATATAAAATGTTCAACCCTTGGTCAACTCCCCGAAATGGTTTTGAAACCGTTTGGTGTAACCATTTGTTCTAAACTGTTTTGAAACCGTTTGCTCCCAAACGGTTTGGGAAACCGTTTGAGCAACTCAATGAAACCATTTGGATTTGATATTTGGTGCGGTGCTTGCTTATGATTATGTAATCATCATCAAGCTCTAAATCCAAAAAAGCTTCTGTGATTTCCATGGAGATTGCATCAATCAACCAAACTCAATTCTGGAAATATAGAAATGATCACCAATTAATAAGGAATTGATTACAATAATAAAATTAAGGGTTCAAGTTATAAAACCCATCTCCAATTGAGCTCCAAAGATCCAAGCTCACGGAAAAAATGGTGTATGCAACTCCTTTCACCATTCCAAGGCTCGTCCTCAAGGTTTGAGTGAAAAGGAATGGTTAGAATTGAAGAGGAGATCGAAATAAGAAGAAATCCATAATTTATTTTCGATTTCCACCATGGAATCAAGGTGAAATGGATCAAGAACCTTAACAATAGGTTGGGGGTCGTCCTCCTGACCCTACCAAGCTCCCTTTGTTGTTTCCCAAGCGAGGATAAGAAGTGGGGTCGAAAACGCCTTCCATTTGGCTTGTAAAAGGTCCTTTTATAAAAATTCGATGAGAGAGAATGTACTTTGCAAAAATCCAATTAATCCCAAATATGTGGCCGCCTCTTCCCCCTCATCTTCCTTAGGGACGAGGCTATCTTGTTTTCCTCTTATCCCTCTCAATTATCCATGATTTAAAGAAAAGCAAATTAAGCACCTCAATTCATATTATATTAATATCCATATGTGAGTGGATATTTCTTTTTCTTATAAAATTGTGTGTGATTTATCCACTCCCTTGGATATTTTCGTGGTCCTTGCAAGGCTCAAGGACGTCATACACACATATAAATCCAACAATTTTAATTTTGGTTGAAGTCCCTTTAATTAATACATTTATTCTTTCCCTAAATCAAATTAGGGTTTCAATTAGGATTAAATCTTGATTATTTTAATATCAAGATTCTCTCTCCTCCAACTTGATTCAAATGAGGCGCCCTTCTCATTTTCTTTGCTTTAAATGATGCCAAGAAACATTAGGGACCTTATTGAAGTGGTAATTTGCATATTGAACCCTAGGTTTTAGGTAAATTGCACTTTACACCAAAACTAGGTTTTAATGCACAAGGATTGCTTTACAAGCTTAATCTTGGTGCCCAAGCTTGTGAAAACCATACCACTACATCATATTCATTCTTATGATGTCTCAACATTAGAGGAACATATTATCATGTACAAATTGCAAGTTAACCCCTCAACTTGGGTAATTTGCACATTAGTCCAAAGTAAGCAAACATTGCTTCAACATTGTTCAAACAGGACCAAAATTGAAACATAAGTTTCTCATGAGCTCTAATTACTTTTCCCAAGATAAGATTAAGCATCTACTCAACCTTATTAGGAAAAACATCTAGGGTTAACACATAACCCAGGTTAGAGATGTTACAAATTATAATCCCCTAACAAGGATTTCGTCCCCAAAATCCCAGGAAAAGGAGGGACAAATTTATTCAGTTATCATACCCTCAAGTCTCCACATAAAATATTAATATCATGGAGATATCATGGATTCTGTAATCCACACAAAGTTCCTTTCATTAATTCAACATTATCAATGTTTATTGTTTATGCAAAACATAAACCCCTAACATATGATGTCCATATTATTGAAAGGAAGAAGCATAAAAGAGCATACATCTATCATCACCTAAGAATATTTATCAAAGGGAAAAACATACATATCTAACAGAGATAATTTACTCAGCAATCCTTTATTTATTTAGGAAAGTTCACTTAGCAAACTCTATGTAATTGGGAATGTTCACATAGTTTTTCCTTTTTATTAGGAATGTCCACATAGCTTTTTCTTTTTTTATTTGGGAGTGTCCACATAGCTTTTCCCTTTAAGTTGGGGATGTCCACATAGCTCTCCCCTATTAGTTGGGAATGTCCACATAGCTTTTCCCTATTAGTTGGGAATGTCCACATAGCTTTTTCCTATTAGTTGGGAATGTCCACATAGCTTTTCCCTATTAGTTGGGAATGTCCACATAGCTTTTCCCTTTAAGTTGGGGATGTCCACATAGCTCTCCCCTATTAGTTGGGAATGTCCACATAGCTTTTCCCTATTAGTTGGGAATGTCCACATAGTTGTTCCCTATTAGTTGGGAATGTCCACATAGCTTTTCCCTTTAAGTTGGGGATGTCCACATAGCTGTCCCCTATTAGTTGGGAATGTCCACATAGCTTTTCCCTTTAAGTTGGGAATGTCCACATAGCTTTTCGCTATTAATTGGGAATGTCCACATAGATTTTCCCTTTAAGTTGGGGATGTACACATAGCTCTCCCCTATTAGTTGGGAATGTCCACATAGCTTTTCCCTATAAGTTGGGGATGTCCACATAACTTTCTCCTATTAGATTCTTTACACTCTCTAGATTGTTTCAAAATGACTATTTGATCAGAGTAATCAGAAAGATAACAATCTAAGAGTTCCATACTTGCCTTATCTTCAACAACCATATACCTGGCCAGGGTATACAAGTATTGAAATTAGGTAGTATGCACTTTATTTACTATTATATTCCTCACTTTTCATACCATTATACACACAGGATTTTCCATTCCTAGATTTCCTCCAGGCATCATTTCTAAATATCATCTTTCAACACATAGATAAGGGAGATTATAAAACATTTTAAGGAACACTGAGTAAGATATAAATTCTCATCTACCTTGTGTCCTTATACGACTAGTGAAAGGAAGTTCAAAAACAACTAGTTTCATATCTTTAACACATAGAACCATAATATGAAGTATCAGATTGAATATATTTCATTTAAGTATCACCCCTCAAGGTCACCTACAACATTAGGTTGATTTCAACACATAGTGTCAAGTTGCCTCATGTTGCTGCTTTTGCCTTTACTTAGTGGCTACTGTCCTGGTGCACTAGGCATTCATTGCACTGGTGACACCAAAAACTTTGGCTTTTCAGAATATCTAGGCACATGTCTCTAAAATTATAGAGACCTTACCATAATTCATATCTTATTGCCCCTCTTTGGGCACTACCATCACAGATGTACAGTTTGTCCAAACTTATGGCAAAGTCTACTTTCTTGCCATATATTAATCATCCCCACATTTCCACTGTTCCAACATGACCATGTCACTCAGAAATCCTTTCAAAGCCCAAAGTTTATGTATTAAAGATTGGTAACTTAGGTTGTAATACAAGTATCCAGTCTTCTATATGCATTACTGTTGTCCTATCCTGCCCTTCAAGAGCATAACATAGGATTCTTTATCCTATTTAGGTCAAGGTGGGAATTCTCAGGCACTTGTTCTCCTCTTTCCTGGTCCCATGCACCCACTCCTGGTGCAACAACATTGCCCTTAGCAATGTGTTCCTCATGTTCTCCAGTCATTTTCAAGTTCTTCTTCCCCTATGTGAGCAGAAGATACTATCAGATAAACTAGATGACACTTAGAACAGACTCTATAACCTTAGTCCTATGTCTCTGTAGACTCATCGAACCTAGAGCTCTGATACCACTTAATTGTGATGTCCGTCTCGTGAAAACAAGATTAACTAATGCGGAAGCGTTCACTAAGCAGCGGATTACCAAAAATCACTAAAAATTAAAACCTTTTTATCAAGAGATCTATCAAAGGAAAACTTTCTCACATAGAACCAAAGTAACATAATTACATTCTTGTTCAAAGGTACATATTCTGTATCATCTCCTTTTGAGAATTACAAGCATTAACTGTCCTGTCAAGCTAAACACAGGCAGTATAAAATCTCAAGGCACTAAACCAAAATCTCAAAAGCACTAACTAATACTGCGAAGACCTGAGAGTACAAAGACGACACATAGGACTCTATCTACATCTATACAAGGCATAACAGCCAGTGTCTCCACTTGAGACTTCACTGTTGTCCCTGCTGCTGTTGTTGTTGTCCTTCACCTACTGAAGGACACCTAAAAATGTAGTTCCCACGGGGGTGAGACAATTGTAAATTGCCCTAGCGAGACATATAACTCTCCGCTAAAAACATTATTATTGTAGCTTAAGAAGATAATTGTGCACATAGGATTCATAATTAATGGACAGAAGCTAATTAAATGTCTAATTGATTAGAATATTATTCTTATCTAAGAACATTGCAGTTGTAACTTGAATGAACAACATGTCACTTATCCTTTAAGGAATATGAAGAACATGTATAACATTTATTCACTATAGAATCATCAGCACAACATTAACTCACTTCAGGCTTAGATCATATATCTAATACCTGGTATTGTCATAGTGGAGTCATGGCATGTAGCCATACATTTCTCACAAAGTATTGGGATCTTATTCCCTCAACTCATCAAGTACATTTCCACCTCTTAATAGGTTCATCATCATAATTATAGAATCATAGTATTTGAACCCTTATCTCATCATAGAATAGTTGTTACCACTTATTAGGTAACTTAACACTTTCAGATCATCTGACCAAGGACATCGTGATTCTTGCTACATAAGGTATTGCACATAGTACACTAAGTTCAATGATTCTTACTACACAAATCATATGAAGGCATATAAATCCTATAAAACATTCTCAATAACAAAGCATCATAGCCCATACCTGGATATGCTCATCTTTTCATCATATCTGCATGATTAGTAATCATGATAAAATTACATATCAGTATCATGCAATACAAGGGTTATCTTATTACATTCATAACCCATTAGTCTGTATTTGAGCTTCACATAGGATTACCCTGTGTTAGAATTTCACATAGTAATACACTGTATTAGGGTTCACATAGCATTAACTTGTCATAGGATTTCACATAACATTACCTTGTATTAGGGATCACATAGCATTGACTTGTATTAAAGTTTCACATAGCATTACTCTGTATCAGGGTTCACATAGCAAGGAATCAATATGAATAATCATAAGTATTCAATCATACTCTTTATTCTCATCATTCATCATTAAATGAATTATCAACACACAACATGAGTTTCTCTCTCATCTTTACCAGAATATGATCACATCATAGTTTATAGGTTTGAACTAACCTTTTCATAAGGCATGCTAGTCTACATTCAACAAGGTGCATTACATCTCAATGTAACCATTGACATGACACATCTCATGTATCATTCATCCAATTATATTGAACTTATAACACATCAAGGTATACCAGTATTGGGGTGTTGGATGTGGTATCTATCATATCATGATGTATCACTTCCCTCAACACCTTTATCTTACTTGAGTTCATACACTTAGTTTGTATTAGGGTATTCCCCATCCTAATACTTTATGCTCCAGATCATCACATTTATCATGTAATGTAGTGATCATTAGTCACTCACTTAGAATATACAACCATTTCCAATATTATGGACTCATCCTTAAATTAGAAATTATTAATATAAGGATATCCATTATCAATCTCTCTAGGTGTTACATTTGTCATAACCTTAACCACTATTCCATTATTAGGAATACTATTCTCCATATTTATAATTTGAGGATTCACATAGAATATTCCATACATTTATGGATTTCACATAGTATTACTCTTCAATAGAGTTTCATATAATCATCCTTCTATACCAGGGTTTCACCTAGTATTATGTGAAATTAGGATTTCACAACACATCACCCAGTGATAGAACTTCACATAGAATTAGTAGCACAACCCTATATTAGGGTTTCATATACCTTTATCCCATTTTAGGGATTAGGGTTTACCATTCACATCCAAGAGGGGTTTCTCTTTCCTCATACCCAAATTAGGGTTAGGATATACAATTCCCATTAAATTAGGGTTTCCTTCATTGTTACACTAAGTTAGGGTTACATCATCACCCTAGATTTATAATAACACTCAGCTTTATCCTAGATTAGGGTTCCCCACATAGCTTTGCTCTAATTAGGGTTTCACACATAACATTGCTCTAATTAGGGTTTCACACATAGTTTTGCTCTAATTAGGGTTTCACACATAGAATTGCTCTAATTATGGTTTCACACATAGCTTTTCTCTAATTAAGGTTCCACACATAGCATTGCTCTAATTAGGGTTTCACACATAGCTTTGCTCTAATTAGGGTTTCACACATAGTATTGCTCTAATTAGGGTTAGGGTTCATTGATTAGGGTTTCATGATCTCATTATTATGGATCAAACTCTTATCACATAGTTTACTCATAATGAGAGAATTAGGACTTAATTATATAATCATTCATCCCTATCATTCTCTGTCTCATCCTCTTTAGGATGTTAACTACTCCAAGATTAATCTAGGTCAACTCTTCACTTTAGTACACATAGCTAGAATTAAGCTTCACAATCATCATGGGTCTACATCTTTAATAATTACATAGCTGATTGACCTTTGATCATATTAGATGTCCAAATGTTCTAATCAATTAAACCGTCAATTATATAAGTAATTCAAAAGAATTGACCAATTAGACTTTCAATCCCACAAAGTGATCAATTGGGTTAACCATTGAAATCTTCAAATGCATTGAGTATCTAAATAGGTTCACCATATTGGACCTTCAATTACATAAGATATTCAAATGGATTAACCATGTTGATCTTCACAAAGTTAATTACTTAGACCCTCAATGATCTTGGTTCTCATACATCAATTGGTTGAAAACCATTTGAACAAGTTGTACTTGAAATCGATTAGACAAAGTAGGTATTGAACCCGTTTGTACTTTGGGTCTCCAAACGGTTTGGGATCGTTTGGTCCCAAATAGTCTTGAGACCATTTGGACTCAAACGGTCTTGAGGCCGTTTGGTCCAAACCTCCTCAAAACCGCATGGACTAAATATGGTCTCAACCGATCAAATGAATTTAGGGTTCTCAATGTTGATTCCTTCAATCATTGAATTCATGTACCCAATCATCAATTGGACCTATCATCATACTTCAATTGAGTTAAATAGGTCAACCTACAACTGATTTAACTCTCAATTGACCCTCAATTAGTCATCTACTAGGGTTTGAATCAATTGAATTAGGGTTTGGAATCAATGATCCTTCAACACTAATCAATGCAAGATTAGTTACTTTGAAACCTTTGAACCATCATCCAAATTGAACATGACCTCACCCCAAACGGTCTTGAGGTCATTTGGATGACCTCCAAACGGTCTTGACACCGTTTTCCCATCATCTCATCAAAATCCAAGTCAACCAATTAAGGTTTGGATCATTGGATTGATCACCAAATCAGCAATTGATTACACTTTAACTTAGTAACATTGGATCATCAATTGCTTAACCATACTCACACCTAGACCTCCAAACGGTCTTGGGTGACCTCCAAACGGTCTTGATACTGTTTCGATGAGCCCCAAACGGTCTTGAGACCGTTTGGCTCATCCAACCCTTGGATTCTAGTGAAAAATCATTAGGGTTTGAGCTATTGAGTTGATCATCAAATCAGTACTTAATTGCAAAGTGATTTGGTACCTTTAGACCTTCAATTGGTCAACCATGCTTAACCCTAGACCTCCAAACGGTCTTGGGTGATCCTAAAACGGTCTTGAGACCGTTTGGGTGATCCCCAAACGGTTTTGAAACCGTTTGGGCTAATCCACCCAAAATCTCAAATCAACTCATTGGAATTTCAACACAAATTTCAATCAGGGTTTTCCCAATTGATTAGCCTTCAAGTCATGATTCCTTTGGAATTAATCCATAAAATTTGGTGAGTTATTAACCAACATGAATAGGAACTGGAATCTCAAACGGTCAACCCTTGGTCAACCCTCTCAAATGGTTTTGAAACCGTTTTCCCAAAAAGTCAGATTAATCAAGTTGAAAATCAGCACTTAATCCAATTAGGGTTTGCCTAATTGATTGGCCTTCAACTCATGATTCCTTTGTAATTAATACATAAAATTGGTGGTTTATCACCCAACATAATTAGGAACAGGAATCTCAAATGGTAAACCCTTGGTCAACTCCCCAAAACAGTTTTGAAACCGTTTGCTTTTAAACGGTTTTGAAACCGTTTGCTCCCAAACGGTTTGGGAAACCGTTTGAGCAACTCAATGAAATCATTTGGCTTTGATATTTGGTCAGGTGATTTCTTATGATGATGTCATCATCATCAAGCTCTAAACCCACAAAATATGCTGTTATTTCCATGGAGATTTCATCAATCAACCAAACTCAATTCTAGAAATATAGAAATGATCACCAATTGATAAGGACTTGATTACAATAATAAAATTAAGGGTTCAAGTTATAAAACCGACCTCCAATTGAGCTCCAAAGCTCCAAGCTCACGGAAAAAATGGTGGATGTCACCATTATAAGGCTCGTCCTTAAGGTTTGAGTGAAAAGGAATGGTTAGAATTGAAGAGGAGATCGAAATAGGAAGAAATTCATAATTTATTTTCGATTTCCGCCATGGAATCAAGGTGAAATGGATCAAGAACCATACCAACAGGTTGGGGGTCGTCCTCCTGACCCTCCCAAGCTCCCTTGGTCGTTTCCCAAGCAAGGAGAAGAATTGGGGTCGAAAAAGCCTTCCATTTGGCTTGTAAAAGGTCCTTTTATAAAAATTCGATGAGAGAGAATGTACTTTGCAAAAATCCAATTAATCCCAAAAATGTGGCCGCCTCTTACCCCTCATATTCCTTATGGTCGAGGCTATCTTGTTTTCCTCTCATCCCTCTCAATTATCCATGATTTAAAGAAAAGCAAATTAAGCACCTCAATTCATATTATATTAATATCCATATGTGAGTGGATATTTCGTTTTCTTATAAAATTGTGTGTGAGTTATCCACTCCCTTGGATATTTTCGTGGTCCTTGAAAGGCTCAAGGACGTCACACACACATCTGAATCTAACCATTTTAATTTTGGTTGAAGGCCCTTTAATTAATACATTTAATTTTGCCCTAAATCAAATTAGGGTTACAATTAGGATTACATCTTGATTATTTTAATATCAAGATTCTCTCTCCTCCAACTTAATTCAAATGAGGCGCCCTTCTCATTTTCTTTGCTTTACGTGATGCCAAGAAACATTAGGGACCTTATTGAAGTGGTAATTTGCATATTGAACCCTAGGTTTTGGGTAAATTGCACTTTACACCAAAACTAGGTTTTAATGCACAAGGATTGCTTTACAAGCTTAATCTTGGTGCCCAAGCTTGTGAAAACCATACCACTACATCATATTCATTCTTATGATGTCTCAACATCAGAGGAACATATTATCATGTACAATTTGCAAGTTAAACCCTCAACTTGGGTAATTTGCACATTAGTCCAAAGTAAGCAAACATTGCTTCAACATTGTTCAAACATGACCAAAATTGAAACATAAGTTTCTCATGAGCCCTAATTACTTTTCCCAAGATAAGATTAAGCATCTACTCAACCTTATTAGGCAAAACATCTAAGGGTTAACACATAACCCAGGTCAGGGATGTTACATGTTGAATGTGCTCTAAGTTCTTTAGAATCATAAAAAAAAGAGAACGATGCTAATTGGTAGCTTGTAAAAAGACTAAATTCCCAGTTTGAACTTGCTTGTATAATGCTAGTGACTTGTGTACCAATTTTGGTGCAAGTTGTAATTTACTCAAAATGTAGGGTTGATATGAAAATTACCACCTTTAGAGTGTCCCAAATCCCTCCTAGTATCATTTAGAGGAGATATAAATAAGGAGGCACCATGTTTGAATCATATTTGAGTATGGTACTCTTGGTGATGAAAAGACCAAGAAAGTGTTGTATGTGAAACCCTAATTTGAGCTTGTATCGGGTTGTAGAGTCCATATCGGAGTGCCTATTGGCCAAGGAATCATAGATGGGATCCCATATCGGTTTTGGAACTCTTGGGCTTGTTCATGACGAGCTAAGAACCTCAAGGAGGTGATCCATGATGAGTTAGATGCTCCTTGCAAAAGTTGTATCGGTTTGCATAATTTATCCGATAAAGATGAGATATCTTATCAAACAAGATAACTAATGGTCAAAATATCATCTCTAGATTATCCTCAAGTTTTTTTCATGTAAAGATATATATGAGTGCATGAAAGGACATGTGTCAACCATGCATGGACACATGGCACCTAGTATCTTAAAATGGTGACACCTCATATACACACTTTTTCATGAACCTCAAGTATATATACCCTTCCTTTCACCCATAAGTGGAATTTTTCTAAATCTATCACCCCCTTACTCTTAGATGTCGTGCATAGAGTCTATATATCATGCAAGGGTTAAGGAGTATCGTGCATAGAGCCTTGGTATCACCCATAGCAAAGTGATATCGACCAAGTGAGGGATATCGGCCATAAGTGCGGGATATTGGCCACAAGGGGTGAGGTATCATACATAGGTCTAAGGAGATCAAAATTTGTACCTTTGAGAAGCTCACCTTAAACCTTGGGAATGTGAAGATTTTGAGTTTGGATCTTTGAAGTTTCTCTTGAGGCGAGTTATATAACTTGAACTCAATTATGTTATTATTTATCATCAATCTTGCCTTAGTTAAATGATTTACTTTCAAATAGAATTTTCTTGCATAATTGATGAATCCATGAGCTATAGTAGTAACTTTGGACTATTGTCCATGAACTAGAACAAGTAGAATGAAGGTCTAGAGCTTGAAGATGATGGTATCACCTTATAAAGTGATATCAGGTTCAAACACATAAGCAAGCACCTCTAACCCGATATGGTGATGCACGTACACCATTAAAATAATATGGATATGAGTATAGACTTCCTTGAACGATATGGTTATGTAGTATACTTCTCTTAGACCATATGAGGTCAAGAATAGACCTCTTTGCCCGATATGTTGTGAAGCACACACACACCTCTTACTCGATATGGTAAGCAAGCATACACCTCTTACTAGATATGGTAAGAACACATAGACCTCTAAGGTGATATGGTAAGCAATCATACACCTCTAAACCAATATTATGTTAAGAATACACCTATTGGACGATATGGTGTTGAGAACACATCTCTAAAATGATATGATGGGTAACCCAATACACTAGATGACAAAAGTGGTAAGGTGGTTAATACCCTAGAACATGTAATGGCCAATACATTAAAGTAGGATGTGGCCAATTTCTTCAAGTGAGGTGAGGATATTACACCCATATATGGTGAAGGTGATACACCATATGATTAGTAAGGTAGATACCTTGATGAGTAAGGGTATGAGGGATATGATGATGCCTAGCTCAATATACACCTAACCCAATACATGTGTTCAACTTGAAATACATGATTCAACCCAATACACCTTATAAAGGTGAGGGAAAAACACTCTTAGAAGGAATGAGTGTAACACCAGGTAATTGTGTGACTAATACCTTGATAGGTGAAACACATAAAGTGATTAATAATGGTCAACCCTATATCAACAATGCCTTAACCCGAAGATGAGTTCATATCACTTGATATTAGTTGGATAATTCAAGTGTGTGACTTATGGTCAATACACTACAAGATAAATGTGATGAGTTAGTGCATGGAGTATTAGGATGGGAAATACCCTAATATAAGATAAGTTGATGAACTTAAGTATGATAAAAGTGATGAGGGAAGTTATACATCAAGGCATGATAAATATTATATCCAACACCTCAAGGGTGATACACCTTGATGCACCTCAAATCCAATATACTCGGTTGAGTAACACACGAAGTGTGTCATGTCAATTGTTACATTTAGAGGTAATGAGTTTAATTCACTTTGATAAGTGTAGACTAAAATACCTTGAGAGAGGGTTAAGCTAAGATAATAAAGTATGATGTAATCAATATCCTAGTAAGGATGAGAGAGAAACTCATACTTTGTATTGATAATCATTTAATGATAAATGATGATAATAAATAAGTATGATTGAATACTTATGATATTAATGTATGCTCCTAGATGTGTGGAGCAATGAATTAGGGTTTGGAGTGATAATATGAATTTGAAACACTAATTAGATATAAAGGTAAACCCTAACCCTAATAATTGTTGCCTAGTGAGAGGTTACAAGATGTTTAATGGCCTTGTGATCCATGTGAATAATTGTTTCCTAATGAGAGGTAACAAGATGTTTAATGGGCCTTGTGAGCCATGTGATTAGTTGTTGCCTAGTGAGAGGTAACAAGATATTTAATGGGCCTGGTGAGCCATACAAATAGTTGTTTCTTAGTGAAAGGTAACAAAATGTTTATAAAGTCTCATATAAGAGATGATAATGTTCAAAATAAACTAGGAAATGGAAACTTACTAACACAATAATAATATTAAAGGGATACAATAATAATAATGAAATCTTGATCATACATGTTTTATTCTTATAGCCAAATAAGGGCTATAGTGTTTTGAATATGCTTGAAAGGAGATAAGAGGAATACATGTATTACATAAAGGATGTGAATAAGTATGATGGGTTGGCCAAGGTATAATACCTAGTAAAGGTGATGTGGTATTCAGTGATAAGTTGCATAGGATTGCATAGTCCAATACCTGGAATAGTTGCACAGGATTGGTATAGTCCAATACCTGGAATAATTGCATAGGATTGGCATAATCCAATACCTGGAATAATGTCAAAGGATTGGTAATTACCCAATACCTGGAATAATCTCATAGGATTGGTAATAACCCAATGCCTGGAATAATTGCATAGGATTGGCATAATCCAATACCTGGTATAATGTCACATGATTGGTAATAACTCAATACCTGGAATAATCTCATTGGATTAATAATAACCCAATGCCTAGAATAATTGCAAAGGATTGGCATAATCCAATATCTGGAATAATGTCACAACATTGGTAATAACCCAATACCTAGAATAATCTCACAGGATTGGTAATAATCCAATACCTGGAATAATTTCATATGATTTGTGTAATCCAATACCTGGAATAATGTCACAAGATCGGTAATAACCCAATACCTGGAATAATCTCACAGGATTGGCAATAACCCAATGCCTGGAATAATTGCACATGATTGCAATAATCCAATCCATGGAATAATGTCACAGTATTTGTAATAACCCAATACCTGGAATAATATCACATGATTGGTAATAACCCAATGCCTGGAATAATTGCATAGGATTGGCATTGTCCAACACCTGGAATAATGTCACAGGATTGGTAATAACCAAATACTTGGAATAATTGCAGAGGATTGGCATAGTCCAATAGCTAGAATAGTTGCAGAGGATTGGCATAGTCCATTAGTTGGAATAATTGCACATAATTGGCATAATCCAATACTTGGAATAGTTGCATAGGATTGGCATAGTCGAATACCTGGAATAGTTGCACAGGATTGGCATAATCCAATTGTGATTGACATAATCCAATACCTAGAATATTTGTAGAGGATTGGCATAGTCCAATACCTAGCTAGCAGATTGGCTGAGGCCAACAAATAGAAATGATAATGATTCATGAATGTCACAATATGATAATAAGTATTACAGGATAAGCTTGAGATGTTGATATGGTATGATGGGTAAATGTTACGCATGCTCTCAATATTCCTCATAAAGTGAATAGATGATTTACTGCCCTGTCATAGACAGTTACAATGCTTTAAAAGATGACAAATGTTCTAATATGCTTATCCGCATTGAATAACCTTACTTATTATTATAAAAGAACCTCTACTTAGTTTAATACTATTTACCTGTGATAATAACATTTTTGGAAGAGACTTATATCTCTCACTGGGACAATTGTCTCACATGTAGAATCCACAATTTTTAGGTGGATGTGCATGAGGAGGTAGAGACCGTTCTATAGAAGAAGGACAACAACAACAGGGACAGCAGTAACAGCTCAGGTTGAGTGTACTATTTGTCATGTCTTGTAGATAGAAGTCATATGTGTCGTCTCTGTACTCTCAAGTCCTCAGATTTAGTATGTGATGGTTTTATGAACAATATAAGGTTTTGGCTAGTATGCCTCGAGGTTTTATGTTGCTTCATTATATGTTTTGACAAAGCAACTGTTATATGTTATCCTTGATAAGAGATGGTACAATGTATGTACAATGTGAACAATGATGTATATAAGGTTTTGGTTCTTCCTTAAAAAGTTTCCCTAGAAATGGATCTCTTTGCAAAATGGTTTTAATTTTTAGTGATTTTTGTTAATCTGATGCTTATGATTATTCCACATCATTAGTAACGATTTGTCTATTGGTTTGTTGGCAGTCGTTACAAGTTTGGTGTCAGAGCTTAAGGTTCACTGAGTCTACAGAGACATAGGACTAAGGAGTTGAGTCTGTTCTAGTGTCCTCCAGTATACCCTTTAGTGACTTCAGCTTATGAAGAAGAAAGGGTGAAGTTTAAAAATGACTGCAGAACATGAGGAACATGTTGATAAGAGCAATGTTGTTGCACTAAGAGAAGGTGCAAGGGATCAGGCAAGAGAAGAACGAGCATATGAGAATTCCCATATTGACCCAATTAGGATAGATAATCCTACTTTTTATGTTTTTCTTGAGCAGGTTAGGACAACATTGATGAATATAGAGGACTGGATACTAGCAATACAACCTATGTTACCAGCCCTCAATGTAGAAACTTTGGGTTTTGAAAGGGTTCTTGAATGACATAGTTATGTTGCAACAGTAGAAAATGTGGGAAGGATTAACATATGGCAAGAAAATAGACTCTGCCATGAGTGTAGACAGATAGTACATCTGTGATGGCAATGAACAAGGAGGGGCAATAAGGTAA
This sequence comes from Alisma plantago-aquatica, assembly GCA_963693085.1. NCBI lineage: Eukaryota > Viridiplantae > Streptophyta > Magnoliopsida > Alismatales > Alismataceae > Alisma > Alisma plantago-aquatica. Next base: position 617,999,479 of record OY856415.1, read on the forward strand.
GAATTAAGTAAAGGTCTCTATAATTCTAGAGACATTTGTGTAGTTGTTCTAAAAAGTCAACATTTTTGGTACCATCAGAGCAATAAATGCCTAGTGCACCAGGGTAGTAGTCACTAAGTAAAGGCAAAAGTCCTAACTTTCCAACTGTAACAACTCCTGACTTAGCTTATACATTGGTAATAAGATTGATAAGACTATGGTACGAGGACAAGACATGTTATATATATGTACATATTAAGAATAATAAACCCTTTTGTTCAAAAAGGAGGGAAATGGCCCAACAATCGAGGTAGACTCAGTAGGGCTTACAAAAGTTACAACCCAATAGTGTAAAAAGGCAAAAACAACAACATGAAACAACTAGAATCTATGTTGGAGTCAACCTAAAGTGGTAGATGACCGTGAGGGATTACAGTCAGATAGAACTTTTTCATTCTGATATGCCTTCTCTTGATTTTATCTGTTAATCATAAGAAGGTACTAGTAAGGCCCCTAAACTTGATTAATGAATTGAACAAGATTAATTATCATAATTGAATTCGTATAACCCTAATAAAACCTTTTTATATGCTTTTAAATAATTATACAAGCTTAAGTTTCAAATTTGGTCCAATTTGGACACTGTTTGAGCAAGTTATGCAATTTTATGCACATTTTGGACTTTTATGCAATTTACCCAAATGAGAGGTTTTCTTTGCAATTTATCAATTGCATTATGTTCCTTGGATATTCTATCATCATTCTTGATCTTATTGATCCATGGGGCACCTATTTAAACCTTAGTTTGAAGGTGTTTGCTCTAAGGGTATTTTAGGGTTTTCCCCTTCACGAATGAGCTACCTTTAGTAGCTATCAACTAAGGAATTATGTGATTGGCTGGGAATTTCAACAAAGGAAAGCTAAGCAGGTCTAGAGGGATGGTGGGAGAGCTGCTTGTGTGTGTGCTTATATATTCTTAATAATTTAAAGCCATGGACACTTGGATATATACTAGAATTTCAACTTTTTCTTTTTCTTTACATTAAAGTATCATATACTTATCCATAAGCACCAAAATGAGCCATTTCCTGTCCACCACTTCCCTTCTTCTCCCAAATTCGTTCTCCCTCTGTTCAGCTGCGAATTTTGGTGCTCAAGGAAGAAGAAAGTGGGGATCTTCTTGGAAAAAAATTCTAGGGTTGCAATTGATTTCCTTTTTGGGTCTAAAAAGCTTCTTCCTAGTGATCTTGACCTAAAAGTGTAAGTTTTACCTTCTTTCCTCCGTCTATTTCTTTGTAATACTTCCTCCTAGCTTTCTCCAGGTCGTAACCTTTCTGTTCCATTGTAGAAATTGCTCTAAATCTCTAAAACCCTACCTTTGTTTCTCCTTATGCTTAGGGTTTGCTCATTTGATGAAGAAATGTGCTAGATGGACGAATTCATAGTTTATTCTTGGATTTTCTACCCTACCTGATCGAGATTTCTTATGTGTGGGGTCTCATATTCTCATTAGAGGCAGGTTTTATAACTTTACCCACGTTTATTTCTTACTATGAGCTTTCTAGATCATGTTCTTGCTTGAAAATGATGATCCATGCACTAAAAAGCTATGCTTCACTTGGATTCAATTTTTATAATGTTCCCTGTTATGATTTCAGTTCTAGATGAACCTGTGGTCATGTGTATATTATTCCTAAGGTACAATATGACTTGTATCAGGTTGGGTTGGCAACCTATTGTGCTAAGCACCTATCAAACAATGGTCAATTTTAGGGTTTAAAGCTGATTTCTTCTATAAATCATGACTCGATGATGGTACCATTGCAACAACCCTATAATGTTGTATTCATAACAACTGATGGTCATGATCAAGGGTGTCAAATGATGGTGACAACTTATGTTCACCCCCTTAGGTCAGGTTTTGGATCAATTGGAAGTTTAATGATCAACCATTAAGTACCCTACCGATGTTATCAATCAATGTTGACATTAGCTTAATATTTGATGTTGATTAATGAATTAGTGTTGATATAACAACCTATGGTGACTTAATGGTCACTAATGATGGTGGATCAGGTCTCTACAACCTATGGTGAGTCAAGCATTGTAGTTTTAGCATCAATTAAGCCTTAGGTCAATGGTTTCTTGGGACACTTGATGCAATGGTCAGACCTATACTGTAATTGATGGTTTTAACATGTGAACTTGACTCAATGGTCGTGATCTACTATTTATTCCTACATTAAGGTGTAATTATGGCTAATGTGATATGTTTTTCCTAATAATGTGATTTACATGTGTTTTCTTTATATGATCAACTTAAGGGGCTTAATTGTTGACAATGGATGGCTTGTTTTAATTGAATAGTCGATTGTGGGTTTTACCCTACTCACAATGGAACTCTTTGTATAGATTATCAAGGGATGTCTAGAGTTAGATGGTGACTCTTTCTAGAGATTAAATCAAGGACTTCGTAGGTGGTTTATCCAAGGTGTTTACTTATATAAACAACCAATAGTCTTACCTTTTAAACATCCAATGGTTCTGGGTGACATTGTGGTATGGTGATATGGGTTGAATATTGATGGAACAAATGGAGGGTTACCCTTAAATAGTTAGTCTTACCTATTCACTCATATGAATAGAAGGGATGATAATCATATTGTGTTGATATGTAACCCTAATTAGGTATAGCTTGTTATACCTAGCTTTAATATAACTAAATGATGGTAATTGGGTATGAATAGTCCTTGAATGACTAATACAATCATGGAGTACTCCATTATTGTTGAAACCCTAGTATGCTATATCCTGATGGTTACACCTTGATTTATGTGTGGGTTCATACTTGAGAATAGTATGGAATGTGATGGTGAAGCGTCACCTTATGCATCCATTATCCAATGGGGATGTCGTGAGTTAGGGTTTGGGTATGAGTGTTGATTAGTAACATTGATATACTTTATCATGTTGAACCTAACTCTAATGCAATTAGATAAAGATGAGTATTCATGTTTAACATTCTTATATGATGGAATGATGGTGGAATAACATCATTAACATGATCATAACCTAAATGTGTTAATTGGTGGTTATCATAGCCACATGGTTGATACTTTTGTATACTAAACATGTGTATTATGAATATGATGAGTGTTAATCATATCTATATTCCTTGCATGATGATGTAATAAAGGAATGTTCTTAATGTTAATATAACCCTTCTATGATTGTTTATGAATACCACCTAGCTCATAGATGCATTATCGTGATGATCTGGTGTATTATATATAATTGATGTTGTTTAGCTTTGTTATGAGGCATGGAAAGATAATGATGATCTTTCAGGGAATAATATGATGGTCTTAATGTCCTTTGGGCATGGTTGAGCCCTGAATGAGGTGTAATCCTCTTATGTTGATACCCTATTATATTGTGAAAAGGATTTATATCATGTGATAGTATGATGACTAGTGTGGTCTCATGAATGGAAAGTGAATAGTACCATGTGATGATGAGATGAGAAATTATGTTTCACACATTTTATATATTTTCAAAGTTTTGATATTTATATGCTTTCTAAAAGTGAATTAGGGTTTGTATGTCCACTTGTTTGATACAGCCTTAATTCACCCAATTGGCATAACTAATCAAGTGCAACTCTAATCATGTAGTGCCCTGTGCCGTAGAGCCATCTTCAGTGTCAGAACTTGCTAGATGGGGAAATGAGTATTCCTAAGGGAAACTCGGAGTGCATACTATTGAGTATGTGGGGGTGGCAGGTTGAGGATATATCCTTGTCATCCACAATGTAGATTGTGGAGGGTGGCTATTGTCAAGTCTCATACATCTGATGTGATTGAGAACGGATGCGGTCATGTCTCGGTGATTATAACATGATGTGATTAGAGGACAACTACGGTTGTACCTCAGTGATTAGGTTTGAATATCCTGGTTTCTAGTGTCGTGACCTATACCAAGGTCGGACTAGTGGTTATCAGCAGGACTATATGTCGATGTGGTGGAAGCTTTGACTGATATGTCACTTCCTTTTTACGCATACTGACCGAGGGGAAGAGATCTTAGGATACTGACACTTCTAGATCTTGTACGGAACCGAATAGCCCTTCGCAGGGGTCAGTTCGACTTTGAATGGTACGATTCAAATTCCCCAGGGCATAATAAAAGTTGTAATATAGCCATGTAGCATATTTGTTTAGGGTTATACATGACGTTTCACATTGGATGATAACATTTGTTTGTTATCTTTACATAAAGATGATGCTTAGTGCAATTAATATATAGTAGATATAATTAGGTTGTGGATATGCTTAAGATTGTAGATGTGTACATACAGTAGCTATGCTTTTGTTGATAACTATACTTCTATGGATGATTATAATCATGATGCTATATATCTCATGTTGTTTGTTATATTTAGCATGCTAGACATGCCTTTGTAACTAGAGATGCGTATGCTACTAAATTGCTTATATTGTCAACAAGATAAAGGATGATAGTTTGGCTAATGATGATAGTTATTATCTTCTCCTTTATGTATTTTGTTAATCATCAGTATTGTTGATCTTATTTGTCATTTCTGATTAAATTTCTTAAATTTATTACTTAAAAATGTTGTAATCAATAAATGTTGTTGGAGGTTATATCTCTTGCTGGGACATGGATCTCACCCTTGTGGTTCACCACATTTTCTTAGGTAATCGGCAGTGATGACAACAGAACCATGGAAGTAAAGAGGAACTACAATAATGAATCTTTGAGAAAGTTGATTAGATGTCTAGTGTGTCATAGAGTCATTCATGTACTCTCAGGTTCAGGAAGGAAAAGTTTGTATATGGTGTTTCAATTGAATCAGGATTTTGTTAGCATGTTAATGCTTGTTTTTGTGACATATACGAATATTGTTTTGCTGTGTATATATGTTGTGGCTAAGATAGATCAATTTGTATCAAACTCTTTTCATAGTATGGATATAAGAAAGATTTTGGGATCTTATGCAAATGTTTATGAGCCGGTGCTGATGCTGAAATCGGTTTTAATTTACCCATATTTTTGGGTATGTGATTAATTAGTGATTGATTGTGTTTTATGTTTTGAGTAATCTCATTTAGTGTAACAGGTTCTCATAGGTTGGTATCAGAGCTTTAGGTTCACTGAGTCTATAGGGACACTAGGACATAGGACTAGGATGATGTCAAAATTAGGAATATGACATAAAAACAGGGTGCATACTACCTAATCTCAGTATTTGGGTGCCATGGCCATTTATTCAATTATAGAAGAAGGGTAAGTATGGAACTCTTAGATTGTTATCTTTCGGATTACTCTGATCAAGTAGTCATTTTGAGACAACCTAAAGAGCATAATGAATAAGAAATTATGATGTGAATATCTCAATACTACCTTAAAGAAGATGAGAATTGCATCATTATCTATCAAAACTTAAATGTTTGGTAAATATAAGAGAAAGATACAACACCATGAAATCTAAATCTGAATACAAATAAGGAAAAAAGGAGTTCTTGATGATGTGATTTCAGAAGATAATAAAGTAAAAGATAGATAAGTCTATGCTTATAAAGTTAATAAAGGTATGACATCCACATAAGATGGAGAAAAATCCTATAACAAGTACAAAATGAGAAGATGAATGGGAACAATGACAAAGGAATAAGGTGGAACCTGAGTTAATCTCAGACCAACCTATGTGTGTAAGAAAGTGTTAATGTAAAATAAGCATAGCATGTGAAACAAATTAAGGGAGATGATCCCTATTTAATGAAGCAAATGTGGAATATGAGTATTTACCTATTGATAAGTGGTTGAAAAATATAATAAAATAAGGGAACATACCCAAGTGTGATAAATAGTTATCAAGGAAGGAGTAATGAGATATGTTAATCATGATGATACCTATGCTAATGGCAAAGAACCGAAAATGAAAAAGGTGAAATTATACATAAGAAGTTGTAATATGCATAATGAAAATAGAATTGGTTACCTTTTTTCTAGTGACCCCTGAACAATGTTGCTATGACATGGGAAGTATGTTTCCCTTTGTGTATTTTCTTTCCAGGGCACCACTTTCAAGTGGACAATTGCCACTTGGTATGTTTGGATTCATTCAAAACATGAGGATGGATATATTATTATAGAATAAGGTTGTTTGGACTATGGTTCCACGATCAAAAAGTTTGTGATGATTTTGCTTTTGAGCTTTCCAATAATTAGGAATACTCCTCTTATATCTTTTGAAATTATTATGTTGGTAAAAGTAGATGTGATAAGGATGTGAGTTCCTTATAGCGCATGAGGTGGATACAAAGTTAATGAATCCTAGTATCTAAGACGTATCAATAATATGAGAAATATGTGAAGGTTGGAGATGTTTATTAAATGAACATTCCAAGTATTCCTCTCATGTAGAGAGAGAGAGAGAGAGAGTTGATAATGATCCTATAAATGTTGTTTGGAAGGAAAAACAAAAGTGATTCTATAATGTTGTGTATGGTTCAGTGATAGTTAGGCAAGACCACTATCAAGGATAGAAGGTTTGTTGGTCAATAGATATGTGATACCATATTCCTTTAAGATAATCCTATGATCAAATATCAATGCATAACAGTTAGATTGGATGATATAATTCACATGACCATGATGAGTTTAGAGTTATGTCATTTAGACTAACCAATGTATCAATAGAATTTATGAATAGGAGGAAAAGAGTGTTCCAGTCATGTCATACACGTTATATCAAGCTTTAAATGATGACATGTCAAAGTATTTCAAATATGGTCATATATATGATCAATATTTCTTTAAAAAAACCTTAGAGTTGTCGAAGCAACAGTAGCTATGAGACAAGTTGAACAAGAGTGAGATGTGGTTCATTAAATTTCTTTATTGGATCATGATATGTCTTCTAAGTAGGTTGTTTAAATCCTAGTAAGGTGAAGATAGTGTTTTTGTTTCACCCCTAACAAGGTTGACTAGGAATTATGTTTCCTTGTATGGAATGATAGCTGTCAGCGTTAGCATTTCTTTTGATGCTGAAAAAGAACTGAAAAGAGTTCTAGTGTGAGTGTACAAAAAAGGATGGATACATTACCTTTTTTTATATGCTTTAAGGAATGGTATGGGACACATAGCATGATTGGTAAAAAGCTAGCAAGTATGACTTTTGAGTAATGTGTTGATACAATAGATATATTTTTGGATGATAGCTAGAATTTAAAGTTGAACATTACTATTAGATTTGTACATGTGGCACAACAAGTTTCTATGTTCCATATTTGCAAATGTCTTCTTATGTGGGGGTTTTTCTACTGACCGAAGATGAGATATGTATGAATGATGTACATCACCATGATATGCAAGTAACCATGTGAAGGTAATAGGATGAGGTGCAAAGGAAGTACCCATCTTTGTTTACCTTGGATTTCGGGGGTGAAATCCCTATTAGGGGTTTATAGTTGTTAGGCCCCTAAACTTGCTTAATGAGTTGAACGAGTTTAATTATCATAATTGAATTCTTATAACCCTAATATAACCTTGTGATAGGCTTATAAATAATTAGACAAGCTTAAGTTTCAAATTTGGTCCAATTTGGACATTGTTTGAGCAAGTTATGCAATTTTATGCACATTTTGGACTTTTATACAATTTATCCTATTGAGAGGTGTTCCTTTTAATTTATCACTTTCATTATGTTTCTTGGATATTCTATCATCGTTCTTGAGCTTGTTGAGCCATGGGGCGCCTATTTAAACCTTGGTTTGAAGATGTTTGCTCCAAGGGTATTCTAGGGTTTTCTCCTTCACGGATGAGCTACCTTTAGTACCTATCAACTAAGGAATTATGTGATTGGCTGGGAATTTTGACAAAGGAAAGCTAAGAAGGTCTAGAGGGATGGTGGGAGAGCTACTTGTGTGTGTGCTTATATATTCTTAATAATTTAAAGCCATGGACACTTGGATATATACTAGAATTTCAACTTTTTCTTTTTCTTTATATTAAAGTGTCATATACTTATCCACAAGCACCAAAATGAGCGATTTCCTCTCCACCACTTCCCTCCTTCTCCCAGATTCTTTCTCCCTCTGTTTATCTGCAAATTGTGGTGCTCAAGGAAGAAGAAAGTGGGGATCTTCTTGGAAACAAATTCTAGGGTTGCAATTGATTTCCTTTTTGGGTCTAAAAACTTCTTCCTAGTGATCTTGACCTAAAAGTGTAAGTTTTACCTTCTTTCCTCCGTCTATTTCTTTTTTATCATTCATACTAGCTTTCTCCAGGTCGGAACCTTGCTGTTCCATGGTATAAATTGCTCTAAAGCTCTAAAACCCTACCTTTCTTGCTTAATATGCTTAGGGTTTGCTCATTTGATGAAGAAAGGTGCTAGATGGACGAATTCATAGTTTATTCTTGGATTTTCTACCCTACCTGCTCGATATTTCTTCTGTGTGGGGTTTCATCTTCTCATTAGAGGCGAGTTTTATAACTTTCTCCACATTTATTGCTTACTATAAGCTTTCTAGATCATGTTCTTGCTTGAAAATGATGATCCATGCACTCTAAAGTTATGCTTCACTTCGATTCAATTTTTATAATGTTCTCTTCTCTTATTTCAGTTCTAGATGAACCTGTAATCATGTGTATGTTATTCCTAAGGTAAAATATGACTTTTATCAGGTTGGTTTGACAACCTATGGTGCTAAGCACCTATCAAACAATGGTCAATTTTAGGGTTTAAAGCTGATTTCTTCTATAAACCATGACCCGATGATGGTACCATTGCAACAACCCTATGGTGTTGTATTCATAACAACTGATGGTCATGATCAAGGGTGTCAAATAATGGTGAAAACCTATGTTCACCCCTTATGTCAGGTTTTGGATCATTTTGAAGTTTAATGATCAACCATTAAGTACCCTACTGATGTTATCGATCAATGTTGACATTAGCTTAATATTTGATGTTGATTAATGAATTAGTATTGATCTAACAACCTATGGTGACTTAATGGTCAGTAATTATGGTGGATCATGTCTCTACAACCTATGGTGATTCAAGCATTTTAGTTTTAGCAGCAATTAAGCCTTAGGTCAATGGTTTCTTGGGTCACTTGATGCAATGGTCAGACCTATACTGTAATTGATGGTTTTAACATGTGAACTTGACCCAATGGTCGAGATCTACTATTTATTCCTCCATTAAGGTGGAATTATGGCTAATGTAATATGTTGGTCCTAATAATGTGATTTAGATTGTTTCCTTTACATGATCAACTTAAGGAGCTTAATTGTTGACAATGGATGGCTTGTTTGAACTCAATAGTCGATTGTGGGTTTTACCCTACTCACAATGGAACTTTTTGTATCAATTATCAAGGGATGTATAGGGTTAGATGTTGAATCTTTCTAGAGCACAAATCAAGGACTTCATAGGTGGTTTATCCAAGGTTTTTACTTATGTAAACAACCAATAGTCTTACCTTTTAAACATCCAATGGTTCTGGGTGACATTGTGGTATGGTGATATGGGTTGAATGATGATGGAAAAAATGGAGGGTTACCCTTCCTATTCACTCATATGAATAGAAGGGATGATAACCATATTGTGTTGATATGTAACCCTAATTAGGTATAGCTTGTTATACCTAGCTTTAATATAACTAAATGATGGTAATTGGGTATGAATAGTCCTTGAATGACTAATACAATCATGGAGTACTCTATTATTGTTGAAAACCTAGTATGCTATAACCTGATGGTTACACCTTGAAGTATGTGTGGGTTCATACTTGAGAATAGTATGGAATTTGATAGTGATGCTTCACCTTATGCATCCATGATCCAATGGGGATGTCGTGAGTTAGGGTTTGGGTATGAGTGTTGATTAGTAACATTGATATAATTTATCATGTTGAACCTAACTCTAATGCAATTAGATAAACATGAGTATTCAGGTTTAAACATTCTTATATGGTGGAATGATGGTGGAATAACCTCACTACCATGATCATAACCTTAATGTGTTAATTGGTGGTTATCATAGTCACATGGTTGATACTTTCATATGCTAAACATGTGCATTATGAATATGATGAGTGTTAATCATTTCTATATTCCTTGCATGTTGATGTAATAAAGGAATGTTCTTAATGTTAATATAACCCTACTATGATTGTTTATGAATACCACCTAGCTCATAAATGCAATATTGTGCCGATCTGGTGTATTATACATAATTGATGTTTTTGAGCCTTGTTATAAGGCATGCAAAGATAATGATGATTTTGTAGGGAATAATATGATGGTCTTAATGACCGTTGGGCATGGTTGAGCCCTGAATGAGGTGTAATACCCTTATGTTGATAAGGGTTGATACCCTGTGATATTGTGAAAAAGATTTATATCTTGTGATAGTAGGGTGACTAGTGTGGTCTCATGAATGGAAAGTGAATAATACCATGTGATGATGAGATGAGAAATTATGTTTCACACATTTTATATCTTTTCAAAGTTTTGATATTTATATTCTTTCTAGAAGTGAATTAGGGTTTGTATGTCCACTTGTTTGATGCAGCCTTAATTCACCCAATTGGCATAACTAATCAAGTGCAACTCTAATCATGTAGTGCCCTGTGCTGTAGAGCAATCTTCAGTGTCAGAACTTGCTGGATAGTGAAACGAGTATTCCTAAGGGAAACTCGGAGCGCATACTATTGAGTATGTGGGGGTGGCAGGTTGAGGATATATCCTTGTCATCCAAAATGTAGATTGTGGAGGTTGGCTATGGTCATGCCTCATACATCTGATGCGATTGAGAACGGCTGCAGTCGTGTCTTAGTGATTATAACATGATGTGATTAGAGGATAACTACGGTTGTACCTCAGTGATTGGGTTTGAATACCCTAGTTTCTAGTGCCGTGACCTTTACCAAGGTCGGACTAGTGGTTATCAACTTGACTAGATGTCGCTGTGGTGGAAGCTTTGACTGATATGTCACTGCATTTTTATTCGTACGGTCTGAGGGGAAGAGATCTTAGGATACCAACACTCCTAGATCTTATACGGAACTGAATAGCCCTTTGCAAGGGTCAGTTGGACTTTGAATGGTACGATTCAAATTCTCCAGGGCATAATAAAAGTTGTAATATAGTCGTGTAGCATATTTGTTTAGGGTTATACATGACGTTTTACATTGGATGATAACCCTTGTTTGTTATCTTTACATAAAGATGATAGTTAGTGCAATTAAGAGATAGTAGATATACTTAGGTTGTGGATATGCTTAAGATTGTAGATGCGTACATACAGTAGATATGCTTTTGTTGATAACTATACTACTACGGATGATTATAATCATGATTCTAGATATCTCATGTTGTTAGTTATATTTAACATGCTAGCCATGCCTTTGTAACTAGAGATGCATGTGCTACTGAATTGCTTATATTGTCAACAAGATAAAGAATGATAGTCTGGCTAATGATGATAGTTATTATCTGTTCCTTTATGTATTTTGTTAATCATCAGTACTATTGATCTGATTTGTTATATCTGATTAAACTGCTTAACTGTTTAATTACTTAAAAATGTTGTAATCAATAAATGTTGTTGGAGGTTATATCTCTTGCTGGGACATGGGTCTCACCCTTGTGGTTCACCACATTTTTTAGGTAATCGGCAGTGACGACAACAGAACCATTGAAGTAAAGAGGAACTACAATAATGAATCTTTGAGAAAGTTGATTAGATGTCTAATGTGTCATAGAGTCATCCCTGTACTCTCAGGTTTGGGTAGGAAAAGTTTGTATATGGTGTTTCAATTGAATCGGGATTTTGTTAGCATGTTAATGATTGTTTATGTGACATATACGGATATTGTTCTCCTATGTATATATGTTGTGGCTAAGGCGATAGATCAATTTGTATCAAATTCTTGTCATAGTATGGATATAAGAAAGATTTTTGGATCTTATGCAAATGTTTATGAGTCGGTGCTGACACTGAAATCAGTTTTAATTTACCCATATTTTTTGGTATGTGATTAATTAGTGATTGATTTTGTTTTATGTTTTGAGTAATCTCATTTATTGTAACAAATTCTCACAGGTTGGTATCAGAGCTTTAGGTTCACTGAGTCTATAGGGACACTAGGACTTAGGACTAGGATGATGTCAAAATTAGGAATATGACATAAAAATATGGTGCATACTACCTAATCTCAGTATTTGGGTGCCATGGCCAGGTATTCAATTATAGAAGAAGGGTAAGTATGGAACTCTTAGATTGTTATCTTTCTATTTACTCTAATCATGTAGTCATTTTGAGACAATCTAAAGAGCATAACGAATAAGAAATTATGGTGTGAATATCTCAATCCTACCTTAAAGAAGATAGGAATTGCATCATTATCTATCAAAACTTAAATGTTTGGTAAATATAAGAGAAAGATACAACACCATGAAATCTAAATTTGAATACATATAAGGCAAAGAGGAGTTCTTGATGATGTGATTTAAGAAGATAATAAAGTAAAAGACAGATAAGTCTATGCTTATAAAGTTAATAGAGGTATGAAATCCACATAAGATGGAGAGAAATCCTATAACAAGTACAAAATGAGAAGATGAATGGGAACAATGACAAAGGAATAAGGTGGAACCTGAGTTAATCGCAGACAAATGTATGTGTGTAAGAAAGTGTTAATGTAAAATCAGCATAGCATGTGAAAGAAATTAAGGGAGATGATCCCTATTTAATGAAGCAAATGTGGAATATGAGTATTTACCTATTGATAAGTGGTTGAAAAATATAATAAAATAAGAGAACATACCCAAGTGTGATAAATAGTTATCAAGGAAGGAGTAATGAGATATGTTAATCATGATGATTCGTATGCTAATAGCAAGGAACCAAAAATGAAAAAGGTAAAATGATACATAAGAAGTTGTAATATGCATAATGAAAATAGAATTGGTTACCTTTTTGCTAGTGACCCCTGAACAATGATGCTATGAAGTGGGAAGTATGTTTCCCTTTGTGTCTTTTTTCTAGGGCACCACTTTCAAGTGGACCATTGCCACTTGGTATGTGTGGATTGATTCTAAACATGAGGATGGATATCTTATTATAGAATAAGGTTGTTTGGAATATGGTTCCATGATCAAAAAGTTTGTGATGATTTTTCTTTTGAGCTTTCCTATAATTAGGAAGACTCCACTTATATATTTTGAAATTATTATGTTGGTAAAAGTAGATGAGATAAGGATGTGAGTTCCTTATAGCGCATTAGGTGGATACCAAGGTAATGAATCCAAATATCCAAGATGTATCAATAATATGAGAAATATGTGAAGGCTGTAGATGTTTATTAAATGAACATTCCAAGTAGTCCTCTCATGTAGATAGAGAGAGAGTTGATAATGATCCTATAAATGTTGTTTGGAAGGAAAAACAAAAGTGATTCTATAATGTTGTGTATGGTTCAGTGATAGCTAGGCAAGACCACTATCAAGGATAGAAGGTTTGTTGGTCAATATATATGTGATACCCTGTTCCTTTAAGATAAACCTATGATCAAATATCAATGCATAAGAGTTAGATTGGATGACATAATTCACATGACCATGATGCGTTTAGAGTTATGTCATTTAGACTAACTAATGTATCAATAGAATTTATGAATAGGAGGAACAGAGTGTTCCAGTCATGTCATACAAGTTATATCAAGATTTAAATGATGACGTGTCAAAGTATTTCAAATATAGTCATATATATGATCAATATTTCTTCAAAAAAAACCTTACAGTTGTCGAAGCAACAATAGCTATGAGACAAGTTGAACAAGAGTGACATGTGGTTGATTAAATTTCTTTATGGGATCATGATATGTCTTCTAAGTAGGTTGTGTAAATCCTAGTAAGGTGAAGATAATGTTGTTGTTTCACCCCTAACAAGGTTGACTAGGAATGATGTTTCCTTGTATGGAATGACAGCTGCCAGCGTCAGCATTTCTTTTGATGCTGAAAAAGAACTGAAAAGAGTTCTAGTGTCAGTGTATAAAAAAAGGATGGATACATTTCCTTTTTTATATTCTTTAAGGAATGGTGTGGGACACAACATGATTCATAAAATGCTAGCAAGTTTGACTTTTGAGTAATATGTTGATACAATACATATAATTTTAGGATGATAGCTAGAATTTGAAGTTGAACATTACCATTAGATTTGTATAGGTGGCACAACAAGTTTCTATGTACCATATTTGCAAATGTCTTCTTGTAAAGTTTACCCATGTGAAGGTAATAAGATGAGGTGCAAAGGAAGTACCCATCTTTGTTTACCTTGGATTTCCGGGGCGAAATCCCTGTTACAGGTTTATAGTTGTAAGGCCCCTAAACTTTCTTAATGAGTTGAATGAGTTTAATTATCATAATTGAATGCTTATAACCCTAATATAACCTTGTGATATGCTTTTAAATAATTATACAAGCTTAAGTTTCAAATTTGGTCCAATTTGGACATTGTTTGAGCAAGTTATGCAATTTTATGCACATTTTGGACTTTTCTACAATTTACCCAATTAAGAGGTTTTCTTTGCAATTTATCACTTGCATTATGTTCCTTGGATATTCTATCATCGTTCTTGAGCTTGTTGAGCCATGGGGCACCTATTTAAACCTTGGTTTGAAGGTGTTTGTTCCAAGGGTATTTTAGGGTTTTCTCCTTCACGGATGAGCTACCTTTAGTAGTTATCAACTAAGGAATTATGTGATTGGCTGGGAATTTTGACAAAGGAAATATAAGCAGGTCTAGAGGGATGGTGGGAGAGCTGCTTATGTGTTTGCTTATATATTCTTAATAATTTAAAGCCACGGACACTTGGATATATATTAGAATTTCAACTTTTTCTTTTTCTTTATATAAAAGTGTCATATACTTATCCACAAGCACCAAAACGAGCCATTTCCTCTCCACCACTTCACTCCTTCTCCCAGCTTTGTTCTCCCTCTGTTCAGCTGCAAATTTTGGTGCTCAAGGAAGAAGAAAGTGGGGATCTTCTTGGAAACAAATTCTAGTGTTGCAATTGATTTGCTTTTTGGGTCTAAAAAGCTTCTTCCTAGTGATCTTGACCTAAAAGTGTAAGCTTTACCTTATTTCCTACGTCTATTTCTTTCTTATCCTTCCTCCTAGCTTTCTCTAGGTCGGAACCTTTCTGTTCCATGGTATAAATTGCTCTAAAGCTCCAAAACTCTACCTTTCTTGCTCCATATGCTTAGGGTTTGCTCATTTGATGAAGAAAGGTGCTAGATGAACGAATTCATAGTTTATTCTTGGATTTTCTATCCTACCTGCTCGGCATTTCTTCTCTGTGGGGTTTCATATTCTCATTAGAGGCAAGTTTTATCACTTTCTCCACGTTTATTTCTTACTATAAGCTTTCTAGATCATGTTCTTGCTTGAAAATGATGATCCATGCACTCTAAAGCTATGCTTCACTTCGATTCAATTTTTATAATGTTCCCTATTCTGATTTCAGTTCTAGATGATCCTATAATCATGTGTATGTTATTCCTAAGGTAAAATATGACTTGTATCAGGTTGGTTTGACATCCTATGATGGTAAGCACCTATCAAACAATGGTCAATTTTAGGGTTTAAAGCTGATTTCTTCTATAAACCATGACCCGATGATGGTACCACTGCAACAACCCTATGGTTTTGTATTCATAACAACTGATGGTCATGATCAAGGGTGTCAAATGATGGTGAAAACCTATGTTCACCCCCTTAGGTCAGTTTTTGGATCAATTAGAAGTTTAATGATCAACCATTAAGTACCTTACTGATGTTATCAATTAATGTTGACATTAGCTTAATATTTGATGTTGATTAATGAATTAGTGTTGATCTAACAACCTATGGTGACTTAATGGTCACTAATGATGGTGGATCAGGTCTCTACAACCTATGGTGATTCAAGAATTTTAGTTTTAGCATCAATTAAGCCTTAGGTCAATGGTTTCTTGGGTCACTTGATGCATTGGTCAGACCTATACTTTAATTGATGGTTTTAACATGTGAACTTGACCCAATGGTCGAAATCTACTGTTTATTCCTCCATTAAGGTGGAATGATGTCTAATGTAATATGTTGGTCCTAATAATGTGATTTAGATAGTTTCCTTTGTATGATCAACTTAAGGAGCTTAATTGTTGACAATGGACGGCTTGTTTTAACTGAATAGTCGATTGTGGGTTTTATCCTACTCATAATGGAACTTTTGTATCAATTATCAAGGGATGTCTAGGGTTATATGGTGAGTCTTTCTAGAGCACAAATCAAGGACTTTGTAGGTAGTTTATCCAAGGTTTTTACTTATGTAAACAACCAATAGTCTTACCTTTTTAACATCTAATGGTGCTGGGTGACATTGTGGTATGGTGATATGGGTTGAATGATGATGGAACAAATGGAGGGTTACCCTTAATAAGTTAGTCTTACCTATTAACTCATATGAATAGAAGGGATGATAACCATATTGTTTTGATATGTAACCCGAATTAGGTATAGCTTGTTATACCTAGCTTTAATATAACTAAATGATGGTAATTATGAATAGTCCTTGAATGACTAATACAATCATGGAGTACTCTATTATTGTTGAAAACCTAGTATGCTATAACATTATGGTTACACCTTGATTTATGTGTGGGTTCATACTTGAGAATAGTATGGAATGTGATGGTGAGTAAGGGTTTGGGTATGAGTGTTGATTAGTAACATTGATATAATTTATCATGTTGAACCTAACTCTAATGCAATTAGATAAAGATGAGTATTCATGTTTAACATTCTTATATGATGGAACTATGGTGGAATAACCTCATTAACATGATCATAACCTTAATATGTTAATTGGTGGTTATCATAGCCACATGGTAGATACTTTCATCGGCTAAACATGTGTGTTATGAATATGATGAGTGTTAATCATTTCTATATTCCTTGCATGTTGATGTAATAAAGGAATGTTCTTAATGTTAATATAACCCTCCTATGATTGTTTATGAATACCACCTAGCTCATAAATGCAATATTGTGTTGATCTGGTGTATTATATATAATTGATGTTGTTGAGCCTTATTATGAGGCATGCAAAGATAATGATGATCTTGCAGGGAATAATATGATGGTCTTAATGACCTTTGGGCATGGTTGAGCCTATAATGAGGTGTAATACTCTTATATTGATAAGGGTTGATACCCTGTTATATTTTGAAAAGGATTTATATCTTGTGATAGTATGATGACTAGTGTGGTCTCATGAATGGAAAGTCAATAGTACAATGTGATGATGAGATGAGAAAATATGTTTCACACATTTTATATCTTTTCAAAGTTTCAATATTTATATGCTTTCTAGAAGTGAATTAGGGTTTGTATGTCCATATGTTTGATGCAACCTTAATTAACCCAATTGGAATAACTAATCAAGTGCAACTCTAATCATGTAGTGTCCTGTACCATAGAGCCATCTTCAGTGTCATAACTTGCTGGATGGTGAAATGAGTATTCCTAAGGGAAACTCAGAGCACATATTGTTGAGTATGTGGGGGTGGTAGGTTGAGGATATATCCTTGTCATCCACAATGCAGATTGTGGAGGTTGGCTATGGTCATGCCTCATACATATGATGTGATTGAGAACGGTTGCGGTTGTGTCTCGGTGATTATAACATGATGTGATGATTAGAGGACAACTAAGGTTGTACCTCAGTGATTGGGTTTGAATACCCTAGTTTCTAGTGTCATGACCTGTACCAAGGTCAGACTAGTGGTTATCAGCTTGACTATATGTCACTGTGGTGGAATCTTTGACTGATATGTCACTGCCTTTTTACTCGTACTTACCGAGGGGAAGATATCTTAGGATACCAGCACTCCTAGATCTTATACGGAACCGAATAGCCCTTCGTAGGGGTCAGTTGGACTTTGAATGGTACGATTCAAATTCTCCAAGGCATAATAAAAGTTGTAATATAGCCGTGTAGCATATTTGTTTAGGGTTATACATGACGTTTCACATTAGATGATAACCCTTGTTTGTTATCTTTACATAAAGATGATGGTTAGTGCAATTAAGACATAGTAGATATACTTAGGTTGTGGATATGCTTAAGATTGTAGATGTGTACATACAGTAGCTATGCTTTTGTTGATAACTATACTGCTACGACTGATTATAATCATGATGCTTGATATCTCATTTTGTTAGTTATATTTAGCATGCTAGCCATGCCTTTGTAACTAGAGATGCATATGCTACTGAATTGCTTATATTGTCAACTAGGTAAAGAATGATAGTCTGGCTAATGATGATAGTTATTATCTGCTCCTTTATGTAATTTGTTAATCATCAGTACGGTTGATCTTATTTGTTATAACTGATTAAACTACTTAACTATTTAATTACTTAAAAATGTTGTAATCAATAAACGTTGTTGGAGGTTATATCTCTTGCTGGGACATGGGTCTCACCCTTGTGGTTCATCACATTTTTTTAGGTAATCGGCAGTGACGACAACAGAACCATGGAAGTAAAGAGGAACTACAATAATGAATCTATGAGAAAGTTGATTAGATGTCTACTAGGTCCTAGAGTCATCCATGTACTCTCAATTTCAGGCAGGAAAAGTTTGTATATGGTGTTTCAATTGAATCGGGATTTTGTTAGCTTGTTAATGCTTATTTGTGTGACATATACAAATATTGTTCTCCTATGTATATATGTTGTGGCTAAGGCGATAGATCAATTTGTATCAAATTCTTGACATAGTATGGATATAAGAAAGATTTTGGGATCTTATGCAAATGATTATGAGCCGGTGCTGACGCTGAAATCAGTTTTAATTTACCCATATTTTTGGGTATTTGATCTTGAATACCCTGACCTGGTATTCATATATTGAAGGCAAGGTAAATATGGAACTCTTAGATTGTTATCCTTCTGATTACTCTGATCAAGTAGTCATTTTGAGACAATATAAAGAGCATAATGAAGTCAGAGATGTGGCATGGATATTTCTACCACATCCTAATTGATATATGGAGAAATTTGAGTTAATCATAGATCAACTTATAAACAAAAAAAGATGTTTCATATAATGCATACCTTCATCTGAGGACCTAGAGGTAATAGTTACCTGATGAGAGGTAATAATGTTTAGTGATGAACTGAGGGTTTGAATACCCAGGTCTAGTAATCATGATGATGATAATACTGAGAGGTGGTGACATGTAATCATCTATAAAATTCCTATGCTTATGGCAAGGAACGTAAGAGGAAACAAAATTGAATGACACATTAATGATTAAGAGTTCATATAATACTCAAGGAAGGTGAAAACCTCTTTGCTTTAATAAACAACCCTGAATAATGATGGGGTGATAGAAGGACTATGTTTCCTTGTGCTCTTTCCCTTTCGGGACATGAAAATAAAGTAAGTCTTATGACACTTGATGTGCATGGATTAGAAGAAATCTATAGAAGGATACTTTGAAAAGTATCATCTTGTCTTGGATTTTAGCTCCAAGACAAAGTATATGTGTTAAGTAATATCCTGAGATTAAAGAAAGGTCCTATTGTATGCTTGGTTACCCAGTAAGGACAACTTTGAAATTGGTTTGGTTACATACAATAATATGGACAAAATATGTTAGGGTTTTATGCTCTACTGATGCGTGTCGTTGTGCACGCAACAATCACTAGGAAAAGTCCTAGAGTTTCAACCTTCTAACCCAGTTGTCAACTTGTTGCGAATAACAAGTCAACTTAGTATAGATAGGTATTGATCCAAGGGACGGCGGAAAAGAAAAGTCAAAATCCAAATCCGATTGCATGTACAAGAATTAAATCCCGATTTGAGAGAGTTGTTAATACTAAGAACAAAAATAAAAGTGCTGAAATAAAATTTAACTAATCAAGAAATAAAGATCTGGGGTCCAGAATATCACCACCAAAGCCACGCTCATATTCAACTAATCAAATTCTAAACTCCAAGGATCAAATTAGGACCTTGTGGTTACATGTCCTTATGGACAAACTCACAAGGGTCGGACTTCCCGTGAATCTGTTGGTCCCGGCGTTCACGGATCATTGCCCAACCGTCCAACATGCTATTATCCACGGTCATATCAAAAAGCATGTGAATTCAAACTGGCGTTCAAACCCAAGGCTCAGTTGGTCGCGTCACCAAGGATTATAACAAGAAAAAGATTAAAAAGATGAAAAGATGATAATCGCAATTAAGGGACTATTGTTTCGTTCTTACAAAGATCCACGGTCATATCACTCCATAAGAATATATCAGATCATCCAAATAACCACGCATAAATAGAGAGAAGACATTTGTTCGATGGAGGAATATAATTGATTAGATTGAATAGAACCGGGCTAAGGGGCTACTCCCATGCCCCAGAGAGATTTACTCAGACATAACAAGACCATAAGAACTGTAAACTAAAATGAGATCCAACATTATACAAGATGTGGTCTACAACTAAAAATTAGATGAAATGGAATGAAGAATGGAATACTTTTACAAGTGAAGAGTCCCTCCTTTTATAGGAGGGGGAAGGGGTAGGATGCCCTCAAAAGAGGGGGGAAAATAGAGGGAGACCAATTTTTGAATTGTCTGGATGTGGTCAAATCGAAAGTTGGTTGTCTTTAATTATCTTGACCATGTAACTCCCTTTAATGCAGATTCTCGCAGTAGTGATTTCGAATGTATTTCTCTCCCGTTAAAAGCAAAAAATCGGTCCAAACAATAGGATTTTATTTTAGGAAATTAAATTCCCTTTCTAATGAATACATGTGCACTCAATTTGGAGTTTGAATGCAAGAGTTATGTCACTTTTGGTGGAGGGTATATATGAATTTCAGGACTGCTGTAAATTGTGTAATTTTCCTACAAAACCCAAGAAAATAGAATTAAAACTCCAATTAAAGAGAAAAATCTAAAATAAAACAATTAATTTTTAAATTAAGAGAATAAATATCAAAATAATCCTAAACAAATATCAAATATGCAAGTTGTTATTTACTCAAAATGTTGGGTTGATATGCAAATTACCACCTCTAGAGTGTCCCTACTCCCTCCTAGTATCATTTAGAGGAGATACAAAGAAGGAGGCACCATGTTTGAATCATATTTGAGTATGCTACTCTTGGTGATGAAAAGACCAAGAAAGTGTTGTATGTGAAACCCTAATTTGAGCTTGTATCGTGTTGTAGAGTCCATATGGGAGTGCCTATCGGACAAGGAGCCATAGAGGGGATCCCATATCAGTTTTTGAACTCTTGGCCTTGTCCATTATGAGCTACATACCTCAAGGTGGTGATCCATGACGAGTTAGATTCTCCTTGTAAAAGTTGTATCGATTTGCAAGATGAGATATCTTATCAAACAAGATAACTAATGGCCAAAATATCATCTCTAGATTATCCTCAAGTGTTATGCATGTCAAGATATATATGAGTGCCTGCAAAGACAGGTGTCAACCATGCATGGACACATGGAACCTAGTAGCTTAAAATGGTGACACCTCATATACACACTTTTACATGAACCACAAGTATATATACCCTTCCTTTCACCCATAAGTAGAATTTTTCAAAATGTATCACCCCCTTGCTCTTAGATATCATGCATAGAGTCTAGATATCATGCAAGGGTGAAGGAGTGTCATGCATAGAGCCTTGGTATCACCCATAGAAAAGTGATATCACCCATTGCAAAGTGATATCGGCCAAGTGAGGAATATTGACCATAAGTGAGGGATATCAGCCACAAGTGGCGAGGTATCGTTCATAGGGCTGAGGAGCTCAAGTCTTGGACCTTTGAGAATCTCACCTTCAACCTTGGGTACGTGAAGCTTTGGAGTTTGGAGCTTTGAAGTTGCTCTTGAGGTGGGTTATATAACTTGAACTCAATTATGTTATTATTTATCATCAATCTTGCCTTAGTTAAATGATTTACTTTCAAGTAGAATTTTCTTGCATAATTGATGAATACATGAGATCTAGTAGTAACATAGGAATTTTGTCCATGAACTAGAACAAGTATAATGAAGGTCTAGAGCTTGAAGATGATGGTATCACCTTATATAGTGATATCAGGTTCAAGCACATAAACATGCACCTCTAACCTGATATGGTGATGCACCTACACCACTAAAACAATATGGATATGAGTTTAGACTTCCTTGCACGATATGGTTATGTAGTATACTCCTCTTAGACGATATGAGGTCAAGCATACACCTATTTGCTCTATATGGTGCGAAGCACACACACACCTCTTACCTGATATGGTAAGCAAGCATACACCTCTTACCCGATATGGTAAGCAAGCATACACCTCTTACCCGATATGGTAAGCACACATAAACCTCTAAGGTGATATGGTAAGCAAGCATACACCTCTAAACCAATATTGGGTTAAGCATACACCTCTTGGACGATATGGTGTTGAGCACACATCTCTAAAATGATATGATGGGTAACCCAATACACTAGATGACAAAAGTGGTAAGGTGGTTAATACCCTAGAACATGTAATGGCCAATACATTAAAGTAGGATGTGGCCAATATTTTCAAGTGAGGTGAGGATGTTACACCCATATATGGTGAAGGTGATACACCATACAATTGGTAAGGTAGATACCTTTATGAGTAAGGGTATGAGGGATATGATGATTCCTAGCTCGATATACACCTAACCCAATACATGTGTTCAACTTGACATACATGATTCAACCTGATACACATTGTAAAAGTGAGGGCAAAACACTCTTAGAAGGAATGAGTGTAACACTATGTAATGGTGTGACTAATACCTTGATATGTGAAACACCTAAAGTGATCGATAATGGTCAACCCTATATCAATAATTCCTTAACCTGAAGATGAGTTCATATCACTTGATATTAGTTGGGTAATTCAAGTGTGTAACTTATGGTCAATACACTACAAGATAAATGTGATGAGTTAGTGCATGAAGTATTAGGATGGGAAATACCCTAATATGAGATAAGTTGATGAACTTAAGTACGATAAAAGTAATGAGGGAAGTGATACATCAAGGCATGTTAAATATTATATACAACACCTCAAGGGTGATACACCTTGATGCACCTCAAATCCAATATACTCGGTTGACTTACACATGAAGTGTGTCATGTCAATTGTTACATTAAGAGGTAATGAGTTTAATGCACTTTGATAAGTGTAGGCTAAAATACCTTGAGAGAGGGTTAAGCCAAGATAATAAAGTATGATGTAATCAATATCGTAGTAAGGATGAGAGAGAAACTCATACTTTGTGTTGATAATCCTTTAATGATAAATGATGAGAATAAATAAGTATGATTGAATACTTGTGATATTAATGTATTCTTCTGGATGTGTGGAGCAATGAATTAGGGTTTGGAGTGATAATATGAATTTGAAACCCTATTCAGATATAAAGGTAAACCCTAACCCTAATAATTGTTGTCTAGTGAGAGGTGATAAGATGTTTAATGGCCTTATGAGCGATGTGAATAATTGTTTCCTAGTGAGAGGTAACAAGATGTTTAATGGGACTTGTGAGCCATGTGATTAGTTGTTACCTAGTGAGAGGTAACAAGATGTTTAATGGGCCTGGTGAGTCATAAGAATAGTTGTTGCCTAGTGAGAGGTAACAAAATATTTATAAAGTCTCATATACGAGATGATAATGTTCAAAATAAACTAGGAAATGGAAACTTAGTAACACAATAATAATAATAAATGGATACAATAATAATAATGAAATCTTGATCATACATGTTTTATGCTTATAGCCAAATAAGGGCTATAATGCTTTGAATATGATTAAAGGAGATAAGAGGAATACTTGTATTACATAAATAATGTGAATAAGTATGATAGCTTGTCTAAGGTATAATGCCTAGTAAAGGTGATGTGGTATTCAGTGATGAGTTGCACATGATTGGCATAGTCCAATACTTGGAATAGTTGCACAGGATTTCCATAGTCCAATACCTGGAATAATTGCACAGGATTGGCATAATCCAATACCTAGAATAATGTCACATGATTGGTAATAACCCAATACCTGGAATAATCTCACATGATTGGTAATTACACAATGCCTGGAATAATTGCACAGGATTGGCATAATCCAATGCCTAGAATAATGTCACATGATTGGTAATAACCCAATACTTGGAATAATCTCACATGATTGGTAATAACTAAATGCCTGGAATAATTGCAAAAGATTGGCATAATCCAATACCTGGAATAATGTCACATGATTGGTAATAACCCAATACCTGGACTAATCTCACACTATTGGGAATAATCCAATACCTGGAATAATTGGACAGGATTGATATAATCCAATACCTGGAATAATGTCACAAGATTGGTAATAACCCAATACCTAGAATAATCTCACATGATTGGTAATAACCCAATGCTTTGAATAATTGCACGGGATTGGCAAAATCCAATACCTGGAATAATGTTACAGGATTGGTAATAACCGAATACCTAGAATAATGTTACAACCCCAATTTTTTGGTTCTTTTGATGAGAAATGTAATTTCTCATATTAAAGATATTTGAACAAATAATGATATAAATTGTCTTGAATAAATGAGTTTTGTTTACAATAGCCTTGTTGGTTGTCTTGTGGGATTTATTGGCTATTGGGCCCAATAACAGGGAAAATACAAAAGAAACCCCATTATAAATAAGAAATGGAGAAAAGAAAAATGTAGAAACCTCTAGAAGGCAAAAGAATTTAATCCAAAGGTGGATTTCGTGCCTTTTGGGTTCCTTGGGTTCCAAGGAGTCCAAAGTTGCAAAGATAATGCAAAAAGAAAAGAAAAGATCAATTGAGTATTTCTTTATTAAGAAAGAAATTGAAAACAATGATAAAATGTGGGAAATAAGTGGAAAGAAGTATAATTGAGTTATCCTAGATGGAATTTCATATCCCAAGGATTCCTAATGTTAAAAGGAATACCAATGAGGAAAATAAAAGAGAAATAAAGAGAAATCCTCAAAAAGAGTATTTTAATAAGAAATAAACAAGATAATGAGGAAATAATAGAAATATATGCATTTAGAAGGATAATGAGTATCCATTAAAAAGGATTTCGAAATATTTGAGTTTCTTGGGATCCAAGGAGTATCAATGAAGAAAAAGAAAGATAAAATACCTATAATAGAAAATAAGAAGATAATGTGAATACATAATTAATGGATTATGTGGTATTGTTAAAAAGGTTGTATATTCTATTTAAGGAAAATATATTTTCGTGGCCAATGAATTAAAAGGCAAGTATAATGAGAATAAGGGAGATGTTTTTTGAATTCCTAAATATCCAAATAATAAAGAATATCAAAAGATTATAAAGAGAGAGATACTTGTTTCTTAATGAAGGAATATAGTTCCTATTAGGAAAAGGCTTTGCTCCTTCGTGGGCAAGCATGCTGGGGCATGGCTACCCTCCTCTATAAAAGGGTAGACCCCTTGGATGAGCCCAAGCAGATCCCATGCATCTATCTCTCCTATCCGTCTCCTTTTCATGAAAATCCTAGTCATGGAGGGTGGAACAACCCTGGAGCAAATGTGGGGCCATGGATGGGTTAGGAAGGAAGCATGCTTCTACCAAGACACCATAAAATTGCTCTGTAGTTGTCCCTACACCCTAGCCAGGCACAACAACAGTTGCACGGCTACAAGAGAGGATGACGTTGTAGCTGCGGGTCACGTGCTTGCCAAGCCCAAACAAGCCACATAAGTCACAATATGGGCGTCGCCTTAGGTGCGGCGGACGATGGCGAAGCTAGGGTGGCCATCAACGGCGGTCTACAAGCCCTAGGATGGAGAGGGGCAGATCCCCAAAGTGCAGTAGGGTGGTGCTCAAACAGAGTTTATGTGAGGTTGAAGACGACGGGGCATTTTTCACAGTTTTCCATTCAGTGTTGAGAGGAACTGAGGAGCCGCATGGGGGTATAAGTGGAAATTCGTTATGTCTCCAAATAGCCAAGCAACGTTGCATGAAAACGGGTGACATGGCAGCTTCCGATTGGCCAAAAGTAAGTTAATTTTTCAAAATTCATAGCTAATTAACCGTAGCTCGGATGGATACGCATAATATATGAATTTTTCTCAACAGAACATGAGGAATGCAATAAAAATATAACTGAAGCATTTTTCTAATTGTAATTTGAAAAGTAGCGTGAGTTATCAACTTTAATGAATTAAAGATTAAGAAACCCTATTTTGAGATGATTAATGTAATTAGTAGGGTTTAATGGATGATTAAAGTTGATATTAACTTGTTAATCGTAAAAATGTATATTGAGAACAAAAAGGATGAACTTTTCACGTAATTAGTTTAATTTAGAGTTTTATGTGCATAAATATGCTTTAATGAGCCTTGAAGCACTAATATTAGTAAATGTGACTCATAATGGTTTTAATTATTCAAAATTGTGAATAAAGCTAAGATATGATGATTTCAAGGTATTTCGAGTATAAAAGTTCCTAATTGTTGATAAATACCCTTAATGTAGTAATTAGGGTTTTTTAATGAATAAAAGATAGAATTAATGGAAAATCGAGTTCATATGTGAATTAGACCATTATGAACTTTGAATTGATGATAAATGAGCATAATGATCTTATCATGGATTAAAAGGATAAAAATGGTATCTTTAATGTAAAAGAGGCCTAATGGAATTTTAATTGTGTCTTAAATCAAAATTAGGGTTATATGTTGTTAAAAGATAACCTTAATATCTTTCATGAAGAATAGATGAGATAAATAGGGTTTGAAAGCAATCATATACAATTAGGGTCTAAAATAGTAAAAATAAAATGGAACCCTAATTGCAAAGAAAACCCTAAAAGTGGGCTAGAAACCCTAGGAAGCGAGTTAGGTTTATTAGATCTTGATGACATGAGTAATAAAAGGGAATTGCATGATTATTTCAGGATCTTGTTATGTGTGCTTACTTGCTTGGATTTCTTACTTGCATGGATTATTCTGTCTCAAATCATCCTGAAAGGTATGTGGTTATGCTTATGAATATCTCGAATTAGTTTTTCAAGGTTTTTCGAAGTTTTCCTCGATGAATTGAATTAAACTATTGGATGAATTTAATTCATGCAAACTATAATGAGGATATGACTATCACTTAAGATATGTGCCTACTAGCTCAGATCCTAGTCCCCTCTGTGGCTTAATGGTTTGACCTAGTACATGGCTACCTATGGGTTAGGTCCATCAGGTCATTGGATGACTTAGTACATGGCTACCAATGGGGTAGGTCCATCAAGTCACCTTGAGTCAGGGATCGGGCTACCTTTGGGTAGGGCCATGCAACTCTATAACCGTAAGTATTGGCTACCCGTGAGGTAGGGCCATGGGGGTAAGGATCTACCATAGAGAGAGGTAGTATCCAAGTCCACTATAGGGATAAAATAGAGATAGGGGGTAGGTAAGGATTGAGTAGTATTTCTTAAGACGTAATCTTGGCTGTTAAATGATAATTGGCTTATTACATTGTTATCATAGTTTCACGATTATTGTTTCCCCCACATACCAGCTTTATGTTGACCGACATTTTGTTTGTCGACGTTTTAGGTACCAGTGAAAAGAAAAAATAGTAAAGTGTCATATGTGGAATTAAATATGAATTAAAGTTCAAAGGAGGATTAGTTAGAATAGACTCCATGTGGATAGAAGTAGATATCTAAGTTTTCAAAAAAAAAGTATGAAAAGTTTAATTTTATTACAGCCTTTCAGTTTAGTTTAGTAGAATTTGGTAATTATTATAGATTATTTTTCGAACCTTTGATCCGAAAATTGGGATAATGGCTCTGACCTAGTGGTCTCCCTTAATTGGGGGTTAATGGCAGGCAGGTTCATTACGTTTGGTATCAGAGCATAGGTTCCTCATTTAATCTTTAATAATTATTAAATTTTACAAACTTTGTAGAACCCAAGGGAGTTATTAGAGGAATTTCTGAAAGACAGAGGTGTCTAGAAAAGGATCACGTCTGGGGGCTGGCAAGATTTTCCTCTGCACTGCTAGTCGGAATATGAGGACTCCCAGATTAGTGTGACTTCCTAGCCAATGTCTCAGGATTTGACTCAAAATAAGATACCTTTAGGACTCTCTCATCTTGTTCATCCCTCCTCAACTCAAATGCTGTTCATGATTATAAGGATTAGGGTTTTCTCTTTTTTCCTCACCCTCTTGAGGTATGGGTAAGGTTGATAAGGTTTAAGGAATCCTCCACGAAATTAATAAAAAGCATGTAAATAAGATGTCATGGACATAAGCTTAATAGATTAAGCATAAAAGAATAGATACATGCTTAGGTCGTATGACATAAGTTGTCATGCCCTCGGGAGAGACCTGAGGCTAGACCTTCTTGTCAAGAGGATAAGTAAAGTGAGTTAGTCTTGGAGGTAGAGACCTTCATTATAAGTAGAAACTTGGCACATCCTTTGAGGATGATGCTAACCCTAACCCTAAGTGGCGGTTAGAGAGAGATGGGATGATGACATGATGTCATGATAGACCTAATGGATGAACATGCTTTTGGGATGCCCATATGAGCTATGAGAGGGTTGGATGACCTAGAACCTTTGGTGACCCAACCCTGGAAAGGGTCGTGCATGTTAGAGTGAAGGATAGCTCCTTCATTGATGAGGTTAGTGAAGAACCTATAGAAACACAATGGGCTTATGCAAGTAGGGGATAACATGCACCCAGAGTACATTAGTTGTGCGGTAGTAGGTTGAAACCCTGGCCAGTAAGTATGATGGATAGCTTATGAGATAAGCATAAAGAGCTATGAATAACCTCGAGCAAATGTAAGTTTGAACATAGGCTTCACCCACGTAGAAGTGTGCTTGTGAGGTTGATCCTTCATGGAGAGAGGACCTCTATAAGTAAGGTTGGATGTGGAGTTAGCTCTACATAAAGAAAGCAGGACCCAAGCAAGGAGGATGGAATCTTAGATTCCGAGACATGAGGAACAGTGGGGAGTTGAGGATGATGTGACCTAAGTGGATGATAGTAGTTGCCTCGTGCTTGATCCTTGGAGGCTGATGATATCTTGGTGGCCTTTAGAGGAACCAAACCCTAAAGAGAGGATGATGCTTCTGGAACCTATGTACCTATGGTATAAGAGTTTACCTGCTAAGATGAGACAAAGAGTGCCTTAGAGGTTTAAGTAGCAAGTTGTGAGGCCTTGTACCTTGTTGGTTGCCCTTGAGGAAGACTCAAATCTAAGGTGCTGCTCGAATAAAAGGATCATGGGAGTACATGACATACCTTGGACATGTTGGATTCGTGGTTAAGAGATTGAGCATGCAGTTGGATACCCAAAGGTGAACCTAGGGTTCCTAGGCCTAATAGGGGAAGTAGTGTACCTGATGCTCATGATGAGATTTGAGTTTCTATAGATTCGAGCATGGTACTCCTCATGTTTAGAGGAAAGGGAAACCACTTAAGTTAAGGTATGTTTGATGAACCCCTCATAGCTAAGTTGATGACATGGGAAGGTATGATCTTGATCAAATGTTGAGGAATGAGAACAAGTATGACCTAGCATGGTTTAGTAGGTGGTCTACTTGTACCTTAGTAGCTTGCCAAGGTTAAGCATGCTCAGGTGGATGCAAACCCTAGACATAAGGACGTTTGTGACCTTGTTGTCAAGAGTTGTAGTTTCCTCCCATCCTGGGAGAGGGACTCTTTGGTAGGGTGTATACCAGTTTTGTGGGTTTTGAGGAAACCTGAAGAGGTCCCATATGATCTTGAGAAGCTAAGTGAGAAGTACATGGTATGAGAATGAACCTATAAGACCCATAGATAACCATCTCAAAGGGCATGTGGATGTGTTACCATGGAGGTAACCGATATGGGGCCTGACCAAGGTAGGCAGGTTGCCATGACCCCCTATGAAAGGATGAAATTCAGCCCATGAATGCAGAGAGAGAGAGATGATGAAGGCTTGGGTAAGGTTCTAAGCTGGACATGTACTATTATAGAATCCTAAGTCTATCCTAGGGTCAGGTAGGGATAAGACTGATGGAAGTGGGAGTTGCCTAATTCCCTAGTTTCACATGACCATAGGTTCGGGAGGTAACAACTATCATTGTCTGAGGGCCATGGGTTAGGAGATTGATCACCTTCAAGAACTCATGAGACCCAAAGGGCAGATGAGTAGGGCACTCTCTGGATGCATGAGGGAAGAGGGATGACCCCAAAAGTGTCGGCACCCTATAGACCTAGAGGAGATGACCAAGGGATGTGTGTGGACCCAAGTGGTTTCGAGACCAATTTTCTATGGAAGTAACTTTGATATCGAGATGTTTGTGATATAGAGGCATAAGCTGCACGTTTTAACTTAGATTTAAAGGTGTACTGGAAAGGTGGGATGTACCATCTCTACTCTTGGAACAGGAAGAACTTTGTATTTGGACTGCAACCAAATGCTTATTTCCTCTTGTTATGGGAGTGAGAGATAGGACAATACACATGCCATACACCAAGGATAAAATATGATGTGAGTTGGAACGTTGCTATGAGGTATGAGGACATAGATGATAACATGCCCTTATGGAGTGAATGATACATGGATGGTTTACAAACAAGGTAGTCATCCTATGAGGATGCTTTATCATGAGATATGAGTCATACAAGGTTGAGTTTGAAAAACCAAGAGAATAAGCTCAGAGTTTTCTTGGTGAAGATAGACCTAGAGATGAGATGAGATAATAAGTGGAATACACAGAGGTGTATGTCTTCAACATTACCTAACACCTAAGGATGAGAAGTGGTAATGGATGCTCTGGATGAATGCAGTTGCCTAGTTTAGATAGAGGCTAGAAGAGGTTGTTAGGTTAACCCTAAGTTGAAAAAGTGATAAGTTTGGCTAACACCCAGATGTAACAATACCGGTTGATCAAGTTAATGGTTGTTTGGTTAGCCAGCTTAGGCCTTGATGTAATAAAAGGAAGGTTGTAAACGTCAAAAGAAAGTGATGAAACCCTGATGAGAGTGGTTTAGGGTTTCTAAGGAATCAATCTTGGGGAATCATGACATACAGGAGATCATGATTTAAGATTACCATATACTACCAAGATAATAAGTGACAATAGTACTTTGGATGCTTAAGATGAAGTTGCATGGGGTAAGTTTCAATGCATGTCAAGAGGTGAAGGATGAACACCAGTAACCTAGTGTATAGATATGGAGGACAAACGAGTCCCGGAGAGGGAATGGGAGTTCATCACTATGGATGTTTTGGTAAGTCTCCCCTAGACCAAGGAAGGCCAAGATGCAATATGGGTTATGGTAGATCACCTTACCTAGATGACATAAGAAAGAAAGAGTACTGTCAAGGGACAGATCCAATTGAACTACATATGAGAGAGATGGTTCAACTACACCATGATGCAAGTTCAAAAGTTTTTGAGTATGACCTAAAGGTTCACTTCCATAAGGTGGAAGTAGGTACATGAAGAACTAGATGTTAGTACCATTTATCACCCCTAACTAATGGTTAGTGTGATCCAGACTAGAGGGTCTGATGAGAGCATGTGTGCTCATTTAGGGTGATACATAGAGACAGTTCTTGTCCTTTGTAAAATGTGATGATAACCACCATAGTCAGTATCGGGTTGTAAATAAGCTCTATAAGGGAGGTTGTGTCGGTCACCACTTCATTAAGATGATGTAGGTGAAGGGACCTCGCAAATGTCAAGAAAGGACCACAGTGTGTGCAGATGAAGTCACTTTGATCATGAAATGGCTAAAAGGAACCCAAAGGCGACATGAGTTGTAAGCTGATGCAAAGTAGACTGACATGCAGTTCACTGTGGGGGAATATGTGACATGAAAATCCGACCCCTCTAAGTTATAGATAAGAGAGCTGAGTCCCCGATGCAGGGGTTCTTTTGACATGGTTTGGTGGAGAAGGTTAAGTTTGCCCTTACCCCTCAGGATAATGTGATGTGTGATGAATTCCATGTGTCCAATTTAGAGCACTATGTGAGGTACCCGGGCCATGTGCAGAGCAATGAACCTAGTGAGCCCCAAGGGAGGCCAAAATGACTTGAGTCACCTGTGAGGTTTATTGATGCCAAGGTGAAAGAACTCAGAGAAAAGATTATGTGATGTTAAAGGTTCTTTGGAAGTGCCATGGATAAGGTGAAGCCACATAGGGGACAATGATGGACATGGAAAAGTCTTATCCTCAATTGTTTGTTTGCTTGATGGAATTTTGAGGACAAAATTCCTATAAGAGGGGAAGGATGTTACAACCCCAATTTTTGGGTTCTTTTGGTGAGAAATGTAATTTCTTATATTAAAGATATTTGAAAAAATAATGACATAAATTGTCTTGAACAAATGAGTTTCATTTACAATAGCCTTGTTGGTTGTGTTGTGGGCTTTATTGGCTATTGGGCCCAATAATAAGGAAAATACAAAAGAAACCCCATTATAAATAAGAAATGGAGAAAAGATAAATGTAGAAACCTCTAGAAGGCAAATGAATTTAATCCAAAGGTGGATTTTGTGCCTTTTGGGTTCCTTAGATCCCAAGGATTCCAAAGTTGCAAAGATAATGCAAAAAGAAAAGAAAAGATCAATTGAGTATTTCTTTATTAAGAAAGAAATTGAAAACAATGATAAAATGTGGAAAGAAGTATAATTGAGTTATCCTTGAAGGAATTTTGTATCCCAAGGATTCCTAATGTTAAAAGGAATACCAATGAGGAAAATAAAAGAGAAATAAAGAGAAATCCTCAAAAAGTGTATTTTAATAAGAAATAAACAAGATAATGAGGAAATAACAGAAATAGATGCATCTAGAAGGATAATGAGTATCCATTCAAGAGGATTTTGAAATGTTTGAGTTTCTTGGGATCCAAGGAGTCTCAATGAAGAAAAAGAAAGACAAAATACCTATAATATAAAATAAGAAGATAATGTGAATACATAATTAATGGATTATGTGGTATTGTTAAAAAGGTTGTATATTCTATTTAAGGAAAATATATTTTTGTGGCCAATGAATTAAAAGGCAAGTATAATGAGAATAAAGGAGAGGTTTTTTGAATTCATAAATATCCAAATAATAAATAATATCAAAAGATAATAAAAAAATTGAAACTTGTTTCTTAATGAAGGAATATAATTGCTATTAGCAAAAGGCTTTGTTCCTTCGTGGGAAAGCATGCTGGGGCATGGCTACCCTCCTCTATAAAAGGGTAGACCCCTTGGATAAGCCCAAGTAGATCACATGCATCTCTCTCTCCTCTCTGTATTCTTTTTCATGAAAACCCTAGTCATGGAGGGTGGAACAACCCTGGAGCAAATGAGGGGCCAAGGACGGGTTAGGAAGGAAGCATGCTGCTCCCACGACACAATAAAACTGCTCCGTAGTTGTCCCTACACCCTAGCCAGGCGCAACAATAGCTACACGGCTGCAAGATAGGTCGGTACCATGGCTGTGGGTTGAGTGCTTTCCAAGCCCGAGCAAGCCACATAAGTCACAATATGGGCAGTGCCCTAGGTGCGACGGACGATGGCGAAGCTAGGTCGGCTATCAGTGGTGGTCCACAAGCACTAGGATGGAGAGGGGTGGACCCCCAAAGTGAAACAAGGCGGCACTCAAACAGAGTTTGCGTGAGGTTGAAGACGATGGGGCATTTTGGACAGTTTTGCCCTTCAGTGTTGAGAAGAACCGAGGATCCGCACGGGGGTATAAGTGGAAATTCGTTATGTTTCCAAATAGCCAAGCAATGTTGCATGAAAATGAGTGACATGGCAGCTTCCGATTAGCCCAAAGTAAGTTAAATTTTCTAAATTCATAGCTAATTAACCGTAACTCGGATGGATATGCATAATATATGAATTTTTCTTAGAAGAACACGAGGAATGCAATAAAAATATAAGTGAAGCCTTTTTCTAATTGCAATTCGAAAAGTAGTGTGAGTTATCAACTTTAATGAATTAAAGATTAAGAAACTCTATTTTGAGATGATTAATGTAATTAGTAGGGTTTAATGGATGATTAAAGTTGATATTAACCTACTAATAATAAAAAGGTATATTGAGAACAAAAAGGATGAACTTTGCATGTAATTAGTTTAATTTAGAGTTTTATGTGCATAAATATGCTTTAATGAGCCTTGAAGCACTAATATTAGTAAATGTGACTCATAATGGTTTTAATTATTCAAAATCGTGAATAAAGCTAAGATATGATGATTTTAAGCTATTTCGAGTATTTTTTTTTTTTTTTTTTTTTGAAGGTAAACCATACCATTATATTGATAAAAGCCATACGGCATCTACAGAGATACAAAGATCATACATATTCTGTAACCAAAGGAGCCAGAGAACGCCTTCTAACAGGTAGGATTGGATGCGAGTATAACATTTCAGAACGGATTCCTCCCTTTCGCGCTTGTGGAAGCAGCTTTCATGCGGAATCAAACCACAATCCCGGGTTAAATCTGCACAGTCGACGCTACCACCACCTAGATGACCAGAATAAGCAAGATTTGCACCTCCAGAAGACCCATCAGGCCTACACCAATACATCGAACACACCAGACAAACCAAACGAACTACACTAAAACAACAGGGGGGGGAGAACCCCAACCAGGTTGAATAACTGGGGGAAACCCAGATAAACCACCACCTTCACAGAGGAAGGACAACACTCCTTATGCAAAAGGAACAAAAAAGCCGATAAACGGCGGAACAAAGGCAGATAAGAATGCCACAACCAGCTACCAAGCAAAACTCTGCACAGAAAAACCGATCTTGTCGATCACACTAGCTGAGAGGACGCCCACCAGCACCTACCTCTTCACGACGGTCAGAAACCCAGAACGGGGCTGTGGCTAGGGCCACAGAAGCCCCGCCGCCGCCAGGGACACAGCGCACAGCGCTAGCGGCACAGAGGCGAGAAGCGAAAGACGAGGGGTTGAAGAGGCGACCACCAGACAGGGGCGATCCACACCGATCGGGCTTGGAAGAGGCCCGGGGGGAGCGGGGTGGCGCAAGCCGCCGCCGATGCCCCCTCCCCCGAGCTGGGGAACTCGAGCCCTAGTCGCCCTTCGAGTCGCCCAGGCGGACGGGAGCGGTGTGGATAAATACCCTTAATGTAGTATAAAAGTTCCTAATTGTGGATAAATACCCTTAATGTAGTAATTAGGGTTTTCTAATGAATAAAAGATAGAATTAATGGCAAATCGAGTTCATATGTGAATTAGACCATAATGAACTTTGAATTGATGATAAATGAGCATAATGATCTTATCATGGATTAAAAGGATAAAAATGGTAGCTTTAATGTAAAAGAGGCCTAACGGACTTTTAATTGTGCCTTAAATCGAAATTAGGGTTATATGTTGTTATAAGATAACCTTAATATCTTTTGTGAAGAATAGATGAGATAAATAGGTTTTGAAAGAAATCGTATACAATTAGGTTTTAAAATAGTAAAAATAAAATGGAACCCTAATTGCAAAGGAAACCCTAAAAGTGGGCTAGAAACCGTAGGAAGCGAGCTAGGTTTAATAGATCTTGATGACATGAGTAATAAAAGGGAATTGCATGATTATTTCAGGATCTTGTTATGTGTGCTTGCTTGCTTGGATTTCTTACTTGCATGGATTATTCTATCTCAAATCATCCTGACAGGTATGTGGTTACGCTTATGAATATCTCAAATTAGTTTTTTGAGTTTTTTTGAAGTTTTCCTCGATGACTTGAATTAAACTGTTGGATGAATTTAATTCATGCAAACTATAATGTGGATATGACTATCACTTAAAATATGTGCCTACTAGCTCAGATCCTAGTCCCCTTTGTGGCTTAGTGGTTTGACCTAGTACATGGCTACCTATGGGGTAGGTCGATTAGGTCATTGGATGACTTAGTACATTTCTACCAATGGGGTAGGTCCATCAAGTCACCTTGAGTTAGGGATTGGGCTACCTTTGGGTAGGGCCATGCGGCTCTATAACCGTAAGTATTGGCTACCTGTGAGGTAGGGCCATGGGGGTAAGGATGTACCATAGAGAGAGGTGGTATCCAAGTCCACTGCAGGGACAACACAGAGATAGGGGATAGGTAAGGATTGAGTAGTATTGCTTAAGACGTAATCTTGGCTGTTAAATGATAATTGGCTGATTGCATTATTATCATAGTTGCACAATTATTGTTTCCCCCACATACCAGCTTTATGCTGACTGATGTTTTGTTTGTCCGTGTTTTAGGTACAAGTGAAAAGAACAAATAGTAAAGTGGCATATGTGGCCAGGGAGAGACATTCTCATTGGAGAGTTGAGAGCCATCTGGACAGGCATACAGGAAGCCAGAACAATCAATAAGCGCATCATTTTGCAATCTGACAGCAAACAACGATCAACATGATCCTAGGAAGGAAGGAGACTCCGGTGAAGTACAAAGCCTGGTGCAGGCATATTCTAGATAGTTGTAATTTTCTTAGTTTTGTTGAGTTTATGTTTGGACTGCAGGCATGTAATAAACTAGCTGACATTATTGCTATATGGGCAATGGCTAATGCCCAGGAGGTATGTAGGTGGAGACAATGCCCTGCATTCAGTGTCAAACTTCTTGATGATGAAGCGGTGGCATCCCACAGAAGTCATGTAACACCCAGGTTGGCCTATGTGGGAGTGCAAGATGAATAGGAAAACTCCTGGGGTTCTTGAAAAAAAAAGATATGGAACCTAATGTTCAGATAATGAACCATAATTTGAAAAATGACATCAATAAGATAAATCGAAAATAAGAATGTAAGTAATGATGCACATATCCGAATGAACTAACTAAAGCCTAATGGACATAACTAGGGTTAATGATGATGTGAATTTGATGATCGTATGTGATCTTATCATTATCAGGTTTTAACCTAGGATACATAGTTGGCGTGAGGGATATATGATGATTAGGTTTGTTCTTGATCAAGGTACGCCATTACCTCTTATTGGCTTATTATACAATATGCTTGTGTTATATGTGTAGTAAAATACTTGGAATATGATATTGGATGAAATGATTGTTCTTGCATGATATGTTGCTTGATTTTTCGTACTTATGGTTATGAACACATGAAACATAATATATCTACTCCATTATATGAAAGCACTCATTCTCTTTGGTAGCATAGTGTTGGAAAGTGATCATTCTCTTTGGTAGCATATCACATTGTGCAACAATCTAACTCTTTGGTAGTAGATCATAAGGCCTTACATCACATACTCTTTGGTAGCTGAGATGATGCATTATTCCCTCAAGTGGCAAATGCATGGATGATATAATGGAAAATGTGCTTAAAATATGTGTTCTCTTTTGTTAATGAGCATCTTTGTGCAAGTATATGATTTTTCTTATATTTCTTTATAACTGCCAAGTATTAGTTTTATCTTATTTCCAAGATATGATGAGAGGTATATAAAATACACGTAGGCATGCATAGTATAATATTCTTGAATATTGTGCTGACGTGTACCATATGTAATCTTTTGTTTAGGTTGTGGCTTATGATCTTGAATATCTAGGATAGTTGAGAGTTGTATGGTGAGCTGATGTACATGTGGACTTGTTGTCTTAAGATCCTAAAGTTTAGGTGTAGTACATGTATATGTTAAAGTTTGATGTTCAATATGTAATATCAAATCTTGTAACAATTCATGTTGTAATTATATGTTGAATGGTGAACATATGTTGTATTATTTTATTATTGTTCATGTACAAGTTCTATTGATTGTTTCCTACTGACTCTCTTGATTTTCTTCTTCTTAGCCTAGTGTGGGATGTCTAAATTGGGATTCTCACTGAGGTGAGGGTTTCAATTTAGACGTCACACATCAGATTAAGTTTCAGAAAATCTAGGGACGTCACACCTTAGTTGAGTGTGGAGGTTGATATTGTCAAATCTAACCCTAATCTTATACACTCACAATCCAATATCCCTTTTATTCCAACCCATGTGTGATGGGCGACACCCTTGGCCCGACATACTTTGAGAAAGAATGGGAAATACAGTCTTTAAAGCTTTGGCCGATACACCAAGTAGTGGTGGGGTCAATAGGTGAAAGAATTAAAGTAATAAATAAGGGTTCATCTGATACAATACAAACCCTAGTGGTCGATACCTCCTATTGAGCAATGGACGAAACACAAAGGGTTAGCTAGGCTGATACCCTTGATGATGTTGAGGTGGCCAATAACTTGGTTGATGGTGAGGAAAATACCCTAGTTTATGGTGAGTTCGATACCCTAGTTGATGGTGTGACCGATATGCAAAGGGATATGGTGGTCAATACACAAAGAGATAAGGTGACCGATTTCTAAAAATATGCTATAGAAGATATGCCTCAAGAACCATACAAATGATACTACTATAAGCATCTCTAAACTGATAGCATTTGATATACCTTGGCCGACACAAGTAGATGTTTCTAGGCCAACACAAGGATTAAAGTGGAGGTTGATACACCTTGTTGATTATAGGTCGATACACCTTGATGAGTGTAGGACAATACACTTTTAATATGATAAATGGATACATCTTGAATGTAATGAGATGGATACACTTTAATAAGTGTAGGATGATAACCCTAAAGAATGTTAAATCAATGTAATAAGTGTGTGGAAGTCAATATCCTAGTAAGGATGAGAAAGAAACTTGTACTACTCACATGATAAAGGTGATACTCCATGTTTATTATCAAATGATGATATTTGATGAAGTATACTTGGACACTTATGGCAATAATATAAGCTCTTATGATGTGAATTAGAGTCTGATTGATAAATATGAACTTGAAAATCCTAAATCAGTTATAAGGGAAAACCTTAACTCCAATTATGAGAGGGTTGCAATTTGAATTATTCTTTTTATGGCATGGACATAATATTTACTTGATATTGCATTTGCTATGAAATCCTAACCATGCAGGTATTATGAAATGATGAATATAGCCAGGTATGAGCTAAGATGATTTAGCATAATACAAATTATATAAGGCCTTGTGAGCCACGTGATATACTTGTACAACAAGTATGATATATATATATATATATATATATATATATATATATATATATATATATATATATATATATATATATATATGCGGATCTGATAACTTAAGGATGATTGTTTCCTGGTAAAAGGTGACACTATTCAATAATGAACTGGGGGTTTGATACCCAAACATATGATCATGATAATGATGATGCAGAAGGGATGACATTCCCAATAATGTGTTCAGGGGATTGAGATTCCAGGATGAGTGTAACAAGATATGTTCCAATTATTACAAGATTTCTTGAAAGATACGTTACCCCTTTCTATGTAGCATTTTACTACAATTCATGCTTTTAACTTGATTGATGCTAAAAGATGTTGTAATGCACTTAATCTATCAAGTGAACTAAAAACATAGTTGCCCTAGCCATAGAACATTCAGTGTTAGGATTTGCTTAATGGTGAAATGAGTTTTACTCAGAGTGCATATTTTTGAATATTTGAGGATGCAAGATGAGTTTTTTCTTTGCTTCCTTCAAACCCCAATATTTGTCCTTGAGTCATTTTCCTAAAAAGAGTGTGGTAGTAGGTCGTTGCTCTAATGCAACATCGAGATTGGTAGTAAAGCCATACCCTAAGAAGAGTATGGTTGCTGGCCATGACTCAATATATACAAGCAGGATTGACTATAGGTCATACCCTGAACAGAGAACATGCCACGCGTTGTATCTCTATAGTGAAGAGCCTCTATACACTAGGTTAGCTAAACTATAAATTGACTTATATGTCACTTACACACTCGTATTGATCGAGAAAGGAGAGGTCATGATTTCCAGCTCTTCTGTAGGCCTATATGGCATTGATGCTTACTTCGCAGTGGTTAGTTGGAGATGGAAGGTATATTCCCATCTCCATAGGGCATAAGATGGAATGTTGAAAGATCTAATTAGCCGTGTAGCATATTTGTTAAAGGGTCAAATACAAAAACATTGGTTGAATCCTTGCTTTTTTTTATATTGTTTAGTTTATAACAGTTATACATGTTCTTCATATTCCTTTTAAAAGTGATTAAATGATCTATTTCTCAGTTGTTGATTTTTAAATTAACAAGATATTGAGACGGTTATACTCTGCACATTATCAGCAGTTATGCATGTTTGATTCGATAGAGGTTTCTTCTGCTCTCACTCATAAAATTTGAACTGTGATAATAATACTACTAGTGGAGAGTTATATCTCTCACAGGGACATGTTGTCTCACCCCATGGGTTTAACAACTTTTTAGGTGGACATGCACGAAGAGGTAGAGATCGTGCAGTTGAGAGCGGACAACAACAGAAAGAACAACAGTAACAACTCAGGTTGAATGTGTTGTTATGTGTCTTGTAGATATAGGGTCCTATTGTCATCCCTGTACTCTTATGTCCTTTGGGAGACAGTGCATAAATAATTTTATAATCGATCTGAGATTTTGGCTAGTATGCCTTGATGCATAATGTTTCTTTTGTGTATGTCTTGGAAAAGAACATGTTTTCTCATATCTTTGCAAGGTGATGGAACAATGTACGTACAATGTGATCCATAATGTATAAATAAGGTTTGGTTCTTTATGCAAAGAATTTCCTGGTAAAGGATCTCTTTGCAAAAATGTTTTGATTTTTAGTGATTTTTGGTAATTTGTTGTTAATGATTATTTCCTCTTAGTTTTGTGAGATTATGTTGTAAGTTTGATAGCGGTTGTGACAGGTCAAATGGAGTCATTTCATTCTGATATGTCTTCATCTTGCTTCATATCTATTTTGATTGACCCAGGTGCTACACACTCCTATATCACTTATGAAGTGATTCATAACTACCTTTTGCATGTTAGTTGTAGAACGAATAACTTATTGATAGAAACTCCGATAGAGTTATAAGAGGTATGTTCCCCCTATGTTCTTTATTTCTCAGAACACAACATTCAAGTGGATCTTATACCACTTGAGATGCATGGATTTGATGTAATCCTTGGGATGAAGACCTTGGAAAATTATAATGTAATCTTGGATTGTGATTCCAAGAAAGCTATGTTCACATATGGTGATGAGACATGGATCTTTTAGGGAGACAGGAAGATTCTTACAACATGTCTAGTATTGAAAATGGTAGCTGAGAGACTGTTGCGACATGGATGTGAGGCATTCTTATTACATGTGGTGATACCAAGGTAGAAAGTCCTAGTATACCAGAAGTTCTAGTTGTCAAGGAGTTTAAGGATGTGTTTTCTAAGGAATTTCCTAATATTCCTCCACCTCGAGAGATTGATTTTGAGATCAATCTAGTTCCTGGTATGCAACTGATATCTCAAACACATTGTAGGATGGCACCAACTGAGATGGAAGAATTAAAGAAACAATTGCAAGAGTTACTTAACAAAGGTTTTATCCATCCAAGTACATCATTCTGGGGTGCTTTGGTACTATTTGTAAAGACCAAGGATGGGTCTATGAGGTTATGTATAGACTATAGATAGTTAAACAATGTGATAATAAAGAAAAGTACCCTCTTCCAAGGATAGATGATTTGTTTAACCAGTTGCATGCTATAATAGTGTTTTCTAAGATAGACCTGAGGTCAGGATATCATCAGTTACAGATTAAGGAGGATGACATACCCAAGTTAGATTTTTGGACAAGGCATGGTCAATATGAGTTTATAGTTATGTCGTTTGGACTAACTAATGCACCAACAACAATCTGGATCTAATAAATAGAGTATTTTGTTTGTTCCTTGATAAGTTCATAGTTGTCATCATAGATGATATTCTAATATACAGTCAAGATAGTCAACAACATGAACAACATCTTTGTCAAGCATTGACTTTGTTGAGACAAAACAAGCTATATGCTAAGTTTAGCAAGTACAAGTTTTGGTTGTTAGAAGTATATTTTCTAGGACATATCATATCCTCTAAAGGTATTTGTATTGATCCTAAAATGGTAGAGTCTATTCTAGAATGGGAACAGTCTAAGACACCAATAGAGATTCGTAGTTTCCTAGGTTTGGCAGGTTACTATAGGAGGTTCA
The DNA here is from genome assembly GCA_963693085.1 of Alisma plantago-aquatica. Lineage (NCBI taxonomy): Eukaryota > Viridiplantae > Streptophyta > Magnoliopsida > Alismatales > Alismataceae > Alisma > Alisma plantago-aquatica. The sequence goes on from OY856415.1 coordinate 618,041,719, forward strand.
TTAAAGACTTCTGTTCTATAGAATTACCCCTAACTAGGTTAACCAAGAAGGATGTTACTTTTGTCTGGAATGACAAGAATCAATGCTCTTTCCAGTTGTTGAAGGAAAAGTTGACCAGTTCACATGTATTAGTCTTATTTGAGCAAGGGAAAGGATACATTGTCTATTGTGATGCTTCAAAGAATGGTGTAGGATGTGTTTTGCTATAGGATAAACGAGTGATCTCTTTTGCCTCTCGATAGCTTAAGAAAGATGAGGAGAATTATCCTGCACATGATCTGGAATTAGCGGCAGTGATTCATGCCTTGAAAATCTAGAGACATTACATGTATGGGGAGAAGTGTCAGATTTTCATAGACCATAAGAATCTGAAGTACATCTTTTTGTAGCAAGAATTAAACATGAGATAGCATTGCTGGATGGAACTAATAAAAGATTATGATTGTATGATTGATTATCATCCAGGAAAGGCCTTTGTGGTGACAGATCCACTAAGCAGAAAGTCCTCATCTTCATGCATAGATAAAGCACAGTTGAATTTTTTGGTTTGTCATAAGCGGGATATGCTAGTTTCCTTATGAAAGATGATTGTACAGCTAGAAGTATCTTTGCTAGCTAGATTATTGGCATAGATGCAAGTAAAACCTACACTAAGACAACAGATTAAAGAAGCACAAAGTCCTATACGGTGATACAACATATCATATTAGAATATGGCAGTGAGAAGCGGGATGGCTTTGATGAGTCAGAAGATGGAACAATACCAAATTGTGGTACCTGATGTTAATGACCTAAGGAAGATAGTTATGGAATAATATCACTCATATATGTATGCTATGCATCCAGGGAGTACCAAGATGTATCACAATCTGAAGGATATGTATTGGTGGCCTGGTTTGAAGAAAGATGTAGTTGAGTTCATTATGCGATGTCTAGTGTGTCAGCAAGTTAAGGCTAAACTTTAGAAGCCAATAAGAATGTTACAACCATTACCTATACCATAGTGGAAGTGGGATCATGTAAAAATGTATTTCGTAGTTGGTTTGCCTAGAACATCCAAGGGTTATGATTCCATTTGGGTGATTGTTGATAGGTTGACAAAGTTGGCATATTTTCTTCATGTTAAAACAACATACACTGTTGAGAAACTTGCACATGTTTATGTAGATGAGATAGTACAGTTGCACGGAGTCCCAACAACAATCGTGTTAGACAGAGGTCCTCAGTTTACAAGTCGCTTTTGGGAGCGATTAGATACAACTTTAGGTATGTAGTTAAAGTTTTGTACTCTTTCCACCCTATATAGATGGACAATCTGAAAGGACTATACATACTTTGGACGACTTGTTTAGGGCATGTGTTCTTCATTTTGTAGGTAGCTGGGATATACAATTGAGCTTGATAAATCTTGCTTACAACAACAGTTATCAGATTAGCATTTATATGGAACCATATGAATCATTGTATGGTAGACGTTGTAGATCTCTGCTATGCTGGTATGAAATAAGAGAATACCAACTTCTTGGTCTTGAACTTTTACAAAAAAAAGATTAAAGTGATACAACAACAGTTAAAGGCAGTACATGATAGAGAAAAGTCATATGTTGATAATCAACGTAGACCTTTAGAATTCCATGTAGGATACAGTGTGTATCTCAAGGTCTCTCCTTGAAAAGGTGTTCTCATATTTGGGAAGAAGGGTAAGCTGTCTCCTAAATTTATGGGACCCTATCTGATGATAGCACGTGTTGGAAAGGTAGCCTATACATTGGAACTTCCACATGAGTTGTATAGACTGCATCTAGTGTTTCATGTATCTATGTTGAGAAAATGTCACCCTGATACAGAGCTTGTATTACAACCTATAGAGGTAGAATTATATGAGGATATATCCTGTGTGGAAGGTCTAGTGTTGATTTTAGACAGAAGAATCAAGAAGGTGGAAAAGAAAAACATAGTGCTTGTGAAAGTTCTTCGGCATCATTGTGGAATTGAAGAAGCCACATGGGAGCTAGAGGAAGAGATTACGAGGAAGTACCCATCTATTTTCTTTTAAGATTTTGGGGACAAAATCCTTGTTAGGGGTTGATAACTTATAACACCCATGACCTGGGTTTGGGGATAACCCTAGAAGTTTTTCTTTAGTACATTTCTTAGAACCTTGTTTTAATCTTTTGAAAATAAATCAAGACTTGAGAAGAGTTTATTTCTCAATTTTGAACTTATTTGCAAAATGTTTGTGCTTTATATGATAACTTTGGTACATATTGCAATTTACCCACATAAGGGGTTTACGTGCAAATTATCACCTCTAGAATGTCTCTTCTCTCTCTTAGCATCAACTAGAGGAAAGAGAAAGAAGGGCCTCCTTGTTTGACTCTTGGTTGAATGATAACACTCTTTGTGGTGAAAGAACCAAAGAGATGTTGAGTACCTTGAACCCTGAATTGGTTTGTGTCGAGTTATGAAGTATATGGGAATACCTATCAGCTTGGAAGCCATAGAGGAGGTCCCATATTGGTTTGTTAACCTTTGAAATTTTTCATGATGGGCTAAGCATCTCAAGTAGGTGAAGCCTATTGGTTTACATTTCCCTTGCAAAAGTAATATCGGTTTGCATATAAAGTGAAATTGGGTGGTGATATCTTGTTAAGCAAGATACTCAAATGGCTGATATCTTGCCTATGAATTATCCTCAAGAGTTTTGTATGGTCAAATAATCATCGTTTCCTGAATTCACCATGCATGGACATGTGTCACTTAAGTTCACATAGTGATGACACCTTATACACACACTCTCTAAAACCTCAACTATATATACCTTTCATTTCACCTCCTAGTAAAAATTTCAACTCCTTTACCATATCTTGCTTGAAGGACGACCCTAGGAGCTCAAAGAGAAAAGATAAGGTTGATCATCTTGTCTAAGGTGAAGCCATGATCATCTTTAACCTTGGAAAGACCTTGCTTATCGGATCATCATTCTTTCATTCTCTTCTTTCTTCATCAAGTTCCTAACTATTGTATCTCTTTCATAGAGAAGTGTTGTGATCGAGTATTGGACTTTTGATAAGTAATCTTCAGCCTTGGGAACATGGAACTTTGGATCTTGAAGCTCTTGAGTCGAACTTGAGGTGGGTTATATAACTTGAACCCAATTTTATTATTATTCACCTTCTATCATGCTATACTTGGTGATTCCTTTTCTTCTTCAATTTTTCTTGTTTGAATGATGGTTCTATGATATTTATTGGATATACGGGGTTGTTGCTCATGAACTAGAGTAATAATGGATGAAAATTGTAGCTTGAAGATGATGAAACCGATATGCACAAATCGATATTAGTTTTTGGAAAAACCTTAACCCGATACAATGGTATAGGTATGAAAACTTATACACATGAACTCCTATTTTTTTTTGTTCCAGTATGAGTAGAACAACTATACTTTCAATTATTTAACTTATCATCTAAATGCAAATAATAAGGCAAGTCGATATCTAGAAAATATCCAAGTCAATTCACATACTTGCACCATCACATGAATGGCTGGTATGACTTGTGATGCTCTAAAAATGATATGTTGTTGATAGGTTGATATGTTTGATTCTTTAAAAATGATATGCTTCGAAAGAATTAGATTGTTATGACCAAGATATGTCTATTAAAGATGGAATATCAAACTATGATGCCTTAGTTGAGTGTGGAGGCTGATATGGTTAAATCTAACCCTAATCCGATACACTCACAATCTGATATCCCTTTTAGCCCAACCCATGTGTGATGGGTGACACCCTTGGCCCGATATACTTTGAGAAAGTATGGGAAATACACTCTTTAAAGACTTGGCCGATACACCAAGTAGTGGTGGGGTCAATAGGTGAAAGAATTAAAATAATGGATAAGGGTTCATCTGATACAATACAAACCCTAGAGGTCGATACCTCATATAGAGCAATGGACAAAACACAAAGGGTTATCTAGGTTGATACCGTAGTTGATATCGAGGTGGTTGATACCCTAGTTGATGGTGAGGCTGATACCCTAGTTTATGGTGACTTATATGCAAAGGGATATGGTGGTCAATACACAAAGAGATAAGGTGGCCGATATCTAAAAATATACTATGGTCGATATGCCTCAAGCACCATACAATTGATACTACTCTAAGAATCTCTAAACCGATAGCATTTGATATACCTTGTCCGACACAAGTATATATGTCTAGGCCGACACAATGATTAAAGTGGAGGCTGATACACCTTGTTGATTATAGGCTGATACACATTGATAAGTGTAGGCCAATACACTTTGAATATAATCTATGGATACATCTTGAATGTAATGAGATTGGTTCACTTTAATAAGTGTAGGATGATAACCCTAAAGAAGGTTAAATCAATATCCTAGTAAGGATGAGAAAGAAAATTGTACTACTCACATGAGAAAGGTAATACTCTGTGTTGATAATCAAATGATGATATTCGATGATGTATGCTTGGACATTTATGGCAATAATATAAGCTCTTATGATGTGAATTAGATTCTGATTGATAAACATGAACTTGAAAATCCTACATCAATTAAAAGGTAAAACCTTAAACCTAATTATTAGACGGTTGCAATTTGAATGATTCTTTTTATGGCATGGACATGATATTTACTTGATATTGCATTTGCTATGAAATCAAGTCCATGCAGGTATTATGAAATGATGAACATAGCCAGGTATGAGCTATGATGATTTAGCATAATAAATATTATATAAGGCCTTGTGATCCATGTGATATACTTGTACTACAAGTATGATATATATATATATATATATATATATATATATATATATATATATATATATATATATATATATATATATATATATATATCTGTGTGTGTGTGTGTGCGCGGATCTAATGACCTTGAAATGATTGTTGCCTAGTAATAGGTGACATTGTTCAATAATGAACTGAGGGTTCGATACCCAAACATATGATCATGATAATATTGACATAAAAGGGATGTCATTCCCAATAATGTATTCAGGGGATTGAGATTTCAGGATGAGTGTAACAAGATATGTTTCAATTATTACCAGATTTCTTGAAAGATATGTTACCCCTTTCTATGTAGCATTTAACTACAATTCATTCTTGTAACTTGATTGATGCTAAAAGATGTTGTAATGCAGTCAATCTATCAAGTGAACAATAAATGTAGTTTCCCTGGCCATAGAATCATTTTGTTTCAAGATTTTTTTAATGGTAAAATGAGTTTTACTCGGAGCGCAAATTTTTTATAATGCGAGGGTGCAAGACGACTATTTCCTTACTTCCTTTAAACCCTAGGATTTGTCCTTGAGCCATTTTCCTAAAAAGAGTGTGGTAGTAGGCCGCATCTCTAATGCAACATTTGGATTGGTGGTAAAGCCATACCCTAAGAAGAGTTTGGTTGTAGGTGATGACTCAATATATATAAGCAGGATTGACTATAGATCATACTCTAAACATAGAACATGCTACGTGCTATATCTCTATAGTGAAGAGCCTCTATACGCCAGGCTAGCTAAAATTCATATTGACTCATATGTCATTGCCACTCTCATACTGATCGAGAAAGGAGAGGTCGTGGATTTTGGCTCCTCCATAGGCCTCTATCGCACTGATGCTTACTTCGAAGTGGTCAGTTCGAGATGGAAGTTATTTTCCCATCTCCACAGGGCATAAGATGGAATATTGAAAGATGTAATCAGTTGAGTAGCTATTTGTTTAAGGATCAAATACAAAAACATTGGTTGAAACCTTGCTTTTTTTATATGGTTTAGTTTATAATAGTTATACATGTTCTTCATATTCCTTTTAAAAGTGATTAAATGATCTTTTTCTCAGTTGTATATTCTTGAATAAATAAGATATTGGGACTTCTCTACTTTGCACATAATCAGTAGATATACATGTTTTCATTTGATAGAGTTTTCTTCCGCTCTCACTCATAAAATTTTAACTGTGATAATATTGTTGGTGGAGAGTTATATCACTTGTTGGGACTTGTTGTCTCATGTCGTGGGCTCCACAACTTTTTAGGTGGACGTGCACGAAGAGGTAGAGATTATGCAGTTGAGAGTGGACAGCAATAGCAAGAATAGCAGTAATAGCTCAGATTGAATGTGTTGTTATGTGTCTTGTAGATATAGGGTCCTATTGTCGTCCATGTACTCTTAGCTCCTTTGGGAGATAGTGCGTAAATAGTTTTATAATCGATCTAAGATTTTGGCTAGTACACCTTGATGCATAATGTTGCTTTGGTGTATATTTTGGAAAAGAACAAGTTATCTCATATCTTTGCAAGGTGATGGAACAATGTATGTACAATGTGATCTATGATGTATTAATAAGGTTTGGTTCTTCATGCAAAAAAGTTCCTGGTAAAGGATCTCTTTGCAAAAATGTTTTAATTTTTAGTGATTTTCGGTAAACTGTTGTTAATGATTAATTCCGATTAGTTTTGTGCGATTATGATGTCAGTTTGATAGCGGATGTCATAGATGACTTTATTGAATTTTGGGGACAAAATTGCTTTTAAGGTTGGGAGGATGAGATAACTTGGATTTTATATATTATTTAGTTTATGCCCATCTCGATTGATTAGATACTCTTTTATACTCAACAACCTCCCTCACAATCACCTGTATGACTATAAGTCACTTTATGATCAATTTGAGAATTGATTTTGATTAAAACTCACCTTGTACTTATATATGAGTTTAAAATGTGTTTTGAACTAGGTGTCAAGACTTTTATGTATCATGAACTTGTAGTCAAAATTCAAACCATTGATGAACCCTCCTTTCTATAAAATGTTTTTCATGTTGTATAGGATTCAATGAGGAATCTATTGGCATGAAAATTGCCTCAATGAAACCATCATAGCCCAAGTTATGGCCTTTCAAATTTTGACTCATATCAACTTGATCTAATTGATTTAATTCATTTTTGAACCCTTATTGGTCTGAATTTCTGGGTTTGCATCCCATTTTCCTTGTTTCCCTTACCTTGTCTATCTGAAGCCTGAGCCCTAGACCAATTAGAAGAGATATTATCATGGGCCATGATTTTTGACCATATGATCCTTTTACCACAGATCATATCTCTAATCCAATGATCCTCAACCCCTCTATAACCTCCATATGAAGACCAACGCATATGATTCCAACCTTCACCTAACCTCACTTTTAGCTTTGCCAATCGTCGATGTTGTAGCTTCATTTTTAGAAATTGAGCCCCCATTCCAACTATTTTTCCTCCCCCACCTAGTTTCCCTTCTCTTATTTTGTGCTATCAAGAACCCTAGCTCCCCAACCATTTCCTTCTTCTCTGGTGCCATGACAACAACCACCTACTTTTCTTCCCCTTCAGGTCATCATTTGGCCTAGCCTGCACCACTGGTGAGTCTGTGTGGCCAAGGCAAACACTGAAAACACCTCGATGACTCCTCTGATAGCTCTGAGCCTGAGAGCTAGCCGCTCCTGTGACCTCTCTCTGCCATTACTGGGACGACGTGTGGCACTGGACGATGTGAGACTGGAGCATTGGTGAGTGACGAGTATCAGTTGTATGCCACATGTAATCTTGCATGGAGCATTGAGCATGGTTGAGGAATCGCTGACAACCGCTGGTCCAAATTGAGTGTTCCAGTACTAGAGGAACCTAGGGAGGCATGTGACCGACCAATGACTTCTCGGCCCTTGGATTTAAATCCAAGATTCCATGTCACCTGGAATTAGGTAAAACATGCAAAATTCATATATGACGACTCCTTTGGACAAATGCAACATATAATACATGACTTTTTTTATCAAAAGAGTGTGATCTATTCAATAAAAATACTTTCAGGATCTAGTTCTACTTGTACTTCCATTGTTCCTCCAAAATGCATGCTTTTGAAATCTTTTGAATATAATTGTATCATTTGATGCTCAAATATGATCTATTGTTCCTCAAATCTTTGTGTTTACTCTAAATCAGTAACTTCAGTCACTTGATGAATAAAGATTTTTGCTTTATCCATCTTTGTACAATAAAAAGGGTTTTATGTTGCTAAGATGACTTAAATGAGACTTTTTGCTAAAGATCACCTCTTAAATGTCTGCCCTTGTTTGAATGGGCCCTAAATCCTTATACTCAATCCAAATCAGGAGTTTTTGCTGCATGTTATACCATCATTCGATTTTGTTCGTACTTGTATCCCTTTTGATGTGAAATGACCTATGTGATGTGTTTAATGTAGACTTGAGATATTAAATCTTGCACTTTGCTCAAATATTGATCTAATACTAGTTGAATCCTTTATGTGACCTCTAATCAATAACTCTATATGCTTTATAACCCCAAATGCTATGGTGATCAGTCTTATTCCCTTATGTGACTAAAATGTACTAATCTTGACTTGATATGTGATCTAGTATGCATGTTGATAACTAGTATCTAGTCTTATGAGAATCTTGAGCTAATGACCATCCATGCTATATAATGATCTCAAATCAGTATCCTAGTGTTTGTTGTGAGACATAACTCAGGTAGATTTCACCTATACTCTAATGATGACGATCTTGCATGACAATGACTAGTTTGACTACGTTGGTGTTTATGTTGACTAAGATTGCTCAAATCTTACATTTTCTCTATTTAATATCTTGGAACTCGAATGATATATACATAATCTAGTGGTGATGTGTCACTCTTATTGATAATGAAGCCATGACGTACTATGTTTCTTGATAATTCCCATGCATGACCTAGTTGACATATCGAAATCAATGATGAATGATATGATACCTATGTTGGCTAAATGGACATCTATAAATCCCTTTGTTTTGATTATGACAAACATTTCATTCTTATTAATCTAACGAGCTACTTGAGTGTGCAGGATGACAAAGCAACAAGGGAAAATCTACAAGCTTACATATTTATATTTTCATGCAATGTAATCACTGTTGTAAAAACTTGTACAAAAATATAATGTACAAGTACTTAGAATTGCATGTAAATCAAGCGTTAGATTTTCCCTAGCTAAACACCACAGTTATACAAGTCATCCCATTCAAATAGGATTACTTATGCACACTCACACACATAATTAGTGCCTAAATTGAAACCTTGAAACAGGATCAATCTCGGTTGACAAACTCCTCGACCGAGACACTCTCGGTCGACAATCTTCTCGATCGAGAAAGATCCAAAGTAGCCGTTAGACACAACAGACAAGTTAGTTGGCAGTTGAAGAAAGACGTTGCAAATCACTTGTTCCAGAGAGCCTGTCGTTCGACAAAAGTTCGACCGAGTAGGTGTCTCGATCGACCATTTGTCGACCGAGATGGTCTCTGACAGCAACTGCAGAATTAATTAATTAGCCGTTGTTAAAGCAACAACTTTTTACCTAACGGCTAGTTAAGCACTTAGAAACCCCTAGAAGTTGTCTAGAACGTCCTTAAGCATCCTTAGGCCATTCCTATAAATAGGACAAGCCATAGGACACCTAAACCCACTTGTTTACACTTGTTACACTTGAGAAATACTTGAGCACACTTGAGCAATCTGTTGTGAGCAAATTGAGCTTTGTGAACATTGGCTACTTCCTTCTATAGCTCATAATTCATGTCCTATAGGCTAGTATCTCCTACCCACTACAATCACAAGTTCACATACTTGGTTAGGAGATCTATACGCTTGATCTAGGCAAATCAAGCCTTGGGCTACAAAGGATAAGTTGTAATTTCTGTTTTCTTTCTTGTTCCCTGTTATTGTTTGTACTCTCCTTGCTACTCCTAGGTTGGAGGCTGCGGATTGGAGAGGGTAAAGATCTTCTTGGCAAAGAAGGAGACTTTGAGCTACTTCAGAAGGCTGGTGCAACGGGAGATTACTTCTAGAGAGGAAGGCTACTTCAAGGGGGAGCTTGGAGTTACTTCATAGAAGGCTATCTCAAAGTTGGTGCACCTACTTCAAGTGAAGGCTGTTCAAAGGGTGTAAAGGAAAGTATTGTATTTTGTATAAATCCTCGAGAGGTAATAAAATAAATACTTTCAAATCCTGGTTGGGTAAGCAACCGGGTAGTGGACTGACAACTATAGTATTTGCTATAGTTGGAACCACTCTAAACACCTGTCTCTTTCTTCCAATCTCAATTGTGGTTGTTTGAATTCAATAAATTGTTAAAATAATTCAAAAAATCTATTCACCCCCCTCTAGTAGTTTTTCAATTGGTATCAGAGCAAGGCTTCAAGGAACCCTAACAAGGTCTTGAAGAAATGGGTGACGGAGTACTCAACAACCTCAACATTGAAGGGACACTTGTTGCTAGGCCCCCAGCGTTCGATGGAACAAACTACCAATATTGGAAGAGAAGGATGCAATTCTACTTCCAAGGCATCAACTGGGATTTATGGAGAATGGTGTCTACTCCATATGTGCTTCCTCAAAATGAGTTTGCGGAATGGGATGCAAACACGGTAAAGCTGGCCCAAATGAATGCAAAAGCTGTAAGCATTTTATATTGTTCTATTTCGGTAGGAGAATTTAATAGAATATCTAATTGTGACACAGCATATGATATTTGGCATAGACTGTCCATAACCTATGAAGGTACAGTCCAAGTCAAAAATTCCAAGATTAGCATGTTTAAACAAAAATTTGAACACTTTCGTATGGATACTAATGAATCAATTAGTGAAATGTTTGCAAAATTCTCTACTATTGTTAATGGTTTAAGTGCTTTAGGAAAACCTATTCCTGAAGAAGATCAGGTATCAAAGATCCTTCGTTCACTTCCTCCAAAATATAAGCCAAAGGTGACAGCCATTGAAGAAGTAAACGACCTCACTCAACTGAAAATGGAGCAACTTATTGGCAACTTAGAAGCTCATGAAGCAACTCTAGAAGAGGAAGAAAGAAGAGCACGTGAACTTCAGCAAGGAAAAAAGAAGGATGTGGATCTAAAAGCTTCAAAAGCTGTCACACAAGAAAGTGAGGAGTCAAGTGAAGAAGAGGGAGAAGAAGCCTTCATAGTAAATGGTAAGAAATACAAAAGATTTAAATCTAACAAAATTTCCAGCTCTTCTTCTACCCCTCCTAGGTGCTTTGAATGTGGAAAGAAAGGGCATTTCAAGAATGAATGTCCTAAAGCAAAGAAAGGAAAGAAAAGCTCACACAAGAAGAAGGGAGAAAAAGCCTATAAAGCTGCATGGGACGAATCAAGTGACAGTGAAAGCGGAGAAGAAATCGTGGATTGTCTAATGGCAAGAGAAGATGATGAAAACTCTCAAGAGGTAAGCCCACTTGATCTTTCTAAAGAAGAGTTAGTCACTAGTCTACAAGAAATTCATGACAAGTATGTTGATGTCAAGAAGAAACTAAAGAAGGTTATAAAATCAAATGATGAGCAAATTGCTAAATTAGATAATCTTTCTTCTGAAAAGAATAACATTGATCTTGAGAATTTATCTTTAAAAACATCTTTAGATGATTGCACTAGAAAGCTACTCACTATAGAAACAAATGTTGATCTCCTTTCTAAAGAAAAGACAGACTTGTTAGCTAAACTAAAAGATTTTCAGACTCAACCTATTTTGTGTAAGCATCTAGACTATGATAATGTTATAAAAGAAAGAGATTCATTGCTATCGGATTTAGAACAAGCAAGAAAAGATTTACACAAGAAAATGAATGATATTGCTCAGCTGCAAAGAGAACTTCATAAGTTAAGAAGAAAAGATATACTTGATAACATTCTAAGCATTGGTACTGTTTTCAATGGAAGAAAAGGTTTGGGATATGCTCCAAAGAAAAATCAACCTAAAAGAACTCAAACTAGGTTTGTACCCAAGAACACAATGGCTAGAAAGAGAAATGAAGTTGACTCTATTACCTGCCATTTTTGTTTACGTCTTGGACACTATTCCTTTTCATGCCCTTATAAAACAAAGGATTCCGAATTAGTTTGGGTCCCAAAACCTGAAACTTAGTAGAGTCAAATAGAATTTAGTTGAGATATGACCAAAAAGCTCCATCTTGCTATTTATATTGTCTTATCTCAACTAAACAAAAGATTTTATGCTCATTGGTAATTTTCTGCATTATTGTACTAAAACAGAAACTTAGTCGGTCGAAGTATTGTCGACCGAATCATTAATCGGTCGAAGTATTGTCGACCGACCGAATGTCTGTAACATATCAAAATTTACAACAATTATTTCAGTCGAAAATTGTTCAACCGAGCTACACTTCTGTGTTTTCTGGTTTTTTATTACAGTAATCTTCTCAATCGACAAATTGTCGACCGAGATATATGTCGGTCGAACAATTGTCGACCGACTGGACTTCTGATTCAGACCTTTTATACAAATCTGTATTTAAATGATTCTAACCATATCGGACCATCACATGGGTACCAAAATCTACATTTTAATGCAGGAATGGGTGGTTGACAGTGGATGTTCCAAACATATGACCGGAAACAAGGATGCATTCCAAACCTTTGAAGAAAAGAAAAGTGGAACAGTCACTTTTGGAGACAATGGTAAGGGCAAAATCGTAGGAATAGGTAATGTTGGTACAAACCTCGAAATTAAGAATGTTCTACTTGTTGATGGTTTGCACCATAACTTGATAAGTGTTAGCCAATTATGTGATAGTGGTTATGATGTGTTATTTAACAAAACCTACTGCAAGTTATTAATAGAAAATACTACAAATGTTGTTTATGAAGGAAATGGAGTTGGAAATCTTTATATTCTTAAACCTAACTCTATGAAATCAGTAGTGGGAAAATGATTGCTTGCAAATGACAATACCTTACAAATATGGCATAAAAAGCTAGGACATGCTAGTTCACATGTTATCAAAAAGTTAGTAAAATATGATCTTGTTCGTGGATTGCCTACTTTATCTTTTGATCAAGTTGAAAATTGTGAACCATGCACAATGGGAAAGCAAACCAAAACATCTTTTAAATCAAAACATGTACTTAGCACTAGTAGATCATTAGAACTACTTCATATGGATTTATTTGGACCAATGAGGACACAATCAATCGGTGGTAAGAGATACTATTTTGTTATTATTGATGATTATAGTAGATATACATGGGTACATTTTATTGCAACTAAAGATGATACTATTCATGTTTTTATGCAATTTTGTTCCAAGATTGAAAATCTCTTACAAAATAAAATATGTACCATTAGAAGTGATCATGGTGGGGAATTTGAAAATCATACATTTGAAGAGTTTTGTACATCTCAAGGATACACTCATAATTTTTCTGCTCCACGCACCCCACAGCAAAATAGTATAGTTGAAAGGAAAAATCGATCACTACAAGAAATGGATAGAACTATGATGCTTGAACATAACACACCCAAAACCTTTTGGGCTGAAGCTGTAAACACTGCATGCTATGTGCTAAATACAGTAACTGTTCACTCTCATTTAAAGAAAACTCCATATGAACTAATACATTCTAAGAAACCTAGAGTTGACTATTTTCATACCTTTGGCTCCACATGCTATATCTTAAATACCAAAGATGATAGAGATAAGTTTGACTCAAAATCACACAAAGCATTCTTTTTGGGATATTCCACTTCTAGCAAAGCTTTTAGAGTATATAACACTATATCTAGAAAAGTTGAGGAATCTATTCATGTTTCTTTTCATGAAGAATCCAAATCTGAAAATCTAGAAATCATAGATCTCACTAATCAATTCAAAAATTTAAACATACCAAACGATAGTGAGAAAGGTGCTACAAATAATCACCAAGCTGAACCACAACCTACACCTAGACTTATTAAAGATCATCCTCAAGAATTAATTATTGGAGATCCTAAAGATAAAGTCAAAACTCGTTCTTCCTTTAAAGATGTTGCAATCATGGCTTTTGTTTCTATCATTGAACCTAAAAAGATATCTGAAGCTCTTAAAGATGACTATTGGATAATAGCCATGCAAGAAGAATTGAATCAATTCACTAAAAATGATGTATGGGATTTAGTTCCTAAACCACAAGATAAAACCATAATAGGAACTAAATGGGTTTTTAGGAACAAGCTAAATGAGTCAGGAGAAGTAATACGTAATAAAGCTCGGTTAGTAGCACAAGGATATAATCAACAAGAAGGAATAGATTTTGATGAAACATATGCACCCGTAGCTAGACTTGAAGCCATTAGAATGTTACTAGCTATTGCTGCCCATAAAAACATCAAACTCTATCAAATGGATGTCAAAAGTGCTTTTCTAAATGGCATCATTCAAGAAGAAGTTTATGTTTCCCAATCACCTGGTTTTGAAATTCCAGAAAAAGGTGACTATGTTTATAAACTTAAGAAAGCACTTTATGGTTTAAAACAAGCACCTAGAAATTGGTATGAAAGGCTCAAGACATATCTTTTTGATAATGGTTTTTCTATTGGAAATTCAGATTCTACTTTATTTTTCAAAACATATACATCTGATTTCCTAGTTGTGCAAATATATGTTGATGACATTATTTTTGGAGCTTCTAATGATTCATTATGCACACAATTTAGTGATATTATGCAAAAAGAATTTGAAATGAGCCTCATGGGTGAACTAACTTTCTTTCTTGGTTTTCAAATTAAGCAAACACCTGCCGGAATATTCATAAGCCAAGAAAAATATACTAAAGAACTCTTAAAACGTTTTGGGATGGATCAATGCAAACATGCTACTACTCCTATGGCTACTTCTATCAAAATTGATAAGGATGAAAATGGGGAACCTATTGATGATTCCTTATATAGAGCCATGATTGGTAGCTTGCTTTACTTAACGGCCTCTAGACCGGACATTATGTTTTCCGTTGGTCTTTGTGCTCGATTTCAATCACAACCTATGCATTCTCATTTTCTAGCAGTTAAATGAATTCTTCGTTACCTAGCCGGCACTACTTGCTTTGGTTTATGGTATCCAAAAGGACAATCCTTGGATTTCAAAGCTTATACTGATGCGGATTATGCTGGTTGTCGACTTGATCGCAAATGTACTAGTGGTGGTTGTTTCTTATTAGGGAGAGCTTTAGTATCTTGGTTTAGCAAGAAACAAAATACGGTTGCCCTATCTACAACTGAAGCTGAATATATGGCAGCCGGGTCTTGTTGTGCTCAAGTACTTTATATGCAACAAGTGTTAAGCAATTATGGTTTTAATCTTTCATCTACGCCTATCTTTTGTGACAACACGAGCGCCATAAACTTAGCACACAATCCTATTTTACACAGCCGAGCTAAACATATTGAAATCCGTCATCACTTTTTAAGGGATCACATCTCCAAAAATCATGTTTCCCTTCATCATGTTGATACGGAAGATCAATTGGCTGATATTTTTACAAAACCGCTTCCACTAGATCAATTTAACAAAATTAGGAAGCAATTGCTTATCACTCCTTTGGAAGATGTTTTCTTTGATATTTGTGCTACTTAAACAAAAACTCTTATTTACATTTTTTGGATTTAAAATGAACATCTTTTTCATTAGATTTGATGGGACATCTAATTAAGGGGGAGTTTTTATTCTTAAACGGTTATCTTTTTGAAATGACAAAGGGGGAGAGATAAATATAAAACTAAAACTTAGTAATTATGTAAAACTCAATTAATGAGTTTCATAAATAAACTCTTGGCTTTACATTGAAAGTTGCTATATTCCCAAATGATCTGGATTTCATGTTCCATAATTCATGAGGAATAATAAGCACACATTTTATACACAAGAGAAAAAGCTACAAAAGGTAATCTAAAGGTATGAAACTCATATGTTTTATATTTCCTTTATTTATATTTTGGAAATGTTTGTCATCTTCAAAAAGGGGGAGATTGTTGGCTAAATGGACATCTATAAATCCCTTTGTTTTGATTATGACAAACATTTCATTCTTATTAATCTAACGAGCTACTTGAGTGTGCAGGATGACAAAGCAACAAGGGAAAATCTACAAGCTTACATATTTATATTTTCATGCAATGTAATCACTGTTGTAAAAACTTGTACAAAAATATAATGTACAAGTACTTAGAATTGCATGTAAATAAAGCGTTAGATTTTCCCTAGCTAAACACCACGGTTATACAAGTCATCCCATTCAAATAGGATTACTTATGCACACTCACACACATAATTAGTGCCTAAATTGAAACCTTGAAACAGGATCAATCTCGGTCGACAAACTCCTCGACCGAGACACTCTCGGTCGACAATCTTCTCGACCGAGAAAAATCCAAAGTAGTCGTTAGACACAACAGACAAGTTAGTTGGCAGTTGAAGAAAGACGTTGCAAATCACTTGTTCCAGAGAGCCTGTCGGTCGACAAAAGTTCGACCGAGTAGGTGTCTCGGTCGACCATTTGTCGACCGAGATGGTCTCTGACAGCAACTGCAGAATTAATTAATTAGCTATTGTTAAAGCAACAACTTTGTACCTAACGGCTAGTTAAGCACTTAGAAACCCCTAGAAGTTGTCTAGAATGTCCTTAAGCATCCTTAGGCGATTCCTATAAATAGGACAAGCCATAGGACACCTAAACCCACTTGTTTACACTTGTTACACTTGAGAAATACTTGAGCACACTTGAGCAATCTGTTGTGAGCAAATTGAGCTTTGTGAACATTGGCTACTTCCTTCTTTAGCTCATAATTCGTGTCCTATAGGCTAGTATCTCCTACCCACTGCAATCACAAGTTCACATACTTGGTTAGGAGATCTATACGCTTGATCTAGGCAAATCAAGCCTTGGGCTACAAAGGATAAGTTGTAATTTCTGTTTTCTTTCTTGTTCCCTATTATTGTTTGTACTCTCCTTGCTACTCCTAGGTTGGAGGCTGCGGATTGGAGAGGGTAAAGATCTTCTTGGCAAAGAAGGAGACTTTGAGCTACTTCAGAAGGCTGGTGCAACAGGAGATTACTTCTAGAGAGGAAGGCTACTTCAAGGGGGAGCTTGGAGTTACTTCATAGAAGGCTATCTCAAAGTTGGTGCACCTACTTCAAGTGAAGGTTGTTCAAAGGGTGTAAAGGAAAGTATTGTATTTTGTATAAATCCTCGAGAGGTAATAAAATAAATACTTTCAAATCCCGGTTGGGTAAGCAACCGGGTAGTGGACTGACAACTATAGTATTTGCTATAGTTGGAACCACTCTAAACACCTGTCTCTTTCTTCCAATCTCAATTGTGGTTGTTTGAATTCAATAAATTGTTAAAATAATTCAAAAACTCTATTCACCCCCCCCTCTAGTAGTTTTTCAACCTAGATCTAGGTGACATATTCAACCACTATGATAATGAATAAATGATACATAATCTTGTTGTTTTTAATTCAATTATACTCATTTGTAATGTCAAGATCTCTATGATGACCCAGTTGCCAAGATCTAGTCAAGTTGCTAATTGTGGTTTTTTAATCAAGTTGTTAATCTTGTGCTCTACTCAAGGTACACTTTATCCTCCTATTGTCCATAGTAGTGGTATTCAACTTGCTTCTATGCTTAATTTTATTGTATTTATATAATTTTTTTAGCTACTTGTTCCCTATGATTAGTATGTTCATTTTGCTTGAAGTATGTTGAACAAACCTTGAACATAATTGAACTTGTCCATTATACAAACCTTGTGTACCTACCTGAATTCTTAGGGAAAGGGAACAATGCATGTTAAAAATAGGGTTAGCTCATTGACTTAGGTCTTGAGGTCCCTCACATATATAAAGGGGTTAGCTAATCTTGATCATCCTTAGAGACCCTTCCTTCGAGGAAATTGGACAATTGTCATATATGTTGTTTAAGTATAATGGAAATGCACCTAAAATAGGATTGCATGTTAATAAGAAAGTCTCTAATGTTGTTTATTTGTTTCTTGATATCATATTAAGTGTTGCCAAGCATAAATGTTTCTTAAACCTACAAGTCTATGTATTTTATAGCGTACTCGGCACAGTTGTGCTGATGTGTGACCTTTTTATAATTTTAGGTAACATGTAAACTATTACTCTTGGCGTGACCTATTTCTACTCTATGGTTATAATCTATGGCCCTTACTCTGATGATATCTAATGTCATGCAAATGAATTCATATGAGTTCATATATGGGACTAAGATCTTTTTAGGTACTAGTTTAGTTCCTTTTATGCCATGTTATCTCTTATCTTGTTCTTGTTTGTTGTTTTATTCATGCATATGTTATGTGATCCTTTCCAAGTGGACACCCAAGTCAACTCACCTTTGGCATGTAGACATTAGGAGTGTGGACCTAGGGTAAAAATAGTTTTATGACAGCATGTTCCATTATATATGAAGTAGGAACATATCTTGTGATCGTTGGGGTTGTAATCAACCTGATATCTACTGCCAAAGCTTTTAGTTGTAGATCCTTGAAGACCTAGCCTCTTCATGAGAACATCCCAATGTGTTAAAAGTTTTGCATCACTTCTGATAATGATACTTCCCCCTCTGGTTTACTATGGAATTGGATAGTATTTGAATATTTAGGGTCGGTCTCCCTTCAAAGTTTAGGCATCAAAGGTACCTTTTTGGTATCCACAATTGGAATCGAGACCTTACTATGGCCCTCCTCAATAATGTTGGTATGGACTCCTACATAATTAGTCACCTTTTTTTCCCTTGTCTAGGGGAGTTGGTACCTCTGGCGAGGCAGAGCATTGATATTCCTTTGTTGTGATGAGTGAAAATATTATGGCTGATTTCACAATTGTAGAGTGAGAATTTGTAGGGATTGTCGCCTTCAGAATCCAAACCTTCTGTACTTTCATCTTTGGACTTGCCTTTAGCACATTGATTGTTTGTGTCTTCTACCCTTGACATTCCCCTATTATGATGATCGGTTGTGCTTTTTGCCCCTGGTGGGCACTTGGCTTGCTAGTCATATTTTTGAGATATGTTGGAATCAATGGCTTCCATTCTTGGACTGAGGCAACGATCCTAGTACTTTGAGACCAAATTTTGATTGCTTTCTCTAGTTGAAGAACCAGTCCATAGGATGAGTCATACAATGATGAGATCATAGCCACCATGTTGAAGGGCGATGTTGCCTCTTGTGAAACGAATATTTGGACTTCCCCATCATCAATGAGATCTCACAAGGCATGTTTGAGTGTAATGCGGGAGTCTATCTAGTGACCCTTTGGTCTGTGGTAGTCATAAAAGGTGTTGACATTATAGCTCCTAGGTAAAGGATTTGGTGGATACCTTATGGCTAGAAACTTGAGAAGATGCTTGATATCTAGAAGGATAGTGATGAAAGAAGCTCCCAAGGGAGTGAAGTGTCTCTTTGGTCTAGAAGGCTCCTCGAATGATGAAGTGATAGTTGTGAGCTCGAAATGAAATGTGGATTACTCACTATTGTAGGAGTGATTGTAGTTATCTGTTGTAGGTCTAGATGGAAAGGGGGTGGCACATACTCATAGTAGTTGTTTGTTGGCCACGTGTAATGTGGGGCATGTATTGATGTTGACAATTGGTATGCATCACCAGAGCTTGTTGTGGTTGAGTTTTTAGATACCAAAGAGCCTAAGCTACTAAAGTCTACACAAATAAAATTTTTACAGTTGTATTTGTCATGTTTGCATCCAAGTAGGGATGATAACTTCTCCCACCTTAGCATGTGATGTATTTTCTTTTGCCCATTTGGACTTTTCATTAGTCATTGAGGAAGTAGATGATGAATTGGAAGTGATTCTTATGCTTTAATAGAACCCCCTCTTGATTGAATTTTCGATCCATAAACCTACTTGTATGAGGTCTGGAAGGTATTGTACCTTTGTAAGGATAAAATGGTAGTGAGAGATGGTGTGGTGGCTCTAATCACCATGTATAGAGCCTCCTTATTTGTGCGCTTGAATTCTATCTAAGTGGCAAGATCCCTCCACTATCTAAGGAACTTGGAGAATTTCTCATATATATTTTTATTTAGTGCTTTCAAGTCTTCCTTGGTTGGTGCTTAGTGTAGATTGTAGGCATACTGATCGATGAAATTTTTGGCCATCTTGGCCCAAGTGGTGATGGTGGTCATATCCTGCTTGTTGTACCAAGACAACAGAGAACTAGTAAGGTTTTTTTGAATGTCATATTAGTATTGTTTCATCATTTTGGGCTTCCACCATATCTGAGCAATAAGCCTTGACTTGGGCCATGGGGTCCCCCTTCCTAGTTTCATCATGAACATCAGCTAAGCCTCAATTCCAACAATGTTTTGGTCGACTACATGGATTCTTTGTTTCCATTCAAATCTACCACAAGTCATATTTTGGTCAAGATGTAAGGATTTAAAATTTCTCTTTATAAGCTCTTCAGATGTTAATTTAGGTCTTCCTCTTCTTCTATCGATTGTTCTTGACGCAATAGCATTGCTACGTATAGTAGCATTAGTTGGTATGGCTTTCATGTCTCCATACCATCTGAGTCTACCCTCACATAACTTTTCCTCAATGCTCACCACCCCCATTGTATTCCCGATTTAATCATTTCAAGCGATCTTTTCTTATCTTCCTACACATCCATCTCAACATACACATTTATCCATGTTCATCTTGTTGAGACCTCACTTCATCACCTCCCAACATTCAGTCCCATAGAGCACTGTTGGTCGTATAACTATTCTAAAAAAGTTGATTTTTAATCTAAGAGGTATTTTCTAATCACATACTATTCTAGTTGCACTCTTCCATTTCAACCATCATGTAGTGATCATGTGACAAATGTCATCTTGGACATACCCATCTATTTGAAGAACAAAACCCAAGAAATGAAATTTATCACATTTTGGCATATCTAATACGTCCAACTTGGCTCCATCATCCACAAGTGTGCTTGGCTTAAATTGTAATGCATATACTAAATTTTTCTATTACTAATCATAAATCCAATTGATTCCAATGCCTTTCTCCAAAGTTCAACTTTATCATTCAATCCATATTTAGTTTCATCAATCAACATAATATCATCAACAAATAACATAAATATCATCCTAAACATTCTTTGTCAACTCATCCATGACAAGAATGAAAAAATGTGGGCTAAGTGTGGATCCTTAGTGTATCACAACTGTGATAGGAAAATTTGGTGTCTCTTGTCCAGGAGTCTCCAGACTTGTAGTTGATATATATACATGTCTTTCATCAAGTCATGTATTAGATTGGCACCCTGTAACGACCCCATCCCCCGACAACCCCCAATTAAGAAAGGCCAGAAAACTAGATTTGTTATCCCAAAACCAGGATTAAATGGTTTTGTGCATAATCATAAATAATTATTAAACTTTACAAAACTACTAAACTTGTTGCAGGATAATAAAAATTTATTTTCCTAAGTTTATAAAAAAATGGGTTCTAGGATTTACTGAGTAATAGACTATATAACTATATCCTCCATGTCTTACTTCATCTATATTGCTTCAATGCCTTCTTCTTTTCATATCCAATTTCCAGCAAGAATATCCTAAAACACCAACAATCAAAATGTCAGTCAGTATGACAAGTCATTCCAGTATGTAGGGGCAAACAAAATTTTACAGATAATATGAACAACATAATTCAACAATTAATGTCTTAACAAACCAAATTAACAACTTTTACCATGGCTTGCCAATCTAGGTTTCACCACCTCTGTAGTATCCCCTCAAGGTCTTATGCTGCAATATTCATTGTCCTCCCCTCCATAGGCAAATGACTTCATCATGTTCCCCCCTATCCAGGTGGGTGACTTCTCATGTCTCCCCCTATCCAAGAGGGTGACCTCTCATTTACCCCCTATCTAGAATGGTACCAAACATGCCTTCCCCTATCCAGGCAGATGGCCTTTTCATAGTTCCAGAAGTGGCCTAGACTTAGACTAGTCATGTTCATATATAATGTGATAATCATAGTCACTTTAAAGTTGGCATGGAATGAAATAAACATTCAAGCATATAATTTCAACCATGCAAGGAAAACCATCGAGAAACTGCATGAAACTACATCAGATAATCTTAGACGTAACCACATACTATCTCAAGAGAATTTTTAGTCCAAATAGGAATAGTAGACTAAATCACACAATTAAGAAATTCAACCTAAAATTCAATGCATACACCCATGTGTCACTACATGACTCTAAATCCCATCAAAAACTGACTTCATTCTCAAGTTAGGTTTTTATGTCCACTTTCCTATGTTTTTATCTATATTATTCTTTTTCTCCAATTATTGCCTTTTTTCACTTCCTAAATTCACAAAACCTACTTTTAGGATCCATATACACAATTGTGATACAAAAGGTATCTTTTATGCAAAACTCCCAATTTTATCCTTTTTAAGACAAATTAGGGTTAGAGAGGTGAAAAGATGAATACTTGAAAATTTTATTTTTATTGGGTTGACAAACCTTGATTCCATCATCTAATATCCCTTTATGCATAAAGAAACCCTATTCTATAAACATTGATTTAAGTATTGATATGATTCCAAGGTTTTCCTTCCATTCATAAAAGATCAAACTTTGATTAGAAACATTAACCTAGTATATTAAATTCATTAATATTCACAAATTAGGGTTTTGGTCCCATTAAACTATTAAAGTCATTGACTTTGAATATCCTTTGAATTGGAAGCAAATGCCGATCAAGATTATATTTTTATCATGTAGCTTGCATTTTTCTTATCAAAATGCATATATTACTTGTAGTTTTTGGCCAAAGAAATGATTTTTAATCAATTTTACAAGATATAACTATTTCTTTGATTTTCAGACCAGAGAGACGACTTACCTTTTCTTTTTTGGAAAACTATCGCCCTTCAGATCTGGGTCTCCTCTTACCATACATGGATTGGGTAGCAAGCCTCTCTCATGCCCACTCAGTTGATTGTAAACACAGGGCAAGCTTGGGTCTTTGATCTCTTCCCGATTCATTGGCTGACTCTGATCCAACGGCACCCGTTCTTTCTCCGTCCTTTGCTTCTGCAATTGGACTCACAACAGTGCTGCGACGTTGAGCTCGTCAAAGGGTGGGAAAATGTGTGCTAGAGAACGAGAACCAAGACAATAGCTATTTGTTCGAATTCGTGGGGAAATGGTGAGGTCAGGGGTGCCGAAATATATAGTATTTGGGGGCTTGATCAAAGGTTTCCAACCCTCAATGTTGCTGGGTTTTTGGGAAAGTTTAGGCATTTACTCTAGAGGCTTCTACACTCCTCGAGACCTATGTTAGGATGGTTTGGAATCTCCTCCCAAATCCAACCCAACAACTGCCTTTCTTGCTAACGCATCAGGCTGCAAGAAAATCGAGATCGAAGATCTCATTTACACTATGCAAGCACTTCTCCTATTAGAACTGGGTGATGCACATGTGTCGCTGGATCTTAGATCCAATGTCTACGTCACGCGTTCCTGGATCAAGTGTTTTAGAAATTTTATTTAAATGTGATATTTAATACTTGCATATGTTATTTCCAAACCTTAGGTACTTTTGTAAAATTTGTATCTCCTAATCCATTAAGATTTTTGATCCCATATTTTTAAGGAAAGTTCCTGATGACATCATCTATCATTGGGCACAACTTGGGGTTAAAACTCAATAAGAATATATCTTTTTCTTCATATGCAAGTCATGCACCAAAATGTCATATATATTGCATTAAAACTCATATTTCCTCTTTCTTCCTTTGTTATTATCTTAATTTGGAATTTTCTAGATATTAGAAGGCAAGTGGTACTAAAACCATCCTATTGTGGCCACTTATGCCACCTTCTAGAGAATTCCACATTTTCTTAAATAAAACATAAGTTATTTACTTCCTTCTTGCCTTTTCCCTTATTAAGGATTTTTCTTTTTATTCTTTATCCATACATTGACTTCTTAAAATAGGAAAAAGCACAAAATTCATAATTCAAGACAATTTTGCAAAGAAACCCAAGTTGTAAAACAATGCACAAAAAATGTCAAGCAACTCCCTTTTTATTTAATAATTGCATAATAATATAACAAAAATTGGGGTTATAACATCCTTCCCCACTTATAAGAATTTTGTCCTCAAAATTCAAGAAATCATATAAAAAATTCAGGATATGATTTTTCCATGTATGTCTATAGCTCCCATGTGGCTTCATCCTCTCCATGGTGCTTCCAGAGAACCATTACTTTGTCTATCTTTTTATTTCTTAGTTCTTTCACCTTAGCTTCTAGTACTCTCACAGGTGACTCACGATATGTCAGCATCCCCTGGAACACAATAGATTCAATGCTCAGCACATGGCTTAGATCCTTCACATAGCACCTCAAATTAGACACATGGAACACATCATGCATCATTCTATACTATGGGGGTAGGGCTACATGGTATGTTGCTTCACCAATCCATTCTAGAACTTAAAATGGACCCACATATCAGGGACACAATTTTCCTCTATTCTTGGCTATCGCTCGGAGCAGCCAGTGTTGGGTTTTACATGGTTGGAGCAGGAAATGGAAATTAAATTTTATTTGACCATAAACCCATAACCAGTAGATTGCATCAACATCTATGTAATGGGAAGGATGGTTTTAGCGAGATATTCCTGGTCTTGAGGCTTGCTCGGTGACAATACCTCACACATAGTGCGGTCTTCAACCACCTGTCATTAACTGTGTTTCTATAACTCCCAGTTTCGACCCGAACTACTGTTGATTGTCGTCCTCCTGAGCTGCAAAAGTCTCCCGCCTATATAGATAGTCCACACAAACAACCAGGAACTCTAATCATCCTGAAGAACGAACTAGAAGGATTTGTCCCCTTCTGTCAGTGTACTAGTCACTGACACACTCTCCCACCACCAGTTGCTTTTCTACAGTTGTCTTTCCCTCATTGTTCCTCCCTGAATGAGTAGAACTTGCTTGGGCTCTCTCGATTACCACAACTAGAGAGGACAACAACTTTGCAAAGAAACCGATGTTCTTGGTTGTATCACTAGAGAAGCCCCATGTACCCCTCTATTTATAGTAGAGGGAAGGGTCAGGGTTCCCAGTCTATGCGGGAGTAGAAGGGTTTGGAATTTCCATGAACAATTCACACTTGGTAGGCAAACCGATCATTTCATAATTGAAACGGTTGTTTGGCAAGTTGAACTAATCGATTCACTTATGAACTGGTCAGTTGGGAGTGTGAACTGTTCGGTTCACTTCCCAAACTTGCCTCCAATTGACTTTCCTTATTTGTTTCTAATTAACACAAATATTAATTCTTGTCGCAATCAAATTGAACTAGTGAAATGAAAAACTTTTCTCACAAACTGGGAAAATCCAACACTACTCATTAGAACACATGAACCAATCAGTTCACCAGAGTGAATCGGTCATCTCACTATCCATGAGTCGATCAATTTACCCAGTGAATCAGTCAGTTGGTGGTCCAGATTGTGCAGAACACAGTCAATTCAGTTCTCAATCAATCTGACACTCTAATCACTTGGTTTAACACCTAAACACTTTAGTAATCTCCAAACATCACTCATGGATAAACTCCTCTTCCAGGTTAATGCTTTGTGTGTGACCCTATAGGTCCCATTTGTACATTGCTCATGAATGTCCATAACTAGCTTATGACATCACAAGCAAAGAGTGGTGCCTAGTCGCACATCAGTGCTACCCAAGTGAAAAGGAAAGTTGGAGAACAACTTTCAATCCTACAGTTTGTGATTTGTGTTCCAATGAATGTATAACTCCTTTGTCTCTGATATCCTGATGAACTCAAGAGATGGAGTTTTCATCCTTTCAATGTTCATTCATGTTTCTTGAACTAGAGCAAACTATATGAGACATGTGTGACATCAATATCATATATTAATTCACATTTGCATGCACATGCCTTTCTCAATCTCACTTATCAAGTGGCCTGGACATCATACTCCCTTAGGAGGGACAAATCCTATATCTATCACTCATAGTCTATCTAATGTGTCAAAGCCACCCAATCATTACCGTTATAACAACCCATGTTTCAGGATTGTGCTTGATGATGTCAAAGTGTACCCAATCACATTCGACGAGTGTAGTAATTTCAGGTCTAAGAATCACAATCACCTCCATCACTATGAGACGTGATTCTAACTACCATGTCATGGTTCCATGTGTCACTCTCATGGTGATTCTGTCTTATACATGTTCTCCAACATGTATCTATGTGCTTGGTTTGATATCATATATCATGATTAATGAGATATTGTCATCAACCAACACACACTCTAGTCTTGATGTGTCATTGTTGTCTATCAACCTTCTACAATTACATCTGACTAGGGACATAACAAGAATGCACATACTCTTACCATCCATGTGATCTCATTGTTTAGGTCCTCAACTTGAAGACATACATCATTAAGTATTGTCATTATTTAGACATTCATTGTGCTCCATCATTTATCTCATAATCGATTGAGCTAGAATAAATTGGAAGCTTTCCTTTGATATTTATCAAATAAATCATGACGTATGTCAATCCAATCATCATATGATTGGCTATCAAGGCATACATACCAACAGACTCCTACTTGCACTTAGAGCCAATCACCTTTGAATCATATTCTCAATTATCTCTAAACATTTCCCACATGTTTCTGTTGCGATAGTGATAATCCAGTGAGTTAGCAACACTTTTCCTTAGTAGATATATTGCATGTTTCACATCTCCTCATTGTATAACATTTCATACGTGATGGAGTTGCCATAATATGCTATCTGATATTCCTTTCCTAACAATTAGCTCCATAGTTTGACTTAGTATTTCTACTTTGTCATCAATGGTTGGAATATCTACAAGTTCGTCTGTATGAACTTCTAGATCCATATAGTATCCTCTGTTGTTCATAACACAAGGATACTCGATATTCCCTTTTAGAATTAAATGGCTTTTAATTTTACTTGAAACATTTCCATTTAACAAATCTTGTTCATTTTACAATTGAATATAACTTTTATATTTTGTGATTTGTGATCATTTTTCTGTCATTTTGGAAGCTTGCATTAGTGTAACTAATTTACACTCAACTCTTCCTTTTAATACCATAGAACTAATCCTTTAATACTTCCTAAGTACTTAAAGAAGTTCTTTATGGTATTCTAGTGACTCTCACTGGAAGTAGACAAACATCCACTCATCATGTCCATTACATACGAGATAACTGGATGAGCATATAATATTGTCATGTCCAATACATACAAGATGATGAATGCATATTTATTTTCTTATCATGTATGATACATACAACATAATGGGATGATTACATACATGATAGATCCAATTGAGAATGCATAAGGTATCTATCTATGTGTTCCTATTCTTCATAAGATTTTGGGACACTTGGCATCTGAGAGACTAACTGACCGGCCTAAATCGCGCGTCCTAAAATTGGAGGCGGATATGAGGTAGTCGAGCTTTTACATTTATAACCTGAATCCTTCTAGGCCCCCGCAACTTTTTTTATGGGGTTGAAGTAGATATATGGGGTCGAACACAAGGATGAGGGTGGTAGTGTTGAGAACTCAGAATCGACACACTACACTCCGGCAAGGGTAGAGATATGATAAAGTTCCCAAAAGGGAACAACAAAACAAAAATGATAAAATAAGAGAAAACCCTATCTCCAACTGGAGTTACAAGGAAAACTTAGATTTTTAAGCATTTAGCAGTTTTTAGGGGTTTTCATGCAACAGAAACAGAGAGATAATACTAGATCTATCGCAAGTTATGAAGGAGAAAACTACGGTTAAACAAGCGGCAGCAGGAACATCTTGTACCCCTCCTCTCAGAGCGGGTACCTCTAACCAAGCATCAACACCACTCTCGAGGTTGATGGACTTTAAGTTAGAGTGAAATGTTACTGAAGCAACTCTGATTCTGGGCACTCTCGTACTCCAGAATCGGACCAAACACTAAGCCACAACACCTCTCTTAAGGCTGTTGTGACGGGAAAACGCGATTCGGTAGCTAATCGGAACGCGATCCAACGTGCAAGCTAGAGTTTGGATATTAAACGTAGCATCCATCCAACAAGGGTGCCAAGCATACAACAGCAGATAATTAAACTCTTCCATTTCCATAAACAAAAAGGGTCTTAATTACAATGCATAAGTAAAAAATTAAATAACAGAAATAAAGATAGAGGTCGCCTTCTTGATGTAGAAGGACGACTGACTACAACGGCTCTCCAGCCCGATACCGGTCAGGAGCCTAGCTCGATACAACAGTGTTGGGTGGAACACCCTCTCAGGCGGCACACCGTGACGGCCGATTGTATCATTCAAGGACCCTAGTTGATACGCTCAAGTCGGGCAGCACCCTCTCGGGTGGCACGCCATGATGGGTGAAGCGTATCGGGTTCGATATCGTGTTGGGATAGTAGTGACGCATCTATGTCGGGCACTTGTGTCGCTCATCCACGTTGGCCGATATTGGCCTGCAGTGTCACCCGGGACGGTCCTAAGTGAACCATCCCCTCCCTCTCTAGATGGGGAAAAGCTTACCTAGAGTTGCCTGGCACAAAAACTCAGGCACAATACTTCTGCTCTCGCAGCTTCCTCCGAAGATTTGCTCAGGGTCCCGACCTATGTTTTTGTGTTCCTGTAGCTTCTATTTATAGGCAGCGGTTGGGGAAGTTATGCTGCTTGAAGCGCCACATGTCCTCCTTATTCGCGGGGTTGGTGGACGGCCGATACACATATCGCCCGGCACATGGATGTCGACTGTCGGTCACGTGACAGGCGGCGCCTGTCAGTGGGTGGCCTGTGTCGCGCGACAAGCTTGGGTTGTCATGGCGAGCTCGGCTCCCTGTCAGGTAAAAGACGTGTCGTTCGTCAGTTTCTTCTTGCGCGGCATCCCCGTGTCGCACGTCGTTGTGTTGCGCTACCCTGTCGGGTAGTGATCGTATCGGCCATCTGGATGGCCGATGCAGGTGGAACTTGCTTGTGGGTCGGGACGACCTTATTGATGACAAAATGTACCAAAATGAGGAAAAACTCTACAAAAGATGGAAATATTGGATTAAGAGCGTCGTTTGGCCAATTATTGCGAAAGTACGTATAAAAGAGAGGAAAACAGTTTAAAAGGGAAGTTTTGATAGCAGAAAAATAGTCTAAAACATCACAAAATTTGGCGTTATCAACTCCCCCAAACTTAGCATTTTGATTGTCCTCAATCAATATTTAAACTTTATTTTGTGATGTTTCTTCTTGCTCTGTTTAGCTTTCAGGCCAAGAGGTAAAACAAGTATCGTAATGCCTTTAGAGATAATGTTGCCTCTCTACGAACAAAAGACCGTGCGTTTCCTGCCTTATTATTTTAGTAAAAATTTTCTCTACAGATTCAGCGAGACTTTGCTGCATGACTCCGAAGTTAGCTTACACACCAAACAACTTTATTTTTGGGTCAGAAAGTTGTGTATAGGGTAGGCTAAGGCTTTTTGGGGTTTTTCTTGTCTCCATCAGTCCATCCAGGTAAGGGTATGTTAACGGGCAAGTGGTCCATGCAGTCCAAGCCAGTTGGCTTTAGAGAAGTGATTTCACATCCTACGTACCACTGCCCCGGATCGACCATGCCTAAAGATGGGTACTTTTGGAAGACAAGTGTGTGTGTATATATATATTTTTTTCTTTTTCTTTTATTGGGCACAACTCTCATGCTTTTATTCACCCTCATAAGGCTTCTTTCTCTTTTGGGATTTTTGTCGGGTAAGGGAAAACAAAAGAGATTTCTGCTGTTTGGGTAGCTTTTTCCTTCTCCATACTCGTCTCTTAGCTGTTTGCGAGATTATTATATATTATATATTTCGAAATTTTTGGCACGGAAGAATGTAATCTTTTGTTCATTTGAAGCAGCATTATCAGAATGATATAACAGAACTTGCATTTCGTTGAGCACATAGAAAACAAACTTGGCAAGAAGTTGCATCATGTTTTTACTAATATAGCGACTTTGTACATATGTATGGATATGATATAAATAGAAAAATTTTCAAAATTGGGTATGAGCATATATATGTACACAAAGAACAAAAGAATAAAGAATTTGAGACAAAGAGGACAAAAGAATGAAGAATTTAAGTCAGAATAATCAGAAAATTTTCAAAATTTTGTACCTCCCTCACTGGTACATGGTACCCCCCCCAAACTTACATCACACTCTGTCCCAGAGTTGTGAGGTAGATAAGGTGAGGCAATGTTACTCCAGTGAGGTTAGCTGTTGAGCGCGCCTGTGTCAGAAAGAAGCTCCCTCACATATTCTCCTCTTTTGCTGTGATAATCAAAGTGGTGGAGCTGGTCAGGCGTTGCTTCATTTGCCATCCATTCCAGGACAAAGATGACACAGTCATTGGATAGGGGAATTTGTTGCGGACTGCGGTGGCAGAACTGAAGTTTGTGCCATCTGCTTGCTTGTGTGTCGAGGAATGGTTGGATCATCTTTGACACCTCGTCGTAGTATTTTCTAACTAAGCGTTCGACGGGTGACAACGGTTCTGATGTACACGGCACTGGATGGTTTTTTTTGTTGTCTGAGCTGTTGTAGAAAATACCTACTCGTTGCCGAGTGTACATTGTCAGGAGCATCCAATGGTTATAATGTAGGATTGGCAGAAAAATAGTGTGTGGAACCCTGCTCTCCAATTCTGCCAGAAAAACTTGCTTTGCTCCTATTTCGTCAGCGAGGCAAATGTCGTTGAACAACATAGGATGAGCTATGTATGCGTGTTCGAGCCTTGGCTGTATAATTTGGATGTAAGCTGCTGCCACAGATACGGCCAAGCATCCTCCTTCCTTTACCATGTCCCTCAAATCATCGACTGGACTTACGACATCACCTACCTCATATGCGACATCCCTCAGGGTAGAGTCTGCTAACTTCAGAAGGATGTCGTTGACCTACTCCTGCGTGAGTGTAGCGCACAAGAAGCGGTCAAAATTTCTGATCAGCCCTTCTGCAGTTTCAGGCGAAGCAGGGTCTTCAAATCCGTGCACTTTCTGCAAGATCTCTAGCTGCTTGCCTGCCCCGTAGGTGTCAGTTGCCATCTATGCTTCTTTCTCCGGGGAGCTGCTGGATTGTGAAGAGTCTTCTTCTAGGTCGCTGTCCAGCAGCTTCTCAGGAACCCCTGCATCTCGTAAATAGCACTTGTCCTTGATTAGCAACGTGGTGTAAATGCTCCTACATTGATAGAAGGACATGCCCTTAAGGGCTCCCAAATTTCCAAATGTATTGAGCACCTCAATGGCACCCAAGATGGCGAAAGTGTTGTTTCCACTCCCCTCTTCTGCCTGGACGGGGAGGTCTTGGAGAGTAAAGAAGTTCCAAACGCCTTTGTGATGTTGGCTTCCACATTTGATAGCTCGGAGGAGACGCAGCGGCAGGAGTCTCAGTTTCTTGTCCTCCGGGCAGCAGAAAACACCCCCGGAGCACGACACCTCATCATTGCTACAGCACAGTAGCTGGACGTCGTGGTTTTTGAGGTCTGTCACGCAGAGAAACCACATGTTGCGGTGCTTATACGGGGCCAACACAAAGTTTGGTCTGTGCTCTTCAATGTAATGCAACATGTCGGCCACCGCATTGGAGTCTGTATCTCCTTTCATCGGTCTTCTCGCCAGGGTCGGGGTGGCGCTGTATATCATCTTCTGACCTGTCCTGTTGTCGATATCCTCGATTATCGCATTCTCCAGGACCCTAAACAGTCTCTTGCTGATGACAGCCAACGTGTGGAACTTACTTTGAAGAACTCCCCGTCGTACGGAGAGGTACCCGTCGCTCCAGATGACGTCTTATTCATCTACCTGCGATCTTAAGACCTTTTTCAGCAGCTTCTGGTCTCTGATCGTTAAGTATCCAATGGCTCTTCTGTCGAAGTCGGCCATCTCAAAGGCGGGTATCTTAGATGGCTCACGTAATCTATCCGCCATCGAGCGTCTTCCTCGGGGAAGGTGTCTTTTATTGACTGCGTAGACATCCCCCTTCTCTCCCTCAGATTCATCAGAAGAGTCTCCCCCGATGCTGATATCTTCGTTATCATGTTCGACTTCATCTAGGGGGACAAAGGGATTTTCTTCTTCCAGCCCTAGGGAGCTCTCCTATCTTGCTGGAGCTCCTTCGGTTGACCTTTGTTGTGGCCCCTCCTCGGGCGTTGTGGATCGCCCGCTGGAGGAGGAGGAGGACGCAGTTCCCGAGGGGGAAACCGACGAAGAAGGAGGAGAGCCACGACTAGGGGGTGACAGGGACCTTCTCGGCTGCCATCGGCGTGGATGGTCGTCACTCCTGTCCAGCCTCTCTTCAATCTTGTCGAGGCTTTGGAGAACTTGCTGAAGTGTCGAATTCAAGGCCTCTAGTCCGCCGGGAAGGCGAGCCAGAGTCAGCAACTCTCGTTCATGGCTATTCAGCCTGTCTTGGAAAGAGGCAAACTTGCGGGTTAGGGAAATACAAATAGCTGAGTTGATATTCGTTACCTCCCGCAAGTAGTCGAACTTGTGCCCGAGCATCTTTCCGAGCGACGGAGGAGTTCCAGTGGGTCTCCCTTACGTCCTCGCAACATCTTGCTTGCGCGCGGGTCTACCAGGCGAGGTAGAGTCTATCTGAATCGTCTGCGATGTAGATGCCACCGGTTGAGGTGACGATGGTCTTTCAGATGCTACTGCGTTGCCCTCTCGTTGGGGTGGAGATGGCCATGGTGTGGGAAGATGCTGATCCACCTCTACACTGTCGGCGAACTCTCCAGCCGCTACGAAAGGAGACTCCGGCGGTGGTGTCGGTGTCAACCGTGCACCCTCGAGCTCCATCTGAAGGATCATAGTGAACACCTCATTACCGGCATCCAGTTGTGGCTCTTCCTCTGCCTCTCCAGGCAATAATACAGGAATTTCGGGGGCTGCAGCTGTCTCTCCCACAGAAGCCCCTGTAGTTTCTGGCTCGGTGACCTCAACGATCACCGGGTCTTTTTCAGCCACCACAGTTGTTGTTGTGGTAGTGGCTGGTATAGTCGTAGCGCCGACATCTCTATTAGCAGCTGTCATTGGGAGCTCTAGGATGGTGGTTCGTTCGGCGCGGGTCGTTAAAGCTTTTCCCTGCCTTGGGTCGAGAGGAATCGGTTCTCCTCTCATGGCTGCCCTTTCCTAAATTCTCATTGTGGCGGCATAGGTTGCATCTACTGACAAAGCTTCAATCTCTGCGGTAGTGAAGACCAGCTTTTCTGTGTCGTAGGTGGCGCAGCGAGGGAGCGGGAGTAGTATGTTCATCCTTGAAAATTTGTAGAAGTAGTCCCTTCCCCCCTTCTTTACGATGCTAGTCCTCATCAGGTACTTGGTGTCGATTAGCTCATCGCCTTGCGTCCTTGAAAGTCTATGCGGCTCCTTAGGGTACCTGAGCCCTACCGCAATCAAGTTGACAATGCCACCCATACAATATTCCTTGGTGGCGTCTTTCATCGGGTGCAGTCTGTTCAGCAAGAACCGCCCGAGGTTGATCACTCGACCCTCCATCATATGCCACATGACATGGAGTTCTTCTGTGTAGATGT
This sequence comes from Alisma plantago-aquatica, assembly GCA_963693085.1. Lineage (NCBI taxonomy): Eukaryota > Viridiplantae > Streptophyta > Magnoliopsida > Alismatales > Alismataceae > Alisma > Alisma plantago-aquatica. The sequence goes on from OY856415.1 coordinate 618,075,296, forward strand.
TGCTGGACTCATTCTTGCTGAACAGCAAGCATGCCACCAATTTGTGCACTATTCTCCAAAAACAGGAGTGCACTGCTACCACCTTTCTTCCCGGCTTGAACGATGATTCGCCGGTTAGCTTGTTCCAGAGCTCCACGGGATTGAACCTGTCTCCCTCGGTGATTCTCTCACTGTTATCCATTAGATTCTTCTCCTCCTCGCTGGAAGAGAAGATCTTGTTCAGTAGCTTCTCGGAGATGGCATGCTCCGAGTTGTAAAGGCGGGCCTAGAGTCTATCTGCTTCGCTGTATTCTTTCCTTTCTGTAGCAGAATTCTTCACCCGGCGGAGAGAAGACATGAACTCCTTTGTGAGTCCAGTATAAGAGGAAGATCGGCTAAAGCAGATCTTTCTCATCCCTATCGCAGCGAGGACGCCTTTCAGCCTCTCAAGGATTCCCAGCTCAGCAAATGAAGCTTCATGGCAGAACCTGCTCGGCCTGTACACCTTGATCGCTATCTCATCATAACGGCGAGCGTGCTCATCGTCTCTTGGCACGAACCTCCCAGGCGAGTATTCCAGAGGTTCTTCCGCTGCTGTCGGTGTTGGAGTTGGAGTAGGAGTTGGAGCCGCCACTTCTCCAACCCTAGTCCTCTTCTCTGCTGTCGATGCCCCAGCTACATCTGTATTCAGGCATTTCTACCCGACAGTGGGTGCTTCAGCTGCTGTCTCAGGGTAGATCCTCCTGCCTTGCTCGTCGACATGGACAACGGTTTGCTTGATGTGGGCCATTCTGTTAATTAACAAACAAAATCCTTAGTCAATTAGATGTGTCGATGTTTTGAAGAAGTTAAACTGAATGCTCGATAAGGTATGTCCTGATACAGAGATGATCCACACCCTGTATCGGGTGATATGAGGTTTTCAACTCGAGCCTGACACGAGATATGGGCATCGCGCGGCACGTCGGAAAATAATGCACGTGGTAAGAACAAGGCGATAAGGTGATAAATACGTGTCTCGTCTTTCGCCCGACAACAAAACAGGTGAGGCGGTGCAGAGGAGGGCGATACAGCTATCGTGAATAAAAGGTACATTGCGTGACATTCGTGTCAGACGATACAAGGCTTCTCAGCTCAGGAACCGAAAGACCGATAGGTTACTCGTTTAAAAGGAAAAATTGTGTCGGGCGGCACAGTCTGCCGGGCGATAAGGTCTGTTGGGCTATACCTTGATGTGTTCTCAACTTCCGCACGATACGGGAGTAGGGAGGTCTTGCACGACACGGGAGCGAATGCACAAGGTATTAGCATGACACGGGAGAGTAAAAATAGTAAGGCAAGTAGCCCAATACGGTAAAAACTCGGCCCTTTATATAGCAATCTCAACCGGGGGTGAAACTAGATAAATCTGGAGCGCGCGTCGGCCATTGGGGTAACTCGTTCCACCTACTCGATACGAGTGCACGCCGCCCAGGCATGCATACCAACATGACCCTTGCAATCCTCGAGATTCCACTTCCCGATATGGGTGTGTTTAAAGCGTCGGTTGAGCTGCTGCCTGATACAACTTGAAAACATAGCGGTTTAAAAGCGGATGATGAGTAAAAAATCATTGGCCTAGGACTAAGATCCTGGCCTCAGATGGTATTACCCATCCCAGTCAATAAAACTAAGGCGGTGACCCATAAAACAGAAGAGTCAGCGCATGTGGAGCACGCACTGACTCGGGCCTTATTACAGTCCATAATGTTTGTAGTGTTTTTCATGCAGAAAAGTAAAAGCGTCCTAATCTATGAATTTAAAAAGGTAGCTCGAGATGCCTCCCGAGAAGCATTTCGTCTTCATCTACGGCTTCTTTCTGCATCTTCATTCTCTCCCTATGCGGTCATTGTCATGTTCTCTTCGCCAGTTTGGTATTCGACGGAATCTTTCCCGATGGGTTCTTCACAATGTCGGCTAGTTGAGCTAGCTGATGGTCAATCTGGCGTTGATGCATTTGCATGTCCGCCAGTTGTACCTGCAATGAGTTCAAAACACCATAATTTGATTGCGCACTTTGCGCCAGTTGATTATTGATCGTATCTTGCTTCTTAACAAAATCAAATAACTGGCCAATCATGTCTGCTTGGCCCGTGCCCTTGTCTTGTTCTTGGTTTGACCCTTGATACTTTCCCTACACTTAGAAGTTTCCTTTCACTGACTGGAACTGGTTGTTCTTGACGTATTGACCAGGCCCCCCTCTCTTCTCAAAAGCTTGTGTCGGCTTGGATGAGATATGCAGCTGATGAGAGTTTTCAGTTGCATCTTTGTTGCCGTAGTTAAAGCCGGGGTGATCTGACCTTTTTTAGTTCACGAAAGAGAAATTTTCAGTCCTTTCGTCTTCTGAGTCAGAATCACTATCCGCGTCCGATCGGGTGTAGACGCAGTTGTCTACCCCATGTCCTCCTTCGCTGCACGTAACACATTTCATCACCTTCTCAACTGGCTTCTTGCATTTCCCGCCAGCTTCTCGCAGTTTCTTAACATCAGTGGTGATTCTCTGTATTTGTGAGGTGATGGACTCCAGCTCCTTGGACTCAAGAGCGGACCCTTGACTGACCTTCTTGACCTGTCCTCTATCGGATCGATCAAAATCAGTGATGGCCATCAGCTCGGCCATAGTCTTGATGATGCTTTCGGACTTGCTTGGTTTCTTTCTGAGGAAGTCACTTCCTGCTGCCGCATTTAGTGACACCCTTTCATCGGGAGTCAGGCCATTATAAAAGGTGGTGATGAGGAAGCCCTTCGTATAATTATGATGGGGGCAATCCCTCTGGTATTCCTGGAATCGCTCCCAGGCGTCATGGAGGCTCTCATTAGGCTTTTGCATGAAAGAGGTTATCTTCTGCCGGTTTCTCACGGTCCTTTCTGTGGGGTAGAATTTGTTCACGAATGTGTTAGCTAAAGCTCCCCATCCATTTAGAGATTGGTGGGGTAACCCAAGATACCAGGATAGAGCTTTGTCCTCCAGGGAGAAAATGAAGCCCTTGTAGTATATGACCTCCTGGGGGACTCCCCTCATCTTTATGGTATCCCATATATTTTTGAAGGCATCCAGGTGGTGGTATGGGTTGTCTTTCTTAGAACATCCCCTAAATCTTTTATTTTGGATCATTGAGATAACGGATGGCTTGAGCTCAAAATTTGTCGTGTTGAAACGTGGGACAACGACGGGGCATCAGGAGTTGTTGGCCTTCGTGGATGCCAACTCCCTCAGCATTTTCTCTTCTTCCTCCGAGTCATTGATGTCGCTAGCGTCACGTCGTCGTTCCTGACTACCGTGATTTCTTTTGTGCCTCCAGTGGCGATGACGTATATCGTGGCGATGTCCCTCCTCGTGCTCTCCTGATTCTGAATCTTCAACGTTACCATTGTGTCGGTCATCACCTTCAGGTGGCGGCGTGTCGGGCCTCGTCACTTGGCGTTCACTTCCAGAATGTTGGGGTTTGACGCGAGGAGGCATATTGGTGTTGGTGTTTGGCGGAATAGATCACCACACTTCAGAGTTCCTGAAATGGCACGAGAAATCAAGTTTAGAAAATAGAATTATTAATTTTCATGCGAAGAGTAATAATAATAATAATAATAATAATAATAGAAAAGAGTGTTGTCAAGCTCATTTCTAAGCTTGAGGCACGGGAGTGTAGTTAGTGGATTCAGATTCATCAATAGTGCCATTTTGCCTCGTCCCCGGCAATGGCGCCAAAAAGTTGACCGACCTAAATCGCGTGTCCTAAAATTGGAGGCGGATATGAGGTAGTCGAGCTTTTACATTTATAACCCGAATCCTTTTAGGCCCCCACAACTTTGCTTATGGGGTCGAAGTAGATATATCGGGTCGAACACAAGGACGAGGGTGGTAGTGTTGAGAACTCAGAATTGACACGCTACACTCTGGGAAGGGTAGATATGTGATAAAGTTCCCAAAAGGGAAAAACAGAACAAGAATGATAAAACAAGAGAAAACCCTATCTCCAACTGGAGTTACAAGGAAAACTTAGATTTTTAAGCATTTAGCAGTTTTTAGGGGTTTTCATGCAACAGAAACAGAGAGATAATACTAGAGCTATCGCAAATTACGAAGGAGAAAACTTCGGTAAAACAAGCGGCAGTAGGAACATCATGTACCCCTCCTCTTAGAGTGGGTACCTCTAACCAAGCATCAACACCACTCTTGAGGTTGCTGGACTTTAAGTTAGAGTGAAATGTTACTGAAGCAACTCCGATTCCGGGCACTCTCGTACTCCAGAATCGGACCAAACACTAGAGCCAAAACACCTCTCTCAAGGTTGTTGTGACGGGAAAACGTGATTCGGTAGCTAATCGGAACGTGATCCAACGTGCAAGCTAGAGTTTGGATATTAAACGTAGCATCCATCCAACAAGGGTTCCAAGCATACAGCAGCAGATAATTAAACTCTTCCATTTCCATAAACAAAAACGGTCTTAATTACAATGCATAAGTAAAGAATTAAATAACAGAAATAAAGATAGAGGTCGCCTTCTTGATGTAGAAGGATGACTGACTACAGCGGCTCTCCATCCCGATACCGGTCAGGAGCCTAGCCCGATACAATAGTGTTGGGTGGCACACCCTCTCAGGTGGCACACCGTGACGGCCGATTGTATCGTTCAAGGACCCTGGCCGATACGCTCAAGTCGGGCGGCACCCTCTCGGGCGGCACGCCATGACGGGCGAAGCGTATCGGGTTCGATATCGTGTCGGGCTAGTAGTGACGCATCTATGTCGGGCACTTGTGTCGCTCATCCACGTTGGCCGATATCGGCCTACAGTGTCGCCCGGGATGGTCCTAAGTGAACCATCCCCTCCCTCTCGGGACGGGGAAAAGCTCACCTAGAGTTGCCCGGCACGAACACTCAGGCGCGATACTTCTACTCTCGCATCTTCCTCCGAAGATTTGCTCAGGGTTCCGACCTATCTTTTTGGCTTCCTGTAGCTGCTATTTATAGGCAGTGGTTGGGGGAAGTTATGGTGCTTGAAGCACCATGTGTCCTCCTTATTCGCGGGGTCAGTGGACGGCTGATACACATATCGCCCGACACATGGATGTCGGTTGTCGGTCACGTGACGGGCGGCACCTGCCGGTGGGTGGCTTGTATCGCACGATGAGCTTGGGTTGTCGTGGGGAGCTCGGCTCCCTGTCGGGTAAAAGATGTGTCTTCCGTCAGTTTCTTCTTGCGCGACATCCCCGTATCGCGCGTCATTGTGTTGCGCTACCTTGTCGGGCAGTGATCGTATCGGCCATCTGGAAGGTCAATGCAGGTGGAACTTGCTTGTGGGCCGGGACGGCCTTATTGATGACAAAATGAGGAAAAACTCTGCAAAAGATGGAAATATTGGATTAAGAGCGTTGTTTGGCCAATTATTGTGAAATTACGTATAAAAGAGAGGAAAACAGTTTAAAAGGGCAGTTTTGATAGTAGAAAAACAGTCTAAAACATCACAAAATTTGGCGTTATCACTAACTCCATGCAACATGGACAAGTTTTCTCCCACTGAATCTTTGCATATTGAAACCTTCAGTACAGATTGTCAATCTCTCTTTATCAAGTCAAGAGACTTTTGAGAACTATCTCTATAGATCGATATTCCTATATCATAGGACATTTCTCTATATTCCTTTAACGAAGGTATTTTCACACCAATTTTATTTTATTAGAACGTTTCATTCCTCATCATTATATGGAATCAGAATACGCTCCCACTAAATCTTTGTAATCATAGATCCCTTCTTTATTTTGATATATCAATCAAACCTTTTGACTATATAATCAAAGTAAAGACTCCAGTTCTGAGATGCTTGTATTTAATCAACCATATTGATTAATCTCTTGCAACTTATAGACTGTATTTGCATTAACGAAATTATAAAACCCTTCAGGTTGTGTCACATACATAGCTTCATGTTATTCCTTCTAGGAATGTGGTTATGATATGCCAAATTTCATAGTTCTTAAGTTCCAATAGCAAGCATGATCATTTATGGTCTATAGCCACTACAATCGGTTAAATAAAATCATCAGGTTCAACACCTTGAACTCACTTGAATTTATCTCAACCAATCAGCTCCTCAAATGTCATCCATATTAGTCTTAACTCTTAAGACCCAATTGCACTTATGGGTTTTATCCCTATAAGTGCTACCATTAAGGTCATACCTTATTTGGTACACATGGAAGTAATTTTGGATCTTATGGCTCCAAGCCATAACTCAAAATTTGGTTCCTCAACATCATCTAGATAGATTATTGGCTCATCATCATATGACCAATTAATCATCTATGAGTTTGTAGCATATCATTATCCATCAAGCTCAAGTTTTTTTCTACTAGATATATGAGGTGTATCTGTTACATAAGGAATTTGAGAATCCACAACATTTGTGATTCTTAATCTCCTTTTGTATGTCTATTTAGTGTAAAGCATGTTCTTTAGAAGAATTCTAGAATATTAGTTATTTGTTTGATGATCATGATCTTACTATACAAAATATGATTCCTTCTTTGATTTATACATCATTATGCATTAATCATGAGTTCTCTATGATACACTATCATAGTTACTCACAAGGTCCTCAAACATTAGGTTTAAGTATCTCATTCATTGATCATATCAAAGAGTTAATACTTTTACCGAGTTTGTTATTCATTTATGATATTCTTTAACACTTCAAGATATTCATATTGGTATTTCATTAAATACCATATATGAAGTATTAGCATTTATTTCAATAGGTATGTATATACATCAATATGTATTATACCTAATAGAATAGTCATTCTCCCACTACATCTAGTGAAGATTGACTTGTCATCATGCCCAATGAATAAGACATTCAGATCTCTTAATGGTTCATTAACTAAGAGAGTCTAGTTTATCCATCAACATGGAACCCAGAGATGAATTTCTCATTCATTTGTTTAGATAATAATGCTAATTTATTTTTTGAGTCATCAATAAGTTTTAGGTATTATTTATTTTATCTCATGAATACCAAGTACCACAAGATAAATAAGGCATTGCCATAAAAGATCATATCTTTGAAATTGAAACATGAACTTTTATTGATTGGCATCCTTGTCATTATAAGACGTAGAAATAACATGTTTCTATTTATTGGCAAAGTTAAATAGCAGTTCATAACTCGATTACATGCCCTTTGGGCTGAAATAAACTAAAAGGTAGTACTATCTATGGTAGCAACACTTTCTCCAATGTTGATGAGTGTTCCTTCTTGGTCCTTTCATAAAGACCATCACTTCTTTTCACATCATGCATATAAAATATGTCAGATCTATATCTTGGTATCATATACCTAAGATAAAGAAGCATTTTAAGTTTATTTCATAATACCTGATGTGGAGACTTCCATCCCCTCCTTCTTCTTTAGTTCATCTATGTAGAGAGGGCAATTTCTTTTCCAATGTCCTAGCTCATGATAATGGTGACATTTGCCTCCCTTGTTCACCCCTCCCTTGGCTTTGAGAGTTGAAGATGACTTGGGATGCTGACTAGCATCAGAAGCTTTCTTTTCTTTGCCCTTTCCCTTACCTTTAGAATTTCCCTTCTTTCTACTGATCATCATCATAGACTTGGGTTTGTCTTTCTTCATCTATGCCTTAGTTGTTCTCAATATACCCAAAAACACTGTCAGTGACCTGTCAAAGTTGTTTATGTTGTAGTTCATCACAAACTGACTATAGGATTCTAGCAACGATTGCAGTATCACATCAATAGCCAACTCTTAGCTCAGAGGGAATCCCAGTTGACTTAGGTTCTTCACGTACCCAATCATATTGAGTGTGTGAGGGCCTACTGGATCTCCTTCTATCATGACGCACTTGAACAGTGCCTTGGCGACATCATATATCTCTTCTCATGCCTGTTCTTGAGATGTTGAACCATCTCAATGACGTCCATGTTCTCATGTTGTCTCTACAACTCATAGTTCATTGAGCACAACATCAATAACTTCACATCAATGGCATCCTGAGTATGCTTCTTGTAAGCATCCCTTTCAGCCTTTGGTGCGGTGGGAGCGTGTTCATCTGGTTCTGGTGTATCTAGGACATAGAGCTTTCTCTCTTGAGTGAGAACAATTCTCAACGTCCTAAACCAGTCGTGGAAGTTGTTCCCATTTATATTGTCCTTCCCAAGGACCAATCGCAATGAAATGTGATTGTTGTTCTGATGGGAAAAAGAGATTTTTGTTGGTAGCCATTTATTCTATAAAAAGGAATTTGCAGTTTTAGTCCAAAACTCTTTTGATTTGATTTGATTTTAAAATTGACGATATAATTAGGTCTTTAATTATTTATCTCTCCCACTATTTTGATCAAATTGATAGCCCTCACCATCAATTCGTAAGATTGCAGCATACAACCTTCTAGTGAGCCAAGATCTAAACAATTGAGTTATTACATGGACAACGCCAGTGTCCATAATCAATTATTAAGGTAGGTAACATTTACCAATTGCATCATATTTAATTCTTGGATATATTTCATGCACAACTCATTGCCATGTACATATGCATGCCTCAAGGTTCTTAATTCTATTAATATCACCTTGTTAAGTCGGACCCAAAAGCCAACATGATGAATATACACCCTACGAAGGCAGACCCACACATTCACCATCACACTTCCATTAGATAGACGGTGCACCACGTGAATGCATACACACTTAGTTAATCACATTTTTCATGTGTGTTGCTTTTGGAAGGCATCTTCAACTTAATATGTTTGTTGAAGGGTTTTAATATGCTTATATATGCATATATGCATCCAATCACCACATATATAGTATGTATCGTATGCATGATATATCCCACAAATGAAAACATGCAATAACGATAAAGTGATGATTATGGCTATCCTATTGTAGTTCCTTGGAGCCATAAAGAACTATGGTCATCTATGGTCTACATCACATGCAACCTATTGTTGATGAAGATCTATGCTTAGGCCGTTCTGAGTTGATTAGGTCATCCTATGACTGATCAGCTTGCCTCCTGGCCAGTCAGTTGGTTATCACCAACCGATCATCTGGCTCCTCCAAACGGTCAGTTTTCCGGGTCGTCAGACTCTGTGTCAGGCCACCAACTACTCCTCAATCGATCATCTTGGTCCATCAAGTAGTCATCTTCAGTCTTCTTCATAACAAGAAATAAAGCTAATCCTATTTTACATAATCATTGTGAAACTTTGAGTTACATTTCAGGGGAGCAAAGGTAGTATAGAAGGCTCAAGTTATCTCGAGTTGCATTCAGAATATAAGAAGAGGGCTTAGTGCACAAACCTAGATGCAAACAACCATAACCAACCCCACACATGCACATAGGGTTTATAGGCCATAACCATGCTACACATCCACCATCAAAACCGTTTTAGGGTGACGTGTATTGATTGCATATATATACCATATTATATATGTATATATTAGTTTGGGATCATGTGGTATTAATCAGATATTCACATTAGTCATTTAAATATTCACATCGCATGCAATAAATAAAAAATGATAAAACCAAAATATGATCATATCGTTTATCCCAAAACATAGAATATTGACGTGGATCTGATACCACTATTGGGTTTTACATTGTCAGAGTAGCCAATGGAAACAAAAATTTATTTGACCATAAACCCATAACCAGCAGATCGCATCAACATCTATGTAATGGGAAGGATAGTTTTAACGAGATATACCTAGTCCTGAGGCTTGCTCAGCGACAATACCTCACAGCTAGTGCGGTCTTCAACAACCTATCTTTGACGGCATATGTGCAGCTCCTAGTTTTGACCCAGACTGTAGTTGACTATCGTCCTCCGAAGCGGTAGAAGTCTCCCGCCTATATAGATAGTCCACACAGACTATAGGGAACTCTAGTCATCCTGAAGAACGAACTAGAAGGAGTTATCCCCTTTTGTCGGCGTAATAGTCACCGACACACTTTCCCACCACTAGTCGCTTTTCTATAGTTATCTTTCCCTCATTGTTCCTCCCTGGATGGGTGGAACTTACTTGGGCTCTATTGGTTACCACAACCAGAGAGGGCAACAACTTTGCATAGCAATAGATGTTTGGAGTTGTGTCTCTAGAGAAGCCCCATGTACCCCTCTATTTATAGTAGAGGGTAGGGTCAGGGTTCCCAATCTGTGCAGGAGTAGAAGGGTCTGGAATTTCAATGAACAATTTGCACTTCGGTAGGTAAATCGATTGTTTCATAATTGAATGATCGTTTGGTAAGTTGAATCGATCAATTCACTTGTGAACCTTTCGGTTGGGAGTGTGAACTGATTGGTTCACTTACTAAACCGGTCGATTCACTTACTAAATTGGTCATTTCACTTCCTAGACTTGCCCCCAATTGACTTTCCTTATTCGTTTCTAATTAACACAAATATTAATTCTTGTCCCAATCAAATTGAACAAGTGAAACAAAAAACTTTTCTCCCAAACTGGGAAAATCCAACACTGCTCATTTGGACACCTGAACCGATCAGTTCACTAGAGTGAACCGATCATCTCATTGGCCATGAGCCAATCGGTTCACCCAGTGAACCGATTCGTTGGTGGTCTAAATTGAGCAGAACACAGTCAATTCAGTTCTCAATCAATCTGACACTCTAATCACTTGGTTCAACACTTGAACTTGATGATTTTGAGTCAAGTTTATTCATTGAATGCTTAATTGAGTACCTAAACACTTTAGTAATCAATCCAAACATCATTCATGGATAAACTCCACTTCCAGATTAATCCTTTGTGTGTGACCATATAGGTCCCATTTCACGTTGGTAGTGAATGTCCATAACTAGCTTATGACATCACAAGCAAAAACTAGTTCCTAGTCGCACATCAGTGCTACCCAAGTGAAAAGGAAAGTTGGAGAACAACTTTCAATCCTATATTTTGCGATTGGTGTTCTAGTGAATTTATAATTCCTTTGTCTCTAATATCCTGAATGAACTCAAGGCATGGAGTTGTCATCCTTTCAATGTTCATTCATGTTTCTTGAACTAGAGAAGATTGTATGAGATATGTGTGACATTAATATCATATATTGATTCACATGTGCATGTGCATGCCTTTCTCAATCTCACTTATCAAGTGGCATGGACATCATACTCCCTTAGGAGGGACAAATCCCATATCTATCACCCAGTCTATGTCATGCGTCAAAGCCACCCAATCATCACCATTATAACAACCAATGTTTCAGGGCTGCGTTTGATGATGTCATAGTGTACTCAATCACATTCAACGAGTGCAATGATTTTAGGTCTAAGAATCACAATCACCACCATCACTATGAGACATGATTCTAACTACCATGTCATGATTCCACGTGTCACTCTCATGGTGGGTTTATCCGATACTCTATTCTCCAACGTGTATCTATGTGCTTGGTTTGATATCATATATCATGACTAATGAGACATTGTCATCAACCAACACACACTCTAGTCTTGATGTGTCATTGTTGTCTATCAACCTTCCACAATGACATCCTACTAGGGACATAATAAGAATGTACATACTCTTAGCATCTGTATGATCTCATTATTTAGGTCCTCAACCTAAAGACATACGTCATAGAGTATTGTCATTATTTAGACATTCATTCTGCTCCATCATTTATCTCATAATCAATTGAGCTAGAATAAATTGGAATCTTGCCTTTGAAATTTATCAAATCAATCATGACATATGCCAATCCAATCATCATATGATTGGTTCTCAGGGCATACATACCAATAGATGAATCTTTAGGAACACATGTTCACCCACAGTGAAATGTAAATCAGTCGGCTTTGTATCCGCATACAACTTCTTTCGATCATGGGCTTTCTTTTTCCTCTACCTAATCAAAGTGAATTTGTCATCATAAATCTAAAGTTCCTATGACCTCAATAGGTCCTCTCACCAACCTCATCCCAGTGAAGTGGTGACCGACACGGCCTCCCATATAGCACTTCATACAGAGGCATCTCGATACTAGCTTGATAGCTATTATTATAGGTAAACACAGCTAATGGCAAATACTTCTACCATGATCCACCCCTATCAAGCACACTGACTATCAATAGGTCTTCTAAAGTTTGCATCGTTCTCTCTGAGTGTCCATCGGTTCGAGGGTGGTAGGCGGTACTAAACTTCAACCTTGTCCCAAGTTCTTCATGCACCTGCTTCCATAACTTTGAGGTGAACTTGGGGTCACTATCAGATATAATCAAGCTCTGAATACCATGCATGTGGACTATCTCTTGGATATACATCTCGACTGAGTCTGACACTTTGGCGGTAATCTTCAAGGCAAGGAAGTGTGCCAACTTGGTTAAGCTATCCACCACAACCCATATAGCATCATGACCTTTCTTGGTCTTCAGGAGACCCACCACAAAGTCCATCGTAATCTGGTCCCATTTCCACTCAGGAATCTCAATGGATTGCAGTAATCCTTTGGGTCGCTGGTGTTCATCCTTCACCATTTGACATGGGAGACAATTGGCCACATATATCGCTATGTCCCTCTTCATCCCAGGCCACCAGAAATATTGATGCAAGTCCTTAAACATATTTGTAGTGCTAGGGTGTATAATATACATTGACCCATGTGCTTCTTGTAGGATATGGGTATTCAAAGATGACTCCTCAGGAATCGTAATATGATTCTTATATCAAATCCCACAATCCACACCTAAGGACATGTGTTTCTAAGGTTTCCCCAACAAACCTCTCATCTTCTCAAGCTTTGGACTCACCAGATGGGAAGCTACCAACTCAGTCAACAAGTGAGGTTTTATATGAATGTTAGCTAAATGAATCCGGTCTTCTAACGGTTGCAAGAGCCATCTGGCATACTCCTCGAGCTCCCTCCGCTGAGTGGACAAGGCATATGCACATCTAAGTTGCATCTAGCTAAGAGCATCTGCCACCACATTGGCCTTTCCCAGGTGATACACGATGGTGAAGTCATAGTCTTTCATATATGCCATCCAGTGTCTATCTTAGGTTGAGGTCCTTCTGAGTTAGGAGATAATTCAAACTCTTGTGATCATTGAGAATTTCAAAGGTAGCACCATACAAGTAATGTCACCAGATCTTCAAGGCATGTATAATTGCAACCAGCTCTAGGTCATGTGTCAAATAGTTTACTTCATTTGGCTTGAGTTGCATGGATGCATATGCGACAACATGCTTATTCTTCTCTAACACACATCCCAGTCCCATTTTGGACGCATCGGTGAAGATCATGAAACCTTCGTTGCTAGAGGGCAGAGTCAACACAGATGTTATGGTCAATTTCTCCTTTAACTCTTGGAAATGGGCTTTGCACAACTCAGACCATATGAACCTCATCCTTTTGAGTGAACTTGGTGAGGGGTAGGGTGGCCTTTGAGAAATCTTGGATGAATTGCTGGTAATACCATGCCAATTCTAGGAAGCTGTGAATTTCTGAAGGATTCTTTGGCGTCATCCAATCGCTTACAGCAGACACCTTGGCAGGATCTACTGAGGTCATCCCTCCAGAGATGATGTGTATGAGAAATAAGACACAATCAATCCAAAATTCACATTTCGAGCATTTCCCGTAAAACTTCTACTTCCTCAAGATTTCAAGGACTCTAGCCAAGTGTTCTGGATGTTGGTCGAGGTCATCTGATTATATTAAGATGTTATCTATGAACACACTATGACAAAAGAGTCAAGGAATGGTTGGAACACAGTGTTCATGAGGTTCATAAAAGCACTTGGGGTATTGGATAGTCCAAACGGCATGATTAAGAACTCATAATGGTCATAATGGGTATGGAAAGTAGTTTTTAGTATATATTCATTCTTAACTCATAATTGATGGTACCCGACCCTTAGGTCAATTTTGGAAAAGACTCGGGCCGACATAAGTTGATCAAATAGGTCGTCGATTCTAGGTAGAGAGTATTTGTTTTTTTTGGTAGCTTGGTTTCTCATACAGTAGTCAATGCACATGCAGAGTGCTCTGTCCTTCTTCTTTACAAAGAGGACTAAAGCTCCCCAGGGTGAGGTACTAAGCCTAATGAATCCCTTGTCTAGCGATTCCTATAGTTGCTTCTTTAGCTCTAACAGATAAGCAGGGGCCATCCTATAAGGTGCCCTGGAATTAGGGTTTGTTCCGAGAACTAACTCTATGGTAAAATACACCTCTCTTTGGAGGTAGACCAGGTAAATCATCTAGAAACACATCCACATAGTCCCAAACTAGCTTTATCTCTCCTAAGGGTTTAACCTTAGGTTCAGGTTCTATGACAACTATGAGGAAAGACTGACAACCTTTGGCTATCATTTGCTCTGCTTTTAGGGCAACACATAAAGGTTGGTGGTCACATCCTTCCTCCATCTAATGGTAAATGGCGGGTGTATAGGTCTCTTTATCAAAATCTTTTTCTCTCTATAGTCAATATGGACTTTATTTGTATAAAGTAAATCCATGTCGATTATCACATCAAAGTCATTCATGTCCAACAAAACAAAATCGGTAGGGAAATCATGACTTAGATATTTAACAAGTAAGACTAGGGTTTTCATGAGAGAAGTAAGGATTCAACCGCTCGGGGTAGTGACATCCAACACATATCCTAAATCCTTGAAATCTAGACAAAGCATAGTCTCAAGATTTCTCAAAATAAAAGTATTCGTTCATAAAGAGCTTTCACACCTTGCTCCATAATCTCAAGTGTGCCTACATAGTTTTCATGATATCAAACTTCCATTACATTGCATAATCAAAGATGGAAAAACTACTCTAAAGGTTATTACCCTCTATCAGTCAGTTGGCATCAGCCTGGGCTTCCTCATTGTCGATGGCGACACCCGCGCCTGTTGAAAATCTCCTACAAGTGGGACTGGTGGGGCCGCTACTGCTAGTTGGGCCACTGGCGGTGCTGCTACCACTGGTTGGGCTACCACCAGGGCTTGTCCTCTGGGATCAAGAAGAGGGCAATTAGCCTGGTAGTGTCCTTCTTGCTGGTATTAGAAACACACCCTCCTTTCAAAGTGACACTTCCCGGTATGGTTTCTCCCGCATTTGTGGCATCTGGATGATGCCCCTTGTTGTCATTGCTCCTTGTGGGGCTTCCCTTTTCCTCCCTTACCGTGTTGACGACCCTAGTTCTTCCAGTTGTCATTCCTAGGGCCAAAACTTCCCTCAGTGAAGCTGAGGTATTTCTTAGGTTGGTTCTGTTGGGTCATGATTGTCTTCTCCATGTCCAAGGAAAAGTCTAGAGCTTCAGAGAGAGTTTTGAGCTTACTTACCATTATGGCAGGGTGAAGACTATCCACAAAATGTTCCACTCTCCTTTATCCCGTCAGCATGTAGCCAAAATGCTTCAAGAGGCAAAACTGGAGAGCATATCCAACCACGGACAAGTTCCCTTAAACCAAGAAGGGGAATTGCTTTTCCTTTTCCTTCTTGGCTACTGGAGGTATGAATCTTGTAGTGAAAAGGGTGTGGAAATCTATCCAGGCCATGGGTTCTTCTCTTAGGTCTCGACCCATGATATGGTTCTCCCACCATATCTTTGCTTCTCCCTCCAGAAGATGAGCGGTGAATAAGACCTTCTAGCTTGGTTGGACCTCTAGAATGTGGAACCCATTTTCCACAGTCAAAATCCAGGCATCAGCCTTATTTACCACTTATGTCTTGTCTTCCCCCCAGAACTTCTCGATATTCAGCTTATATATATATATATATATATATATATATATATATATATATATATATATATATATATATATATATATATATATATATATCGATTCTCTCTGTGCCATGTCTTCAAAACCTTAGCGACTTTCAAAATCCAAAATGGTGGCACCGAGGCGGGGACAGATGAGCACAGGTTTGCCATTCACATTATGAGGAACATCTTTGAGAGTGAGGGTGATGATGGCCTCAGTTAACTTCTTCTGCTTCTCTAACCAGAGCATCTCAGTAGCTGGTGTCACAATCGGTATCGCTGCCAATTTGGAATTTGCAACATCCTTTACCTCATCCTCAAAAAAGGGTTCTTCCTCAGGTTTAGGGTTTTCTTCAGGGTGGTCAATGTGGATAGGGACGGGTTTATGCTCAGGTCCTTTCTCTCTAGAAGCTTCATCTTCGCTCTTCCTTTTCTTGGAGGATTCACCTTTTGGGTGCCTTCTCTTTCCAGAGGAGGGCCTCTTCTTATGTGCATGCCTCAGGTTGGGGTGCTCATTGGAGGTGTCATTTGGGATGGCCACTATTTTGATACAGGCCATTATGTAACACAGATAGCTCTATTACTATAGTTTCATAACTTATGATTATCTTACATCCATGACATTTTGTTTACATGCATTTTATTGTTTGGTGGGGGATACCTTAATCCTTATCGCCCATAACCCCATTACTCAAGAGGAGGTGTAGAGAGAGAAACCCTAGGCACTTACAGTTTGTTACCAGAAAGGGGTAGAGAAGTGATGACAGTATATGAGAAAAGCTAGAGGAAATTTATTTTGTGTCAAATCCTCAGATTTTGGCCAGGCAGTCACACAGATCTGGGAGTCCTCATAAACTGACTAGCAGGGTGGAGGAAAATATTACCAGCCCCCAAATCATGATCCTTTTCTAGACACCTCCATCCTTGGAAAATCCTCTAATAACTCCCTTTGGGCTCTAAAGACTTTGCAAAATTTAATAATTATTAAGAATTATGTGGAAAACTAGGATCCGATACCAAATGTAACGACCCCATCCCCGGCAGCCCCCCAATAAAGGAAGGCCAATCAACTAGAGTCGTTATCCCAAAACATGATCAAATGGTTTGCGCATAATCAGAAATAATTAGTAAATTTTATTAAACTACTAAACTTGTTGCAGGATAATAAATATTCCTTTTCCAAAGTTTACAAAAAAATGGATTCTAGGATTTATTGAGTAGCAGACTATCTAACTATATCCTCCATGGCTTACTTCATTTATTTTGCTAATGTCTTCTTCTTTCCATATCCAATTTCCAGTAAGAATATCCTAAAACGCCGACAATCAAAATGTCAGTCAGTCTGACAAGTCATATCGATATGTGGGGGACAAACAAAATTTCACATATAATGTTAACAACATAATTCAACAATTAATGTCTTAACACACCAATAAACAACTTTTACCATGGCTACCCAATCTAAGTTTCACCACCTCTGTCGTATCCCCTTCGGGCCTTATACTGCAGTATTCATTGTCCATCCCTCTCCAAGCGGATGACTTCATCATGTCTCCCCCATCCAAGAAGGTGACTTCTCATGTCTCCCTCAATCCAGGCGGGTGACCTCTCATGTACCCCCTATCCAGGTTGATACCAAACATACCTTCCCCTATCCAGGCAGATGGCCTTTCAATAGTCCCAAAGGTGGCCTAGACTTGGACTAGTCATGTTCATATATAATGTGATAACAATAGTCACTTTTAAGTTGCCATGGAATTAAATAAACATTCAAGCATATAATTTCAACAATGTGAGAAAAACCTTCTAGAAACTATGTGAAACTACATCGAATAATCTAAGACATAACCACATACCTATCTCAGGAGAATTTATAGTACAAATAGGTATAGTAGACTAAATCACACAATCAAGTAAGTCAACCAAAAATTCAATGCATACACCCATGTGTTAGTACATGACTCTAAATCCCATCAAAGGACTGACTTGATTCGCAAGTTAGGTTTTTATGTCCACTTTCCTATGTATTTATCCATATTACTCTTTTTCTCCAATTATTTCCCTTTTCACTTCCTAAATTCACAAACCCTACTTTTAGGCTCCATATACACAATTGTGCTTCAAAAGGTATCTTTTATGCAAAACTCCCAATTTTATCATTTTAAGCCAAATTAGGGTAAGACAGGTGAAAAGATGAATACTTGACAAATTTATGTTTATTGGGTTGACAAACCCTAATTCCATCATTTAATACCCATGTATGCATAAAGAAATCCTAATTCTACAAAACTTTGATTTTAGTATTCATATGAGTCCAAGGTTTTCATTCCATTCATAAAACATCAATCTTTGATTAGCAACATTGACTAAGTCTATTAAACTCATTAATATTCACAAATTAGGGTTTTGGTCCCATTAAAGAATTAAAGTCATCAACTTTGAACATCCTTCGATTTGAAAGCAAATACCGATCAAGATTATATTTTTATCATGTAGCTTGCATTTTTCTTATCCAAATGCATATATTACTTGTAGTTTTTGGCCAAAGAACGGATTTTTAATCAATTTTACAAGATATAACTATTTCTTTGATTTTCTGACTAGAGCGACGACTTACCTTTTCTTATTTGGAAAAGTATCAACCATCAGATCTGGGTCTCCTTTTCCCAGGTGAGGATCAGGCGGCTCGCGTCTCTCGCACCGACTCAGTTGATTGCAAATGTGGGGCAAGCCTGGGTCGTTGATCTCCTCGCGATCCAGTGGCTGACTCTAATCCAATGACGCATGTTCTTTCTCTTTCCTTTGCTTCTACAACTGGACTCATGGCGGCGACATGACATTGAGCTCGTTAGAGGGTGGGCAAATGCATTCTAGAGAGTGAGAACTAGGACAATAGCTAGTCGTTTGAATTCGTGGGTCTAGGGCGAGGTCAGAGGTGCCCATATATATAGGATTTGGGGGCTAGATCTAGGGTTTCCGACCCCCCCATTGGGTTTTTGGGCAAGTTTGGGCATTTACTCTAGAGGATTCTACACCCCTTGAGGCATAGGTTAGGATGGTTCAGAATCTCCTCACAAATTCAACCCAAGAACTGCCTTGCTTGCTCATGCATCAGGCTATGAGAAAATTGAGATCGAAGATCTCGTTTACACTACACAATCCCTTCTCCTATTAGAGTTGGGTGATGCACAGGTGTCGTTGGATCTTAGATCCAATGACTACAATCACATTCTCCTGGATCAAGCCCTTTAGAGATCTAATTTAAATGTGACATTTAATAATCTCTCACATTATTTCCAAACCTAAGGTACTTTTGTAAATTTCTCATCTCCTACCCCATTAAGCTTTTTTACCCCAAATTTTTAGGGGAAGTTACTGATGACATAATCTATCATTTGACACAATTTGGGATTAAAACTCAAAAATAATATATATTTTTCTTTATATGCAAGTCATGCACCAAAAAGGCATATATATGCATTAAAACTCATATGTCATCTTTAATCATTTTCTATTCTCCTAATTTAGAATTTTCTAGATATTAGAAAGCAAGTGGTACTAAAACCATCCTATTGTGGCCACTTATTCCACCTTCTAGAGAATCCTACATTTTTTTAAATAAAACATAAGTTATTTACTTCCTTCTTGCCTTTTCCCTTATTAAGGATTTTTATTTTTGTTCTTTATCCATCCATTGACTTATTGAAATAGGAAAAAGAAAAAAATTCATAATTCAAGACAATTTTGCAAAGAAACCCAAGTTGTAAAATAATGCACACAAATTGTCAAGCAACCCCTTTTTATTTAATAATTGAATAACAATATAACCAAAATTGGGATCATAATACACCCACTTTTTCTTCAAAACCATCCACAATAATTTCTTGGCAACTTGATTATAAGCCTTTTACAAATGAATAAAATCCGTATGAAGATCTTTTTTTCTTTCTTTATCTTCTCTATATGCCTCCTTATAAGAAAAATAGCATATGTTAATCTTCCAGGCAGGAAACCAAAGTAGTTGTTTGATATTAGTGTTATTGATCTTAGCCTCTTCTCAATATTCCTCTCCCAAAGCTTCATAGGGTGACTTATCAACTTGCTACTTCTATAGTTTGTGCAACTTTGAACATCTCTTTTTTTCTTGTAGATGGGTACTACAGTATTATTTATCCACTTATCTGACATATTCATGGTCTACATAATCTTACTAATGAAA
Organism: Alisma plantago-aquatica; assembly: GCA_963693085.1. Classification (NCBI taxonomy): domain Eukaryota; kingdom Viridiplantae; phylum Streptophyta; class Magnoliopsida; order Alismatales; family Alismataceae; genus Alisma; species Alisma plantago-aquatica. Next base: position 618,095,280 of record OY856415.1, read on the forward strand.
TTTGTTAACCACATAGCTCTTTCATCCCCCATACTCTTCCATACATCCATGGGGGTACCATGTGTCATTTTCATCTTTTCTAAAGCATTCTTGATCTTAGATAGTGAAACTTGTCATGTGTAAATGATATCTCTAGTATTCATGTCACACGAGTCTCTTATATTATTTACAGTATCTCCATTGAAAAGCTTATTGAAGTAATTCCTCCATTGCTTCTTGATATCATCATTTTCATCAACACTCTGCCAGCTTCATTCTTGATGCATTTTACTTGACTCAATTCTATTCCCTTACTCTCTATTATATGAGAAATATATATATATATATATATATATATATATATATATATATATATATATATATATGTCTCACTTTAATACACGCCCACCCTTCCAGTCACTTTTTTTCAATTTTTTTCGCAATTGTAGAGGAGCATTTATCTAGCTCCCCAAAAATTTTCATCCAAAAATAATATCATTTGCCCCACCAAAATCAAAAAACACGTCCATATATTTACTGATTATATATTTTCTGCGCAGTTACTTTTTTTATCTTAGAGTTACTTTCGTGTACCATATAGTTACTCTTTTGATATTAGAGTTACTTTTGTATACCATATAGTTACACTTTTGGATGTGCGGGTAGCGAAAAATTAGGCTACCCGTGCGGGTAACGAATAGATCCCCATATATATATATATATATATATATATATATATATATATATATATATATATATATATATATAGGAGATTTATTGATTGCCCGCGCGGGTAATATAAGAATGCTACCCGTCACGGAAGTGCGGTGGCATTATTTGTAAATTATAACGAGTGACTGCGCCGTAACTCCGTACTTCCAGTAGCTACTTCGTGCAGAATCATGTGACGCCAGTCCGGGCACCGAGCACGTCCTACCCGTCCGCGCTACTCCTAGGACTACAGCACCATAATGGTAATGGACCCGCGGCACCGGATCGTGTGATGATCAGGCGGTCGCAGGCCACGGGATGCGGTAGCGCCACTTCCAGCTGCTCCCTCACAGTGGCGGACGAGGTGTTGGACCTGTCACTTTGGTACGGCTCGCCGGCTAAGAACAACAGTGCCACAGAGGACGATGACGAGGTAGAGGACATGGATGATGTCGATGCCCGTGATGAGCAGTCGGTACCATCCAGGAATACAACTATGTTGTTCGGCGTCGCTATGCTGCCGCCGCTACCACCCAGCAACAGCAGTGAGAGTTTATTACGTGTCTGGCGCAGTACAACCATCATGACTACCATACTGTGTTGCATGTATCACTCACATTCACTCTTATTATGTGGCAGCAGGGGAGGAGAGAAAACTCAAACCTCAGCTTCCCAACGAAGTGTCGAAAGACGACGAGTCTCATCACCAAGACTCTCACTTCCATAGTCCGCACAGACTCCCACGAGAGGATATTAGCCTCTTCCCGTCTTCCGCATCCCCCGAGCCTATACAGAGGGGGTCCAACAAGAGAATGAAAATGGTGTAGAGGCTCTAGTATCTTAGACATGTCCCAAGTGTGTCGGGTTGCAGTGCTGCACGCGGCACCAGATACCCCACTGCGGCTTCTTGTGTAAAAAGCTTTGAACTAGTCGCCTACAGTGGTGCAGCAATCATCCCCACCACCAACTGGTCGTACTACCGCGTTGAGTAGATTCCAGATGCAGGTCGCCGGCTGGTATATATGAGGTGGTAGCTTTGAACTGGGTACAGTCAAGTTATCACACGAGCAACCCAGCAAAACAGTAAAGTGGAAAGCCAGTCCAGCAGCTTGCTTAGCATAGCAAGGAGTTCCAAGTAGATGAACAAGGCCCACGCCGGCAGCCGCATTGCTGTGGTAGTAATATATGCGGCGTTGTCAGTGAGATTGTGGGTAGTTGCGGAAAGGAGTATGCCAGCGCCGGGGGATCAACGTTAGGCGGGGAAGTTATCAGGGTGCTCCAGAATCATTACCGTGTGCCCAACTCTGCCAAGTCCGCAGATGCAACGCCCCATCCGTGTGCCCGAGGAGTAGGTGCCACCAGGAAGGGAGAACAACTGACCAAGGAAAATTTGGGAGATAAACGCAGTGGCCGAGTCGGGACTGAGGAAACCGGGGACGGGAGGTCTTCCTGAAATATTGTATCTAATTACTAAAGTGCCACGTGTTTTCTGCTGGACGGGTAGACAATTAAGTTACCCGCACGGGTATTAAAAATAAACTCATATATATATATATATATATATATATATATATATATATATATATATATATATATATATATATATATATATATATATATATATTCCCCTTTTCTTGTGTCTAACTTCTTATTAATATCATCAAGGTATCCAAATATTACCTCCTGAATAAAATTCTTAGCTTCTTTCTTTTCTTTCTTGTATCTCTAAAAAGTTGCATAATCTCAAGATTTGGGCAAGCTCCTATAGGTCTTCCTTTTAAGCTTAATAGTCTTTTGTACTTCATCATTCCACCAGCAAGTTTCTTTCCGAGGAGGCCCAAAACCTTTGGACTCCCACCTAAAACCTATCTGGAAATGTTTTCTATGTAGAAGCTCACGTTATACCACACAGTAATTAACATCAAACTCCAAGTTCCAAGTACCCTCCTTGATGATTTTATCACAAAAATTTAGGTTTTTTTCTCCTTTAAGATTCCACCACTTGATCCTTGTTATCTTAGTTTTTTTCATGTTTGCCTTTATTGATCTTTATGTTGATATGCAAAATCACCAACCTATGTTGGGTGGGTAGTTATTCACCATGAACCACTTTACAATCCTTCCATACTTTACCATCCACCCACCTTGTAAGGAAGTAATCAATTTGGCTACAATGATGCCCCCTCTTGAAAGTAATCTTATGTGATTCTCTTTTCTTGAAATGGGTGTTTGCCAAAATCAAATCATACGTAACTGGGGAATCTAATATCCTCTATCCTTCTCCATTTATGTTTCCATACCCAAAACCCCATGTACTCTCTCATATCCAACATTGTTACTTCCTACATGGCCATATAAATCACTCCCAATAATAATCTTCTCCTATATCAGTATTCCTTGCATCAGTTCATCCATGTCAACCCAAAAATATTTCTTAGCCTCCTCCCTATGGCCAACATGGGGGGCATAAGTGCTAATTATGTTAAAAATATCTTCCCCAAGAACAACCTTCACCAATATGATTATATCACTCATACTTGTGGCTTTGACAACATCATGCTTGAGCATCTTATCAACAATAATGCCTATGCCATTTCTATGTTTATCAACACCTACATACCATATTTTATACCATGTGTCTTCAATCTCCCTGCATAGTTCCCTTGTCCACTTGGTTTTCTACAATCAAGCTATATTGAATTTTCATCTAGTCATGGTATCCACTATCTCTGAAGACTTTTCTATTAAATAACTAATATTCTAAGATCCAACTCTAATCCTTTTTTTAACTTACTTATTAACCTACCTCTATCAAAAATAGCATTTTACCATAGTGAATTTTTTAGAGAGTTTTGAGTTTAGAAAGTGGTAGAAATCATTGAATGGCATTCCATTCTCCCTCTTACATTCTAGTAGTCTAATCTTTTGCATAATATTGAGCAATAGAGGATTTGCAATAGTAGGCTCCTGTGTGACAACTTCTTGATGTGCGGCCACCACGGGTATAACTAGTAGATTGATCATCGTTGGTGGTGCCATATGTACATGGGATGGGAATACATACCCTCCCCCTATGTACGGACTATACTAGGAGTAGCGTGGTGGATATAGGGAGTGCACACCGGGAGCTGGTCCTCGACCATTCAGATATTGCATTTAATGCTTTGTGGTGGTGTTGTCCATTTGAGTCTCTTCCTGTGTGGCTGTAACTTCTTATTCATTCTTTGTTCCTTCAATTTTTCCTTTAGGTCTGAAGAAGGGCATTTTCACCTCCTACGGTATCAGGACGAGTCCAATGTTTGCCAAGGGAAAACTTTGATAGAGTCCCATTTGGAGTGTTTCTTGTTGAGGCTGATGGGAGCCCCATAGGTTGTATGGAAAGAGTGGTGTGAAGGAACCTAAATGTATGGTTCCTTGTCCAACAAACCCCGTATATTGACATCCACCTACGTAGGATGATCTTAATGGAGGCAAAAAAAGCATGTTGAAAGGTTTCTTGAATTGTGGTCCTTCTTGGGTGACTTCATCTTCAGGTACAATGACAACTTCCTTGCATTTCTCCACCTCTTCTAATTTTTCTTTCTTGTTGGGCTTCCCCCTTGGTAGTATCATCTGATTGTCAGTTCATATTGTTCCTCCCAGCCATCTGGATTGATTGTTGGAGAGATCAGGTTAGGTATAGGCTCCTTTCTTCTCCCACAATGTCTTGAAAATAACACTAGCAAGATTCAAAGTTAGGGTGTAACATCATGAGAAAATACAATATACTTTGGGACGGGTCCCTCTTCACATACTATGTTAGAGAAGAAACTAGAAAGAATTCCCTGTTGAGAGGGATGTGTATGTAAGGGATACTCCTAGATTTCTTGTGTTCTTCTCACAATGAAAGGAACATATATTTTTTCCTTATATATATGTATATATATATATATATATGTATATATATATATATGTATATATATATATTTGGTGGTTGTTCCCGCCCCTTGCTTGGGATATAAGAGGGAACCTATCCACCTTTTTTATGAGAAGCGCTTTCCAATTCCATTGCAGAAAGGAAAATATGGTGGGTGTGTTGTTCATTTAAAAAATGCTCCAGTAGAATCGTTTAAAATAGGATGAAAGGTGGGAAATTGAGTGGTTGATCAAGGGTAAGGTGACTATCTCTGAGATAGTGAATATGCTTAGTCAACTGCTTTTGTAAGGAGTGGGACTTGTGAGGGGATCCAGTGCCTACTTAATATAAATAATAAATTCATCTAATCCAAACACACTAACAAGCATGTTAGAATAGGCGGAAATCTTTCATTTCTTAAATAATGGTATATAAAAAGACTAAAGTGTAGTAGTGAATAATAATACATGACTATATTCAATATATAATATTTAAAAATAGTATTCTAGTAGGGGCTTACATGAAAGTAACATCACAAGGATCTAAGTATAGGGATATCCAAACTATCTCAAGATGACTCCAAAGAGTTCACTTCTCTAATCCACATCCAAGTCATCATGACTGTTCCACCATTTCCTTCACCTAGGGGTTGGAGGCATACTCAATAAGAGAAGACAAAGTAGATGTTGTTAGCCTAAAGCTCAGTATGTACAATAAAATTTTGATTGAGAAATGTAATGGAAAAATGACACAATGCAATTATCAAGGATTCCCAAATCAAGAGGGAAAAGTACCATCCAATTGGATATCAATAGAACATTTAAAAAAACAAACAATTAGAAGACTTTTTGCCATTGTAGATATCCATAAACAACATCACAAATATAAGTAGCTAATGTAAACAACACTATCTAAGGCTATTTCAAGAAGAGTTGGGACACCATAGGATCTCAATCAAAAAGTATTAGGTGGAAGATGCACACCCTGGGCAAAATGTGGGCACCCTTTATATATATACGAGTGGAATATGCGCACTTAGGATGGAACAAGCACGTCTAAAAGTATGGTTGTATATATGTACCTCTACAAAAATAAAATTATTCTAAGACATGAACAATTTATGGGTAAGAATAAGTTTAGTCAAGATTCAAATAAGAAGATGAGGACATCCAACAAATTTAATGTGGGGTCAAAGGACCCATAAATAAATATTAAATCATCCAAAAATAGGTGCAACATAAGATCGTAAAGTTCACCACAATAAGGTTAGCATCTCAAATAATCAAATTAGGGTTTCTACAATGAATAAAATGAAAAAAATATATATAAGAGTCCAATAAGAATATCCCACAAAGTAATATGATCACAACATCCATAGAAAAGCATATTTTTTTCACATAATTCAACCACTCAGGAGAGAGAGAGAGAGAGAGAGAGAATGTGTAATTGGTAGTATGTCCCAAAGGACCAAAAGGGTGAGATGGATATGGGTGGTTTGCTCAATATGATAAATAGGGAATGCAACATACATCAAGAGAGAGAGAAATTAACTTAACTATTCGATATGGTTAGTAGAATGCAACATAACTTAGTTGAAATCTTAAATATCCAATCTACCACAAATCAGGGTAAGGGTCACACCAAACCTATATTCATTATATATTATGTAAATTAGCATATTAATATTTCATTATTCTTTTTGTTTTACTATTCAACTAAACTCTTAGTGAATTCAAACTATGGCTAAAGAATACTGACATATCACTTTGGAGATGAAGGAAAATGTTCTTTAACAAGTTGGGTTGAAACTAGCCTAAGCATAATAGACTCATGATCTTATTTGGTTGCAAACAAGGTTAACCATTGACTAGTCACATGGAGTAAGATCTTTGTATTCTTTATCATTGTTGAAGAAGAAGACATTAATGTGAATTAGTAGTTGGCTTCAAAACATCGATGAAGGTCACATGAATCTATAAAGGTTGAGGGTTTGATTCAAGTTTTCCATTTCCATGAATGCATGTTTTCTATTGTGTCCAAACTCTTTGAGTTGTAGGTCAATGGTTATAGTGGACATAGCTTCTTGTAGGTACTCTTAACTCTTTTGCACAAGTCATTGTGTATTGTCATGGAGTTCTTTGAATAGTCCATCAACATGAGGAAAAGAACTAAGTATAGATTTTAGATCTTGTGGAGAATGTTTTGTGCACTACAACCATGATGCTTTAATGATGTTCCATGCTCCTTTTGAAAGAGGGAATCATGGTGATAGGAAGCACTATTTCATGGTCATGGTGGAGGTGAAGAATATGGAAGGGAGAAAAGAAGAGGAAATTCTGAGCAACCCTCCAAATAACATTTGACTTAATAGGGTCGTGGATAGAGATAGGAGGTAAGAGATATTGTAGAAGTAAGAATGAAAATTGGGGGTTGTTGTCTTACTAGTAGCATTTTTGGGTATAAAATTTAGTGTTGTATGAGATATATAGGAAAGTCCAACCAAATTAAAGAAGTAATATTTCCTTATATACTAGTATTTTTGTCCCTTGTTTTATATTTTATATAAGGAAACTAACATTAACAAAACAAAGTGAATTTGACATGTAGTTTAATAATGATGTGTATACTACAAATTTAGCACATGCTTCCTATTTTGAAACTAACTAATAAGACAATTAATTTATTTGTGTCCTTTTAGCATTATCAAGCTAATTTATTTTGTAATTTATTTATGGAAACTTCTAACTATCGAGTTGAAGTGAAATATCATAGATAGACAAACTAATACATGAAACATCCAATTTTGACATTATTTCTTGTTTATAGATTGTTTAGTACAATACTTAATATATAAATATATTCTTGGTATTACTCAAACAAACATTACCATAGTGTACATTGTGTTAATTTTTTTGGTTTTATTATCCTTTAGAAATTATCTACTTATGAAGGAAGTATATCCTTTTTATATTTCTATAAAGTCATATTGTCATGCTAATTTTCCAATAGGTATGTGTAATTCAATTTCCTTCTAAGAACAATCTATTTATTTAATAAATGTAAGTTAGATACTAATTTTGATTTTTATCTTACTAAAACTATTCTAAACTTGCATATCATGAATTTTATTATATCGAAAGCTTATAAGAGGGAACATTTGAATATATTTGTAGCATCTACAATATAGCATTTTGTTAAATTTTTCTTAAATCAAAACAATGATAATAAGATTACCAAATTGATTATTTTTAATTTTTGAAGGAATTGGGAGGAAAGAGGAAAGTTTTTTACGAAAAGTGCACAATCAATGAAATTATAATTTTTCAATTCGTATTCATTTATATATTAGATGTGTTTTATGTTGTGACATATTTTCAATGAATTGTAAACCTCATAATAAGAGTCTACTTCCTTTACGATAGACTAGAGAGGATAATTCTACCACCATTCTATTTTTATGTATGAGAGAGAGAAGACATTCATGTCTTCTATTTATATACATATATATTGCATTAAATTTAATAATTTCATAAAAATTAATATAAAATCCCCATATTTGAAAATAAGAATTATATTAGAATAATAATGAAAGAAAAGTCACACAATTAACACACATAATGCATTGTTTTTGTGAAACAATTTGCTTCTTTGGTCAACCAATTTGTCAGTCAAAGGTGAGATAAATTTTCCCACTTGTATGAAATACTCTTAATATGTATTAGAAGTCTATTCAAGTTTGTGACATTAATATATATATTTCATAGTATCTATTGATACACATATCAAATGTATTAGTGGGTATCTCAACAAGATCATGGCATATTTGTATGTATGCACACATTTATAAGTAGAAATTTAGTTTACTTATTTTGCTACATATTACTCCAAATCCCAAAATTTCTTATGTTTTTATTTTTATTCAAGTTTCTATTTATACCATTATATAATTCATTTGTAAAGTTATAATTTCAGTTCCCAAACATATGTAATTTTCCCAGCAATATGAAACCTAATTCTAAGACAAGATTCAAGGAGAAAACTAGTGTGCTCATTTATTTATTTATTTTCTTATATATACATACATATATATGTATATATATATAATACGTCTTGTACATGAAACAAACTTTTCATGTATTTATCATTTCATTTTAATCATTATGTTCTCAGTATTCTTCTTGACTCTTTTTCTTTATTTTAGTTTAGGGTTCAAACAAGATTCAAATAAATCCGAATTTGACACCTAGAACATTTAAGTCATGTAGAACCCAAATTTACTATTAGTTTATACTTTTGATGTTGTTAATTATCTTATTTTATACTTTAGTCATTGAGTTATATTTTTTATCTTACATGAGATTCAGCTAGGATGATTCATTTGATCTCAAACTTGTCACCCTAGCGATCTGGCACCCAAAAAACGTGATTTGACCATTATATTTAGGTTTTGAGATTTTCTATAATGAGTTCTAATACAATTAGCATTTTATGATCATTTCTATTATATTTATTGTAATATTATATCATAATCATGAAGATTCATTTTATTGAGTCATACTAACTTCTCTTATTATTAAATGTATTTTATCCATTGTATACACACACACATACACACACACACACACACATATATATATATATATATTCATTAGTTTGCAAAGGAAACATATTTGAAATTCTTAATGAATTTAGTTACATGTTAACACATAATTCAATTATTATGATAATATGAGTATTATAATATGTGATGTTGATTATAGAACCTAATGTGTTATGTTCATTTTCAAGCCTAAAAACGTAATGGGTTACATTGAGTTTGTCATGTTATGTTCATTAAAAATATACATTAAGGCATAACTTTATCTTTGTTGGTTAAATCCAAGAAACCAAGCATACTATCTTCCTAAGCAAGGAATTAAGATTTCTAGAGTGAAGATGCTAGGTATTGGTATGTTACAACACTCTGCCCCTTAAATAGTATTTTGTTCCCAAAACCATCCATCCTTATACCACCAACCAACTTCCCTCCACCGCCTAAAAGGTTTAACCTACTAAGCCAAAGTAAACAACTCTTAAGGATATTAGAGTTAGATATGGATCTTTTAGTTGAGAAATTTTAGGGGTTTATGTTGTTCATAGTTCATACATCAAACTGAAATTTCATAGCCACATATGGTTGCATTTTAGGTCCTAGTATTTCTAATCTAACAATACTAAGATTCAAACAAAAATCCAAAAGGTCATAGGGTACAAAAGGGTAGGTCAACTAAACCTTTAAATAATTCCACATATTCCTAGTCACCAATTCATAGTCAAAACTAGCTTGGAGATTTCTAATCTAACTTTTAGGATTTTCTCTACCAAACTTCAGACATTTCTTATTTATAACTTGTTTCAAGAAAATGAAAAAAATCCATAATGTTTTTGTACATATAATAGTAAAATGAAAAATAACTTTAACGATAATAAACTAGGAGATGTAAAACAAAGATGGTACCAAAATCAACTGTATGAACCAAGTCACAACTTTCCATTCAAGATCTCCCTATCCAACTACTTCTACATCCTCATAATATATCTCCATCCTAAAGTCAAAACTCACATAATACAAAAAGATATATCATACTTAACCTGCATCATAGGGTATGAGTAATTAGAGACTCATCACCTAGGATTAACAACATAAGACTTCATATGTTCTTTGTCACTTTCAATATCATTCATGTAGGGTAAAAATATCATCTATGATTTTATCATAATGTAAGGGTTCTATAAGTAACTTAGAGGATAAGGTAGGAATCCTAAGAGAGATAAATTGAAATAGTGAGATTATTACCACCATGTCTATGATACCATCTTGTGAGGAGTGGGACTCGTGAGGGTATCCATTCCCTACTAAAATTGAGAACTAAATCCATCTAATCCAAACACACTAACAAGAATGTTGGAATTCATGTAAGTTTTTCATTTCTCAAATAATGGTATATAAAGTGATCAAATTGTAGCAATCAAAAAATAAATCATCACTATATTCAATTTATATAAGACCACAAAATAATTTCCCACTGGAGTCTTACATGAAAGTAACATCACCAGGATCTAAGTACAGGGATATACAAACTATCTCAAATCTATCTCCCAAGAGTCAAGTTCTCTAATCCACGTGCATGTCATCATGTCAGTTACACCATTTCCTTCACCTAGGGGCTGGAAGCATACCCCACAAGAGAAGACAAAGTAGATGTTATCAACATAAAATATCAATTGAAAAATGTAGGGAAAAAGACACAATGTAATTATCAAAGTGTTGCAAATCAAGAGTGAAAAGTGATCTCAAGACAACATTTAACAAGATAACCAATAAGAAGATTTTTTGCCATAATATATTTCCATAGACAACATCACAAATATAACTAGTGCATGTAATCAATGTTAGACTAAGGTTATTTCAAGAAGGGTTGGCCACACCATATGATCTCAACCAAAAAAATTGCAATCATGTCCAAAAATAGGTGCTAAATAAAACCATGAAGTCAACCACAACAAGTTTAGGCTATCAATTACTCAAATTGGGATTTCCATATGGAACAATATATATATATATATATATATATATATAAACACACACACACACACAGAGTCAGGCTAGAATACACTCGAGTGTGCAGATTGCACGAATACACTCAAGTATGTTTTCATATAAAGACTACTGTTTACAAAATGTAAGCCATTGATCTTCACCGTCATACTATAACTAGGCTACAAACAAATTTTGAGCCCATTTGGATGAGTGTAAGTCACTCATCCAAGGGAAACAAAATTGATGCATGAAACTAATTTGAAATGCATAATTTTTGCGGTCTTTATAACATGACCTATAAATGGGCAAATGTGCTCAAATTTTGCATATGAGCTATTCACAACATGTTTAAGAAGATCAATGGAATAGATCTTTCAAGAAAATATTGCATCATGAAAAACTACTTGAGTGTATTCTGCTCAGAATACAATCAAGTGTATTCTAGACTGACTCTCTCTCTCTCTCTCTCTCTCTCTCTCTCTCTATATATATATATATATATATATATATATATATATATATATATATATATATATATGATTCCAATAAGAATATCCTACAAAGCTAATGCAGTGGCACCCGAGTGGTAAATTTGTTGTTGTATGACTAAAACTTCACAAGTTTTAAACCCCCTGGCAACGACACGAATGAACTGCAACTTTTAAAAAAATAAAAATATCTCACAAAGTAAGATGATCTCAAGATCCATAACAGAGCATAATTTTTCACATAAGTCAACCTCTCATAAGGACCAAGAGGGAGAGATAGACTTGGGTGATTTTCTCAATATGATAAATAGGAAATTCAGCATACATAAAGAGAGACAAATTTGGTTAATTTCTCGATATGGATAGTAGAATGCACCATACATTGGTTGAAAATCTAAATATCCAATCCACCACAAGATCAGGGTAATGGTCACACAAAACCAAAATTAATTATATATTATATGAATTAGGATCACAACAGTGTTTTATACCTTTCATTTCTATATTTAACTAAACTCGTAGTGAATTCAAAGTGTGTCAAGAGAATACTAACATATCACCTTGGAGATAAAGACATCTGATCTTTAACAAGTTCCATTGGAAGTAGACTTAGACAAATAGACTTGTGATCTTCTCCTATTGCAAACAAGGTTAACCATTGACTAGTCACATGGAGTAAGCTTTTTGTATCTTTGATCATTGTTGAAGAAGAAGAGATGAATTATGATCACTAGTTGGCTTCCAAACATCGATGGAGGTCAAAGGGGTCAAGGAAGGTTGAGGGTTTGGTTAAAGTTTGCAATGTCCATGAACCCATGTTGTCTACAGTCACCAAACCCTTTGAGTTGTAGGTTAATGGTTGTAGTGGCCATAGCTTCTTGCAGGTACTCTTAGATCTTTTGCACAAGTCACAATATATTTTCATGGAGTTATTTGAATTTATCATCAATGTGAGGAAAAGAACCAAGGATAGGTGTCAGATCTAGTGGAGCATGGTTGATGCACTACAACCATGATGTGTTGATGGTGTTCCATGCTCCTTGTAAAAGAGGGAATCAAGGTAATAGGTGGTATTTCTTCATGGTTATGGTGGACTGGAAGAATAGGGAAGGGGGAAGAGAAGAGGAAATTGTGAGAAACCTTCAGAATAACACATGACATAATAGGGTAGTTGACAGAGAAAGGAGGAAGAGATATTATAGAACTAAGAATGTGAGTCTTTCCCAATATAAAATTTAGTGTGATAGAAACTCTTTAGGAAAATTCGGTCCAAGTAAAGCAGCAATATTTCCTTATACACTAGTATTTTTTTCCTTTGTTTTATATTTTTAATTAAGCAAACAAACATTAACTAAACAAAGTGAATTTTGCACGTAGTCGAGCTACGGTGTGTATAATTCAAATTCAACATATATATCATTATTTGAAACTGGCTAATATGTCGTTACTTTATTTGTGTACTTTTAGCATTATCATGCTAATTTATTTTATAACTTATTTATGGAAACTTAGAAGTATCCAATTGATTTTAAACGCCACAAATACACTAAGTAATAAATATGATGTTCTCATTATTTTTTATTTTTATATTGTATAGTAAAAAATTTAATATATAAAGATGTTTTGATATTATTAAAAAAATACTATTATAATATATATTTTGTTACTATATTTTATTTTTATGATCCTTTAGAAGTTATATACTCATGAAGGAAGTATATCCTTTTTATATTTAATTAAATACATATTGTCACATTCATTTTCCATTAGGTATGTGCACCAAAATTTCCTTCTAACAAAAAGATATCTACTTAGTTAATGTAAAGTTAGATTCTAATCATGATTTCTGATCTTCCCAAATCTATTGCATAGCACTAATTTGATTATGTCAATGGCTTATATTAGGAAGCATTTGAAGATATCCATTGTATCTATAATATGGCCTTTCTGTTAATTTTTTATTAAATCAAAATAATGATTATGAGATTACAAAATTGATGGATTTTCTTTTTTGAAGAATTGCGGAGGAAAGAGGAATTTTTTTTTAAAAGTGTACAAACAATATTATTATAATCTTTGATTGGTATTTGTTTATTTATTAGATGAACTTTATATCGTGACATTTTTCAATGGATTGTAAATCTCATAATGGGAGTCTACTCCCTTTATTGTAGGCTATAGAGGATAATTCTATCTACATTCTTTTTTTATATATGAGAGAGAGAAGACTTTCATGCCCTTTTTTTATGATGAGGAACTCCTCCTAGGAAAGGCTACAATTGGACCCAACCTAGTCAAGAGTAAACCCTAGAACCATTCACGTAATTTGGGGGCACCGTAGTGCACTCAATAACATAGGGCCTTATTCCACCCTGAGAGAAACAACCAAAATTGAACACAGGTCCCTTCATTGCAGATTGTCCACCCACACCATTAGGCTATTCCATCACCCCTACTTTCATTATTTAAATATACATATATGTTAATATATATATATATATATATATATATATTAATATATATATGGGTATATATTCACTACCCGCGTGGGTAACTAACTTTTGTTGTTTGTGGCTCTATTTTATAATAGAAAGACACATAATTGTAATGATACATCCAAAACTGTATATAAAGACTCATTTTGTAAATACAATGTGAAAATTTTATTCTCCTATGAATACAGTAAAAATTATATTTATAACAGTAGTTTACATAGTATTACAATATGATTCTTTCTATTACATCTTTAGTCATCTCATTACAATGTTGTATGTCTCATTACAAATATATGCCTTCCTATTACAAAATAGAGGCACATGTAACTAACCTTAGTTACTCACACGGGTAGTGAATGAATGGCCTATATATATAGCATTAAATGTAATAATGTCCTTAAAATTCATATACAATCACCATATCTAGAAATGGAAATTATTTTGGAATTCTAAATGGTGAAAGGGAATTCACACATTTAACGCATATAATACATTATTTATATAAAACAATTTGTTATCTAAATGCAAGATAAATTTTCTCACTCTTTTAAAGTGCAAAACTAATATTTAGTAGACATATATGCATGTTTTTAACATTAACATGTATATTTCATAGTACCTATTAATACATACATCATATGTATTATTGGGTGTGTTAACTGAATTATGACATACTTTTATGTATATACACATTTATAAAATAGGAATTAAGTTTACTTGTTTTGTTACACATTACTCCAAATCCCAAAAATTCGTATACTTCTATTTTCATTCAAGTTTCTATTTAGACTTTTATTATAATTCATTCAAGAAATAACAATTTAAGTTTCCAAACTTATGTTAAATTTCCCAACAATATGAAACGTACTTCTAAGATTGGAACAAAGGGGGAAACTAGTGATGCCATTTGTTTATTTATTTTCTTGTACATACACACACACACACACACACACACACACACACACATATATATATATATATATATATATATATATATATATATATATATATATATATATATATATATATATATATATATCTTTGCTACCCGTGCGGGTAACTAAGATTCACTACCCGTGCATCAATTTTGTAATGGGATGACACATATATGTAATGAGACAATCAAATTTGTAATGAGACAACCGAAACTGTAATATAAAAACTCGTTTTGTATTACAGCGATGTTACAGTAATAAATACATATTTATTACTGTAACAGCGTTGTAATACAAAACGAGTCTTTGTATTACAATTTCGGTCGTCTCATTACAAATTTGGATTGTCTCATTACAAATGCATACCTTCCCATTACAAAATTGATGCACGGGTAGCGAATCTTAGTTACCCGCATGGGTAGCGAAGATATACCCATATATATATATATATATATATATATATATATATATATATATATATATATATATATATATATATATATATATATATATATATATATATATATATATATATATATATATATATATATATATATGTGTGTGTGTGTGTGTGTGTGTGTGTGTGTGTGTGTGTGTGTGTGTATAATAAGCATGTCTTGTATATGAATCAAACTTTTAACATATTGATCTTTTCCTTTTAGTCATTAAATTCTTTTCTTTATTTTAGTTTAGGGTTCAAAATAGATTGAAATAAATCCATTTTTGATACCTAGGCTTATCAAGTCTGGTAGAACCCTAATTTGTAGCTAGTTTTTACTTTTAAGGTTGTTAATTGTCTTATTCAGTATTTTCGGTATTAAGATATGTTTTCTCTCTTAAATGAGATTTAGTTATCTAGGATGATTCCTTTAATCTCAAACTTGGCACCCAGGCTAGTTGGGACCCACGAAACATGATTTTTCCATTAGATTTGGGTTTTGTGATTTCCTTTTATGACTTCGAATAAAATTAGTATTTTAGGATAATTACCATTATATTTATTATATTATTACATTATAATCATCATAATCATTTAATGGAGTCATATTAACTTCACATTGTTACCAAAAGAGTTACCATATATTATTATGCATGAATTCTCATATTTTACTTATTTAACCCATTAAGTCTATTATATCTATTTAAATAGTGGCACATTATTCATATTTATGGATATGGAAATACCAATTATTATTATAATTGGGTATTAAGCATATTTTACTTCTTATTAAACATATTTTAGCCATTATGTGTATATTATTTAGCAAAACAAACATATGAGACAATCTTACTGAATTTATTTATGTGTTGACACATAATTAAGTTATAATGTTAATATGAGTGCATTATAATATGTGATGACGATTATGTAACCTAATGTCACATAATATATTATATTTATTTTCAAGCCTTAATATTAAATGGGTTACATTGAGTTATTCACATTATGTGCATTAACAATATACATTAAGACATAACTTTATCATTTTTTGGTCAAATCTGAGAAACCAAACGTACTATAGAGCCAAGATGCTAGGTTCCAGTTGTTACAACTTTTCTTCCCTTGTGTGTCCTCATCCACTGGGGGTACCAAATTGAAACCCTTGGTAGCATCCATGACACTTTGGTTTCCTACTAGGTAGATGGTTTTCTTCAGAGAGTCCTTATGAGGAATAGTTGGTAATGAGGACGCCTCAAATTGGTCTTTCCTTTATGTGGTATTCAATGAAAGGTTGTGGTCTAGTTTTAGGTCATAGTCTAGCACCCTATTTAGGAAGTTGAAGTGTACAATTAGGCTAATTTTAGGTTGTGGTCCAGGACCCAAAAAGATTTCAAAGTGAAATTTGGATTAGTTTTAGTTCATAATCTCATACCATTGTGGGTGGGCCTACAATTGGTGAAATAGGTCTTACACTGCATGGAGGAACCCTCCTATTCGCCTGTGTTTAGGGGACGGATCCCCTTTTTGAGTTTGTTTGATCTGTTAATCTTTGAAAAAGATTATTTAACATATGAATATGAGATTATTAACATTTGCGAAGATTGTTTGGAATTTGAGTTTGAGATTGTTAATCTTTGAAAATTATCATTTAAAATATGAATTTGAGATTGTTAATCTTTGAAAACGGTTGTTTAAAATATGAATTTGAGATTTTTAATCTGTGAAAAATTGTTTAAAATTTGATTTTGAGATGCTATTCTTTGAAAAACATAGTTTGAATATGCATAAGAAAAGAGTTAGAAACAATCTCAATAAAATTTCAATAGGGAAGACAAGACATATGCACAAGGAGCAGACATCTCCCTTTTAGCCCATGAGTTTAGATCTGTGTTACGTCCTCACTCAATCATGGCTTGTACAGGAGGGGTGGACCCTTATCTTCTCTATGAATTGATGACACTCATCGAGGGGTATCTCATGTTCGACAGATAAAGGTATTTTTACCTTTACACCTCGTGACTATCACGGTCATAATCATTCATGATTTCTAGGAGAGTGGAATGTTTTCAAGGCAATTCAACTTCTAGTTTAATGTTGTGTTTGTACCTTTATCGTCATCCAATGTCAATTCTAGGGATATCATGCGAAATTGGCACCCGGTCTGAGATGCATGGGTTTGTAAGAGAGTGAAGTGCATGCGATAGGTTTAGCAAATTTGGAATCAGATAAAGAAGTAATAGAAACATGTTTCTATAAAATATAAAATATTGTTTCTAACTTACACATGCTATTCATCCCTTAACGTTTGTTTGTTTGTTATTCATTACTTTGTTTGTTTTTTTTTGACAAAGAATCAGGGGAGAAAAAAAGCAAAACCATAAATGGGAAGCATAGTCAAAATGTTTATTGATAGGGGAGTGAGGTGTCCAAAATGGAAAAATGGGATCAGGATCAGGCACCCTGGAAAGAGAGAGAGAGAAAATAAAAGGGGATAGGGATGGAGGACCTCCTTGATCTGTCCACCTAGAGCTTGCATATCAAGGCGATCTGCCACCCTATTTCAAGCAAGATAGAGAAGAAAAAATGGTTGAAGGAAAAAAATTGTGAGGATGCTCAATTCTTGAAATAGAATTGTGGGAGTTTGACTCAAATCGACTTGGCTTTACTCCCCAACGGAGTCGCCAGACTGTCACAAACTACCCAAAAAAGAGAAAAAGAAATGTATTTGATGAACAAAGCTCTTCCTTTTTTGGACTGAAAATTTGCATGAAAAAAGATTTTTTCACAGTCGCCAACACATTATGTATGAAAAATAAAGAAAAAATATGTATCGTAGTGAGCCATGGTGTAATCTAAGCAATTATCCATGTTGGATAAGAAAATAAAAAATAAAAGCAAAACCCAATATCGGATCCAGTGATCTAGTTACGAGCGGG